>CM038145.1:169840778-170149767 GCA_021437245.1 Aegilops speltoides
AAACCAACCTTGGTTTTTTTAAAATTTTTTAACTTTTTAAAAAGGGTTTTTTAAAAAGGAACCCCTTTTTTTAAAATTTAAAAAAAAAAAATTGGGGAAAATTTAAAAAAATCCTTTTAAATTTTCCTTTTTAAAATTTGGAACAAAAAGGGTTCCAAAACCCTTTAAAACCTTTTTAATTTAATTTGGTTTTGGGTTTTTTTTTAAATTTGGGGAAAATTTTGAAAAAATTTTTGGGCCCCAAAAAAAAATTAAAATTTTTTTTTTTTTTAAAATTTTTTAAAAAACCCTTTTTTTTTAAAACCCAAAAACCCATTTTAAAAGGGGGGAAAAAAATTTTAAAATTTTCCCGGGTCCCTTTGGAAAAATTTTTTTGGGTTTTAAAACCGCCCCAATTTAACCCTTTTTTCCAAAAACCCCAAAGGTTTTTTAAAAAAAAAACCCCCCCCCGGTTTTTTAAAAAAAAGAAAAAACCTTTCCCTAAACCCGAAAAAAAAGGGAAATTTTTTGGGTTTAGGGGTTTTCAACCCCAAAAAAAAAACTTTTGGTTTTTTTTTTTCTAAAAAAAATTTGGGGAAAAGGGCTGGAAAGGAAATTTAAAGGGGTTGGGGGGCCCAAAAACCTTTCTTTTTCCCCCCCGGGGTTTTAATTTTTTAAATTTTGGGGGAAAAAAAAAGGGGAAAATCCTTTTGGGGGGAAGGGCCCTTTAAATTTTTTTTCCTTTTTGGGGGGGTTTTTGAAAAAAATTTAAACCCAACCCCCCCGGGTTTTTTTGGTTTTTTTTTTTCCCCCTTCCAAATTTCCCCTTTTTAAAAAAAAAAAACCAATTTTGGCTTTAAAAAAATTTAAATTTAACCAAAGGAAAAAAAACCTTTTTTGGGGTTTGGGTTTTTGGGTTTTCCCTTTTGGGGGGGGTTTTTTAAATTAAAGGTTTTTTCTTTTTCCCCTTTAAAGGAAAAAGGGGGGTTTTTTCCCCAACCAAATAATTTCCAAATTCCCCTTTTAAAGTGGGTTTCCCCCAAACCCCCCCAAAAAAATTTTTTTTTTTTCCCCCTTAAAGGGCCGGGCCACCCCCTTTTTAATTTTAAAAATTTTCCCCAAAAAAAAAAAATTTTAATTTAAAAAAATGTTTCCCCTATTTTTTTTTGGGGGGCCCCTTTTTCCCCAACCCCCTTTTTAAAACTTTTAAAATTAATCCCGGGCCCAAACAAAAAAAAATTTTTGGAAATTTAATTTCTTTAAAAAAATTTTTTTTTTTTTTTAAAATTTGGGGTTTTTAAAGGTAAAGGGGAAAAACATGGGTTGGGAAAAGGGATTAAGAATTTATTAAATTTTTTGGAAAATAAATTTAACCTTTTAAAAAATAAAGTTCCCTTTAATTTTAAAAAATTTTATTTTTCCCCATTTTTGGAAGGGTTTTTTTAAAAAATTTTTTTTAAAAAAAAAAAAAAAGGGGGAAAAAAACCAAAAAACCCCCCCCTTTTTTTCCCCCCTTTTTAAGGGGGGTTTTAATTTTAAAAAGGGAAAAAAACCCCTTTGGGCCCAAAAAAAAGGGGGAAAACCCCTTTTTTAAAAAAATTTTTTAATTAACAATTTTGTTTCCTTTTTTCCCTTTTTTGTTTTTTTAAAAGGGGAAAAATCCCCGGGGGAAAAAAAAGGGTTTTTTTGGGGGGGCCTTTTTAAAGGGGAAAAGGTCCAAAGTCCCCCAAAACCAAATTCCACCCCCAAAAACCGGACCCCCCAAACTTTTTCCGGTTTCGGGTTGGGGTTTTTTTTGGGTTTTAGGTTTTGTCCCCCAAAAATTAAAAACCAAAAAAAAAAAGGAACCCCAAAGTTTTTTTAAAAAATTTCCGGTTGGGCCCTTCCAGGGTTCAACCCCCTTGGGTTTTTTAAGGTTTGTTTTTTCCCCCCCCCTTTCCCCCCCCCCAAAATTAAAGGAACCCCCCCCTTTTTTTTGGGGGAAAAAGTTCCCCCAAAAAGGCCCGGCCAAGGCCAAAAACCCCCCCGGTCCCCCCAATTAATTTTAAACAACCTTTTTTTTTTTCATTTTTTTTTCCCCGGGGTTAAAATTAAAACCCGTGGGGTTTTTCCGCCAAAAGGGAAAATTTTTGGTTTAAAAAAAAAAAAAAATTTAAAACCCCTTTTTTAAAAATTTTTTTCCAAAAAAAAACCCCCAAAAAAAGGGAAAAAAAAAGGGGAAAAAAGGGAAAAATTTGAGGTCCCCCCTTTTGGGCCGGCCCCGGTTTGTTGTGTTCCCCCCCTTTCCTTGGGCCCCTGGCCCAAGCACCCCCCTTTGGCCCCTTTAAATTTATTTGGGATTTTTTGGCCCTTTTGCCCAAATTTTTTAAAAGCCCCATTTCCTTAAATTTGGGATTTTTAAAAACCCGGCTTTAAGGGGCCGGGTTGGGGCCCCCTTTTTTGGGGGGAAGAAATTTTTGGGGGGGGGATCCCACCAATTTTTTTTTAAAAATTTTTGGGTTTTCCCAAAGGAAAGGTTGGAACCCCTTTTGGGGTTGGGAACCGGGGGAAAGGTTTAAAGCCTTTTTTGGAAAAGGGAAAAGGGGGGGGGGGGTGGAAGTTTGACCATTTGGGGGGGCCCGCTTTAAAAATTGCCGGTTGGTTTTCCCCCCCCCCCCGGCCAAACCCCCCGGGTTTGGGGGTCCTTTTTTTTGGCCGGGAAATTTGCCGGGTTTGGGGGTTTTTTTGGGGGTTCCGGGGGGAAGGGGGGAAAAGGGGGGGGGGGGAAAAAAAGGTTTAAACCCCAACCCAAAACCTTCCCCCTTGGTTTTGGAAAAGGGCCCCCTTTCCCCCCCCTTGGCCGGTTTTTTCCCGGGAGGGAAAAATTTTTGGTTTTTTTGGGGTTTAAAAAAAAATTTTGGCCCTTCGGGAGGCTTTCTTTGGTTTTTGGGGAAAATTTTAAAAATTTTTTTTGGGGGAAACCCCTTTTCCAAAAAAAAAAGGGTTTTTCCCCAAACCAAAAATTTTTTTTTTTTGGGCAAACCAAGAAAAAAAATTTTTTTAAAAAATTTGGGAAAAAAGGGGAAAAGGGGTTGGGGAAAAGCTTTTTTGGGGGTTTTTGGGGGGGAAAAAAGGCCCAAAAACTTTAAAAAAAATTTTTTTTATTAAATTTTTGGGGGGGGGCCCCCTTTGGCCTTTTTGGGAAAAAAAAAAATTTTTTTATTCTTAAAAACCCCCCAAAAAATTTTTAAAAAAGGGGAAACAAAAATTGGGGAAAAATGGGGGAAAAATCTTTTTTCCCCCCCCAAAAATTTTTTTTTGAAAGGGGGAAAAATTTTTTTCCCCCTTTTCCTTGGGAAATTTTAAAAGGAAATTTGGGTTTCCCCTTTTTTGGGAAATTTGGTTTTTTTAAATTTAAAATTTGGGATTTTAAATGAAAAAAAGGGGTCTAAAAATTTTCCCGGGGAAAGGAAAGGGTTTTTCCTTTTAAAAAGGAAGAAAATTGAGGAAATTTTTCCAAAAAAGGGAAGGGGGTTTTTTTTGGTTAAAATTAAAAACCAACTTCCGGGGGGGGGCCCCCAAAAAAAAATTTTTCCCGGAAAAGGGGAAAGGGGGTTTTTTGGAATTTTCCCCCAAGGGGGTTTTTTTGGGGGAAACCAACCCGGGTTTTTTGGGGTTAACCCCCCAAAAAAATTTAACCCTTTAAAACAAAAAAAAAAAGGGGGAAAAAATTTTTTTTAAAAGGTTTAAAAAATTTTTTTTTGGGCCCAAAAAAAAGGGGAAAAAATTTAAAAATTTTTGGGAAAAAAATTTGGCAAAGGGCCCCAAAAAAAATTTTTTGGGGGGGAAAAATTTTTTTTTGGGGCCCCAAAAATTTTTTTTTTAAAAATTTTTTAAAATTTTTTCAAATTTTTTAAATTAAGGGGCCCCCCTTTTCCCAAACCCAAATTTTGGGGGTTGGGGGGGCCCCTTTTTTTTAAAACCCCCTTTTTAAGGGGAAATTCCAAAACCACCCCTTTTTTTTTGGGGGGGTTTTCCAAAAGGGGCCCCAAAGGTTTTCCCTTTCCCCTTGGCCTTTTTTAACCAAAAATTTAAAAAAATTTTTAAAATTTTTTTTAAAAAAAAATTACTTTTAAAAAACCCCCCGGAAGGGGTTTTTTAAAGGGGGAAAAAAAATTTTTTTTCCCTTCAAAAGAAAAGGGGAGGAAGGAAACCCTTTAAAAAAAATTTGGGGTTAAAATTGGTTTTAAAAATAATCCCAAATTTATTGGTTAATAAATTTTCCCCTTTAAAGGGGGGGGCTTTTTTGATTTTAAATTTTAAAATTTTAAAAATTTTAAAAATTTTTTTAAAAAACCCGTTTTTTTTTTTAAAAATTTTTTGGGGAAATTTTCCCTTTTCACCCCCCCCCAAAAAAAAGGAAATTTTTTTGGGGGAAAAAAAATTCCCTTTTTTTTTTAAATTTTTTTAGTTTTAAATTAAAATTTTGGTTTTTTAAAAAGGGTTGGTTGGGGGGAAAAAGGGGGTTTTTTTAAAAAAAGGGGCCAAGGCTTACCCTTTTTAAAAAATTTTTCCCCTTTTTTGGGGAAAAGGCCCCCAAAGGTTTTAAATTTTTGGTTTTAAAAAACCTTTAAAGGGGGAAATTTTTTTAATTAAATTTTTTTTTTTAAAAAAAAGGGTTTGGGTTTTTTTTAAAAAAAAATTTTTTTTAACCCCCTTTTTTTAGACCCGGGTTTAAATTTTTCCCAATTTAAAATTAAGAAATTTTTTAAAAAAAAAAAAAGGGGTTTTTTTTTTTTAAAATTTAAAACCCTTTTTTTTTTTTCCCCAAACGGGAAACCTTTGGGGGGGGGGGGTTTTTAAAATTTTTGGGGGGGGGAAAGGGGGTTTTGCTTTGGCCTTTAAAAACCCCACCAAAAAAAAATAAAACCCCTTTTCCTTTTTTTTTTGTTTTGGGTTTTAAAAAGGGGAGGGAAAAAATTTTTTTAAAGGAAAATTTAAAAAAAATTTTTCCCCTTTTTAAAATTTTTTTTTTTTTGAAATTTTTTTTGAATTTGCCAAATTTGGGTTTAAGGTCGGTTTTTTTTTTTTGGAGTTTTTTTTGGGGCCCAAATTTTTTCCCCTTTTTTCCCCCCCAAAAAACTTTAAAAAAACCCCTAACCCCCCCCAAAAAAAGAAAAAAAAAATTTGTTTTAAAATTTGCAAAATTTAATTTTATTTAATTTTTTCCCCCCCAAAATTTTTTCCCCCCCCCCTTTTTTTTTTTCCCTTAAAGGAAAATTTTTTGATTTTAAAAAATTGAATTAATTTTAAAAAAAACAAAAAATTTTTAAAAAATTTAAAATAAATTGGAAAAGGGGGCAAGGGTTTTGCCGGGTTTTTTTTAAAATTTTAATTTAATTTAAAAAGGCAAAACCAAAGGGTTGGCCCTTTTGGTGGTTTTAAAAATTTAAAAAAAAAAAATAAATTTTGGGGTTTTTTTTCCCTTTTAAAAATTTGGGGAAAATTTGGGGGGAAAAAAATTTAAGAAGGGAAAAAAACCAAACCCCAAACCCCCCAAAACCCCTGGTTAATTTGGACCCAAAAAGGCCGAAAAAAAATTTTTTTTTTCTTTTTGGAAAAATTTTTTTAAAAATGTTGCTTAAATTTAAATTTTTTTTTAAAAAAGGGGCCAGGGGAAGGAAAAGGGGAAAAACAAAGGGTTGGGTTTGGGGGAAAAACGGGTTAAAGTGATGATTTTGGTTTAACCAACCAATAAAGTGCATGAACCCGGGAAAAAAAAACCCTTTAAAATTTTCCCGGTTTTTTTTCCCCTTTTTTGGGCCGGGCCCAAATTTAAAAAATTAAATTTTTTTTTTTTGGGGGGGGGAAACAGAGATAGGGTTAGTTTGGACCCCTCCCCGGGGAAAACCCCCCTTTCCCCCCCCTTGGGGCCCTTTAAGGGGTTTTTTTAAAAAACCCGGCCCCCGGGCCTTTTTTTCCCAAAAAAAGGCCCCCCCCCTTAAATTTAAACTTTAATTTAATTCCCTTAATTCCAATTTTTAGTAGAATGCAATGAACGATTATAAGCAAATTCAATATGAGGCAAGCATTCCTCCCACATTTTCTTATTTTCTTTAGAACAGCCCTAAGCATAGTAGACAATGTTCTATTGACTACTTCAGTTTGTCCATCGGTTTGGGGGTGACAAGTAGTACTAAAAAGCAGTTTAGTCCCCAACTTAGCCCATAAACATCTCCAAAAGTGGCTAAGAAATTTAGTATCACGATCTGAAACAATAGTATTTGGCACACCATGCAAGCGAATAATTTCACGAAAGAACAAATCAGCAACATTAATAAAGCATCATCGCTTTTATGACATGGTATAAAGTGTGCCATTTTTGAGAATCTATCCACGACAACAAATATGCTATCCCTCCCCTTCTTTGTTCGAGGTAAACCTAAAACAAAGTCCATAGATATATCCTCCCAAGGAACACTAGGTACAGGCAAAGGCATATATAAACCATGAGGATTGAGTCGTGACTTAGCTTTTTGACATGTAGTGCAGTGAGCAACAAAACGCTCAACATCCCGTCTCATCTTTGGCCAAAAGAAATGTGTAGCTAGTATATCCTCGTCTTGTTCACGCCAAAGTGTCCCATTAGTCCTCCTCCATGCGCCTCCTGCAACAACAAAAGACGAACGAGCTAGCTGGAATGCATAGCTTGTTAGAACGAAACAAATCCATCATTAATGATTTAACTTGTTCCATGTTCTACCTTCTTTACAATTCTGCAATACATCGCTAAATTCAGCATCATGCACATATTGATCTTTGATGGTCTCCAAACCAAATATTTTAAAGTCAAGTTGTGAAAGCATAGTATAACGACGAGACAATGCATCAGCAATAACATTTTCTTTACCCTTCTTGTGTTTAATGACATAAGGAAAGTCTCAATGAATTCAACCCATTTAGCATGTCTACGATTCAATTTAGCTTGACTTTTAATATGTTTCAAAGATTCATGATCGAATGTATAACAAATTCTTTGGGCCATAAATAATGTTGCCATGTTTCTAAAGTCCGAACAAGAGCATATAATTCTTTATCATAAGTAGAGTAATTCAGACTAGGCCCACTCAATTTTTTAGAAAAGTATGCAATAGGTTTGCCATCTTGTAATAACACACCTCCTAATCCAATTCCACTAGCATCACATTCAAGCTCAAAAGTCTTATTAAAATCAGGAAGTTGGAGTAAAGGAGCATGTGTCAACTTAGCTTTCAATACCGTGAAGGCTTCTTCCTGTCGGTACCCCAAACAAAAGGCACATCCTTCTTTCTAAGCTCGTTGAGAGGTGCAGCAATGGTGCTGAAATCTCACAAACGCCTATAGAAACCAGCGAGGCCAAGGAAACTCCTCACTTGTGTGACCGTTTTGGGCATGCCAACTCTCAATAGCTTCAATCTTGGCTTTATCAACTTCAATTCCTGTGGAGTAACAACATAGCCAAGAAAAGATACTCGGTCGGTGCAAAAGGTGCACTTCCCAAGGTTACCAAACAAACGTGCATCACGTAGAGCATTAAAAATAGCACGTAAATGTTCCAAATGTTCTTCCAAAGATTTGCTATAAATCAGTATATCATCAAAATAGACTACCACAAATCGTCCAATGAAAGCACGTAAAACTTCGTTCATTAATCTCATGAAAGTACTAGGTGCATTAGTTAACCCAAAAGGCATGACTAACCACTCATATAATCCAAACTTAGTTTTAAATGCTGTTTTCCATTCATCTCCCAATTTCATACGAATTTGATGGTATCCACTCATAAATCAACTTTGGAGAATATTGTAGAGCCACTCAATTCATCAAGCATATCATCTAGCCTAGGAATAGGGTGGCGATAACGAATAGTAATATTATTGATGCCTCTACAATCAACACACATACGTGACGTACCATCCTTTTTCGGCACTAGAATAATAGGAACAGCACAAGGACTAAGGGATTCGCGTATATAACCTTTGTCGAGCAGCTCCGATACTTGACGATAATCTCCTTCGTCTCCTCTGGATTGGTGCGGTATGGTGCACGGTTGGGTAATGATGCACCGGGAATTAAGTCAATTTGATGCTCAATCCCTCGAATAGGTGGTAATCCGGTGGCACGTCTTGTGGAAAGACGTCGTGAACTCTGCAAAATGTTAGTGACAGACAGGGGCAAAGAGGAAGGCACGTCCTCGAATGAAAATAATGCCTCTTTGCACACAAAAGCATAGCAAATAGATTTGCTAAAATCTAGCTCATCAATATCAGATTTGGTGGCAAGTAAACATGCACTTTTCAATTTAATTTCAGAAGCAACAGTAGATGGTTTATTATTAGGCTTCATGTGTTGCTCAAATTCTTTTGCCACAATCTGATTTTCACTCTTATTTTCTCTGTTTTGCTTTATTAGCTCTATTAATATCATCTTTCAAAATGGACTCAGGAGTCATAGGAAGCAAAGTAATATTTTTATCCTTATGAACAAGAGTATCTTGATTGTTTCTACCATGGTGTACAGAATTTTTATCAAATTGCCATGGTCTACCAAGTAACAAGGAACATGCTTGCATAGGTACCACATCACAATCAACATAATCAGCATATGTAGAGATACTAAAATGCACACGAACAAGACGTGTTACCTTCACCTTGCCGCTGTTGTTGAACCATTGGATGTAGTAAGGATGTGGATGTGGTCTTGTGGTGAGAGATAGCTTCTCCACCATCTCCATGCTAGCCAAGTTGTTGCAGCTCCCTCCATCTATGATGGCCTTGAATAGAACGTTCCTTCACAACTCCCTTTGTATGGAACAAATTATGCCTCTGATTTTGCTCAGCTTGTGTAACCTGCACACTCAAAACACGTTGAGCAACTAAACATTCATACTGTCGGCATCTTGACAGCCATGTATTGTGTCTCATGATCAGAATCATCTCCACCGTGTTCCTCATGTGTAATAAGAGCCAAAGTCTCCTCATCATAGTCACTAGCGGACTCATACCCACCATCCTCGTAGCAATCATCACACGCTGAGATTTGCATTCTCTCATAAAATGTCCTCTTCCCTTACAGACGACAAATAATATCACTTGTGTGCCCTGTTGACGCCATGGAAGAAGAAGAGCTCTGTGCAGGCCCAGCAGGTGTGCTCTTGGCAGATAGTGGTGGTTGTGCCTGCTTTCTTGTATCACGGTTGGAGGTGGCACCTGAAGGAGGTGATGGTGCAGTGGAAGTAGATGATGCGTGGTGTCCATGATGAAGGTCGACCTGCAGAAAAGTTAGTGCGGCGCCAATGCTGTCGATCCTGCACTTCACGTTCAGCTTTACAAGCAAGATGGAATAAGCGAGTGATATTATTATAATCCTTATAGTCTAGAATGGTCTGAATCTCTATTTAATCCACCCGAAAACGTGCAAGCATAGCTTCATTCTCCTCAACAATACCACATCTAATCAAGCCAGTTTGTAATTCTGATAATATTCTTCTACAGAATTTTTCCTTGTCTTAAACGCTGCAATTTATGAAGTAATTCACGTTGATAATATGGTGGAACCCAACGAGTACGCATAGCAGTTTTCAAAGCAGCCCAAGTAGCTGGAACAGGATATAATCTACAATGTTCGACCACCAAACACATGCAAAGCTAGTGAAAGCACAAACAGCAGCAGAACACGTCTCTCCTCGGGATATTGTAAACATGTAAATCGTTGTTCAGTTTCTAACTCCCAAGTAAGATATATATCAGGAACATATCTACCCTCAAATGGTGGAATATTCAATTTCAGTTTAGGGAGATGGTCATGATCTCGTACTGAGGGGAGCCCTAACATTGCCATTATTTGCATGTGGATGACCCGGTGGTTGTGGTGCTGGTGGTTGCACGTAGTTCGATGTTGATCAACCTCATCCTCGTAATCTCCACATAATCATCCTCGTCGGTACCAGCAGCAGCGATAGCGAGAGCCAAAGAAGCACCAACAGCAGAGCAGCGGCACCAGAATTTTGTCTGGCTCAATAGGAACACGCTGAGCTCGTCCATACTGATTCGGAAGGGGCGTAGTTGTTGTCGTTGCAGAGGTGCGATAGGTGCAGCCGGCGGTGGTTGTGGAAAACGCGAGCAATTCATCAAACTTGCTATCAAGCTTTGTTTCAAGCGTCTTCTCAATGCCATCTATCTTCTCCATGGCCTCGTCAAATCTGTTTACCACATCTTGCACCTGTCCAATCATCATTTGCTGAAACTTATCATGTAGCTGTTTGTTTGTCGTTCTCCCAATCAGTCTCATCGGCCTGTGTTCCTGCCATGGTTAGCAGCAATAGAAACACTCAAGAATATGATCCTACAGACTACTAGGAAGTGGTGGTGGTGGTGTGGTGGACAGTCAGAAATCCGTGAAGCAAATCTCAAATTCTTACCGGTTCTTACCCAGAGCGGTGGTGATCGGCAACCGTTGTAGTCAAAACTCTCAAAGCTTGGCTATAGCGATTACGTGGAGAATCAAGCATACGACGTAGATGTATGTGGAGCTGGGAAGGCTTATAATATGGTAGCAAAAAGGTCAAGCAATAATCAAATCAGAGATGCAAAGTTGAATAAGCGCTCAACGACGATCTTGGTTGGTCCTAGGCTAGACCGTGCTAGAGACGCGAGCCTAGAACACTAACAAAATCACGGCGCTGCACGTAAACAAGGGAGGAGCACACTCTGAATTTTTTTCTTTTTTTTTTTTTTTTTTTGCACTTTTTTCCTCTTTTTTTTTTGCTCTCGCAACAAATTTTTTCGGAAAAGTCTACAAATGGTCTAAAACTGCCTAGCCAGAATTTTTTTTTTTGAAGCTGGAACTATTTTTCTTCTGCGGATGGCTTGGAAGTTGGGGAGTCCTCTGCTGTCACGACTGGAGTATCGCGTGATCTGGAAATCGAGAACAATGCAACAATTCTTGGACTCGGACTAGGACTGGTGGCGGAGATGAATCTGGTGGAACTTCGGATGGTGGCGGAGATGAGTCTGGTGGAACTCGGATGGCGGCGGAGATGAATCTGGTGGAAGTCGGATTGGTGGCGGATATATGTTGCGGTGTGGACTCGGATGGGCGTGATGGCGGCGGATATGTGGTGGCGTATATGGATTCGGATTGGCGGTGAATATGTGGTGGTGGTATATGGCAGCGGCGGCGTGACAACTCGTGAATGCAGAACTGAAACTCTAAAAGACTAGACGCTAAGACCAGCAACTTGACACGACGATGCAACCGCAAATTCAACAAAGCAAATCTGAAAAGATTATGCAAAGGCTCAGATTGGTTGGACGGGATGAACTAACCTAATTTTTTTGGCTTTTTCGTGGACTATAGGTATGAAGAACAGACTCGATCTAAACTACGAAAAACTGTAAAATCTCACCGAGCAACACGGAAATCTGATACCACTTGATAGAGACAGAGGTGTCCCGTCTTTCGATGAGATGGTGGATTTCGCTTTGGTGGAAGTCGACTTTGACGATCCGACTACGGCGTGCGAGGACGCCGCGCTTAGCAATCGCTAAACCAACTCCGAGAGGTTATTGACCACGCCGAGCACGATCAACGACCACGAGGGTCTATTTCCTGCGAGCAAACGAAGAACAAGCAAGAAACTGAGATTGCAATCTGGATATTGCGAAAATAAGATGAAAGCTTTATTGATCAAGGTGGGGTTCTGTGGCGCCTTTGTGCAGTCGTTGAACACAAGCGAAATCGCGAAGTTGCAGCTATGGCGAACTTTTGATCTAAACAAAACCCAAGTCTAAACGGTGCCCTAAGGGCTGTATATATGGAGGAAGAGGGGTGAATTTCGTGGCCCTTGGTGGAGGGTCGAAACTAACCCTATCTCTTGTTTCCCCACATACGGACTCTAAAAATAGCCTATACTAATGTATTTCGAAATTACATGGGCCTGGCCCAATAATAAGGTGACGAGCACCTAGAATAGCCTCTGGACGAACTTTATGAAGTGGCATCTTGTATATTTCGTCCAAGGCTTCATGCACTCATTATGGTGGCTTCAAAGTCCTGAAATCATCACTTGTAACTCCATTCTTGTCCCCCTTAGCATGCCATCATCTCCATGCTTGTTCTTGCTCCAATGTTCATCCTTCTCCAAGCTAGGCCCTTCATTTGTAAGCAAAACAAATGTATCCAATTTAGGCAGCATCATATTCTCATGAACATTAGAATCATTACCAAGAAACGAAAGTACACGGTAATTTAGTTGGCGTCTTGTGAGCTCTAGTAATTGGTCCAAGTATGTATAGCGAGGGCTATGGGTGTAACAATGGTATTGATGTCCTCATCAGCAAGAATCAGAGCATGAGTAAGCAAAGACTTGAGCTCATCAAAAGCGTTTGATTGCAAAGGTCCCCAAACAAAAGGAGTATTCTTCTTACTCAAAGCATGCAAAGGAGCTGCAATAGTGCTAAAGTTTTTCAAAGCGGCGATAAAACCTGCAAGACCAAGGAAACTTCGCACTTGTTGCAAATTGGTGGGTTGGGGCCAAGTTTAATTGCTTTAATCTTAGTTTCATCAACATGAACACCCTTGGAAGAGACAACGAAACCCAAGAAAACCACTTTGTCAACTCCAAAGGTGCATTTTTTCAAATTGGCATAAAGACTTTCTTTTCGAAGTGTTTGCAAAACAAGCTTAACATGATCAAGATGTTCTTTCATGGTTTTGCTAAACACAAGAATATCATCGAAGTAAACCACAACAAAGATTCCAATGTATGGACGAAGTACATGATGCGTGAGGCGCACAAAAGTTCTGGGAGCTTCCGATAAACCCATAGGCATAACCAACCATTCATATAAGCCAAATTTTGTTTTGAAAGCAGTTTTCCATTCATCACCCTCATGAATGCGGATTTGATAATAGCCACTTTTAAGATCAATTTTTGAGAAAAAGTTGGCTCCACTAAGTTCATCAAGCATATCATCTAAGCGAGGAATGGGATGCCTATAGCGCACGGTGATAGCATTTATGGGTCTACAATCGGAGCACTGGTGATGAGGACATCAATACCATTGTTACACCCACAGCCCCTTTGCTATACATCTTGGACCAATTACTAGAGCTCACATGACGCCAACTAAATTACCGGTACTTTCGTTTCTTGGTAATGATTCTAATATTCATGAGAATATGATGCTGCCTAAATTGGATACATTTGTTTTGCTTACAAATGAAGGGCCTAGCTTGGAGAAGGATGAACATTGGAGCAAGAACAAGCATGGAGATGATGGCATGCAAGGGGACAAGAATGGAGTTACAAGTGATGATTTCAGGACTTTGAAGCCACCATAATGAGTGCATCAAGCCTTGGACGAAATATACAAGATGCCACTTCATAAATTTCGTCCAGAGGCTATTCTAGGTGCTGCGTCACCTTATTATTGGGCCAGGCCCATGTAATTTCGAAATACATTAGTATAGGCTATTTTAGAGTCCGTATGTGTGGGGAAACCAGAGATAGGGTTAGTTTGGACCCTCCACCAAGGGCCACGAAATTCTCCCCTCTTCCTCCATATATACAGCCCTTAGGGCACCGTTTAGACTTTGGGTTTTGTTTAGATCAAAAGTTCGCCATAGCTGCAACTTAGCGTGCCGTTTGTGTTCAACGACTGGACAAAGGCGTCCTGAACCCCACCTTGATCAATAAAGCTTTCATCTTATATTCGCAATATCCAGATTGCAATCTCAGTTTCTTGCTTGTTCTTCGTTTGCTCGCAGGAAATAGACCCTCGTGGTCGAGTTGATCGTGCTCGGCGTGGTCAATAACCTCTCGGAGTTGGTTTAGCGATTGCTAAAGCGCGGCGTCCTCGCCGCTTCGTCAGAGTCGGATCGTCAAAGTCGACTTCCACCAAAGCGAAATCCACCATCTCATCGAAAGACGGGACACCTTTGCCTCTATCACAAGCGGAATGTTCCATCGGGCTTAGGCACAAGAATAACGGGCATGGCACAAGGGCTTAAGCTTTCACGTACATGACCGTTGTCGATTAGCTGTTGTACTTGCCGTTGAATCTCCTTGGTTTCTTCGGGATTGACACGGTATGGAGCTTTGTTTGGAAGTGGCGCTCCGGGGATGAGGTCGATTCGATGCTCAATGCCTCAAGAGGAGGTAGACCGGAGGTAGCTCATCGGGAAAACATCTTGAAATTCTGCAAAGAGATTGAAACACCAAAGATAGCTCATGAGTGGAGTTAGTTTTGGTTCTCCATCCTTGCACACAAGGACAAAGTGTATCACACTCGATGGGTTCTCACACACTTCTCTCATCTCATGTTTGGTGGCGAATAGTATGAGGTTTTTCTCTCTAGGCGAAGAGGCGCTCAAATTTGGCTTGTGGCTCTCACTCACTTTTGGTGGCTCACTTTCTCCTCTTCTCTCTTTGGTTGGTGGCTTGTTTGTCGGCTATCACTTGACTAGGAGACATGGGTCGTGAGGACATATTCTTTGCCTTTCATCTTGAAGCTATAGTGGTTTGTATCGCCCATTGTGGTAGACACCACGATCGAATTGCCATGGCCGACCAAGGAGTAGGTGGCAAGCGGTCATTGGGACGACATCACACTCCAAAGTGTCTTCATATGCACCGATTTTGAAGGATACTTGGACCGTATGCTCAACTCGTATAGTGCCGAGTCACTTAGCCATTGAACCTTGTATGGTTGCGGATGCTTCTTCTTGACCAATTGGAGCTTGGAGCATAGTTCTTCGCTTGCCAAGTTGTGGCAACTACCTCCATCGATGATGACCTTGCGGATCTCCCATTGATGCGGCCTTTGTGTGGAAGATGTGGCATCGTTGGTCTTCTTCTTGGTGATGTTGAAGTGTCAAGACTTTGGAGACAACAAGAGCGGGGCTTGTATCTTCATCACAAAAGACTTGATCATCTTCGTCCTCGTTGATGCGCCGGTGCATGGCCACTTGCTCAATAGCGTCCATTTCATCTTCACTCATTGAGTCGTAGGTGCCATAAATCGTTGAGTATCATGGTGCGCTTGTTGGTGCATTCATATGACTTGTGGCCTCGGCCGCCGCAAGTAAAACACTTGAAGGAGCTTGTCTTGACGGTCTCATCGGTTGGGTTAGATGATGAAGCACGCGGCTTGGAGTTGATTGTAGTAGGAGGAGGACGACTTGAACTTGTAGAAGTTTTCTTGTAACTTGACTTGTCGTCGTTGCTTGGAAAAGGCTTGGTTGATGTCAAAGTTGGAGTAGTTGTTGAAGCTTGGTTGTTGGAGAGGCCGTATGTCTTGGATGAGTACTTGGCATACTTGAAGTCATCTTGCACTTGTCGTTCCGCCTTTGTAGCTTGATGCACGAGCTCAATGAGGTTGGAGTAGGGTTGGAAGTCGGCAATCTTCTTGATGGGATGGTTGAGTCCGTTCAAGAATCGTGCCATTGTTTGCTCATCATCCTCCGTGACATTGGCTCGAATCATGGCAATCTCCATTTCCTTGTAGTATTCTTCAACACTCTTTGTTCCTTGCTTGAGGAGTTGTAGCTTCTTGAAGAGATCACGGTTGTAGTAGGTGGGCACAAAGCGTGCTCGCATGACATCCTTCATTTGAGCCCAAGTGGTGATTGGAGGTTCACCTCTTGCTTGTCGGCGCTCAAGGACTTGTTCCCACCATATGAGCACATAGTCTTGGAACTCAAGTGATGCCATAGCGATCTTCTTCTCTTCCTCATAGTTGTGCAAACGAAAGATTTTGTCGACCTTCAATGCCCACAAGAGGTACTCTTCGGGGTCATTGGTTCCATTGAACTTGGGCATTGTGAACTTGAGCTTGCCATAGCGGTGTTCTTCATTGTTTTGAGGTCGATGTTGATGATGGCGTTCTTGACGTGGAGGGTAATCATCCTCATGTTGCTCTTGGCGAGGAGGAAGTCCATGATCAACTTGCTCTTGTTGACCTTGAGGTTGGGGATGAGCTTGAGGAGCTTGTGGGGCTTGACGTTGTGCTCGCGGATGGTAGTTCCTCTCTTGTATTTCTTCTCGAAGGGCTTCCTCTTGGTTGCGCCTTTCGCGATTGCGGTTGGCGAGAGCTCGACTTGATGCTTGAAGGGCGCGTTCGCCTCAAGAGCTTGTGCTTTCGTTGTTGTTGTTGAAGGCGTTGAGCCTCGGCGTCTTGTTGCTCTAGGTGTAAGCGCGCCGTTCTTGTTCTTGTTGGTAGCGAAAGCGTTGTCGTTCTTGAGCTTGAGCAAGCGCCATTTGACTTCGATTGAGGACGAGAACTTCTTCATTAACTTGCTCTTGGAGATTCTTGTCGTGTATCGGGTTGCGAGATGCATAGCGATCTTGACGCGGCTCGTCGAAGAATGTTCGATGACGGTGTACTTGTGTCGGAGAAGGAATCGTCGAGTGGCGACTTGAGTGGCTCCGTCTTGAGTGTGAAGAGGTAGAAATACGCGGTTCACCAACAAGGCGCGGATCTCGTCCATTCTTGCATCGTTCTCTTTCTTGTCTTGCGTCGAGTTTGTTGTCGAAGTAATCTACGTATCGTTGCTCGAGAGTCGCAAGTCGGTGGAGAGGTTGTCGATCGTTTCGCTCATTGCTTGTTGCTCTTGATGGAGAGCTCGTTCTGCCGCCAAAGAGGTGGCTCTTGGTGGCGTAGGATGACATTTCGTCGTCTTGCTTTCGATGAAGAGTGGATTTGTAGAAGAACTTGGCCTATCCATCATTTCAAGCAAATTGTGAGTGGTAGAAGGAGAAGAATGAATACCAATATACCTTTGACCGAAGTTGAAGATGAATCGAGTTCACTCAAATGCGGACAATGAAATAGCACTATTGGTACCGATCCTTGTCGATTCTCACACCTACACAATTAAAAGCCTTTGGTGGAGCTTGGTTAGGATGGTGGCACAAAATTGATTGCGATCGTTAGCTTGACTCAAAAATGTTGAAGAAGATTAGCAAATTAGCATATGCAACAAGTAGACCAAGCAAGTAGTGGTACACGGAAACACACACATAAATAGATAAATGGGATTGTGCAAACCAAAAGTGAGCCAAAATGTGGAATCCACGAAAATGCTCTTGTTGCACAATACTAGAGAGGCGCTAGCACGATTGCACAATAGGCGGATACGGAGCTTGTGCACAACCTACTATGCAAAAATGCGACGATCTCTATCCCATTATGCTATATGTATGGTGTATCGGTGCAATGATCCAAGATGATCTTATATGACAATCTTAATGTTGTATGATGCTATGCTTGTTGCTTATAAGCTCTGTGCTTATCTTTCCTCTTAGCTTAAAAGCTTGAGTGGCTCTTTCTCTTTTGAGCTCTTTTCTTATGCAAACTTGACGAACTAAGATAGCAATTGTGTATGCGATGACAACTTTGTGACACACAAGTTGATTCCGAGATATGCACCTCGATTGTATGTATGATATGGTGTATGTAACTAATGTGCACAAGTCACGTTGCCAGCAATACTCAAAGGCTAGTCTCGGTGGGTAAGCAACACAAAAGATGGTATATGATGGTTATCAATGCAATTGCAAGGTATGACAAAGATGTAAATCGATGTTACCGTCCGTAGCGAAGATGAGTAGCCGACCAAAATGAGCGTTTGTTGTTGATGTCACACAGCGCCTAGATAGCGAAACACAAAAGGACACGAAATCTCACTCAAATTGTCGAACTCAACTTCGAATGGAAGTACGGAGGGTTTGTCTTTGGGTTTGGCAAGTGGAAATGGTGGTGGATGAGGTGGGGATGGTATATGTATGAGTAGATGGTGGTGGTGGTGGATGGGGTATTGCACAAGTGCAGTTTCGGCAGAGGAAGCCGGATGATCCGGGCCAGGAGCCGGATGATCCGGGCGAGTCCGGATGATCCGGGACTTGGTCCGGATGATCCGGGCAGGTCAACCACGCACGGGAACTGCTCGGGAAGAACACGAAACGGGGTGGAATTTGACGATTTCGGGGACTTTGGGTGGATTTCGAGGGGGAGAAGGTAGGGAAACACAAGATCCACGAGTTACACACCGAATCCACGGATCAAAAACAACAAAACATCATCAAAACTAACAAATCCCAAAAAATTTTGGGGGTATTTTTGTGGGGATTTTTGGGTTTTTAGGACGAAAACAACAAAATCAAGCTAGAAATCACGAGGTAGGGGCTCCAAAAACGTGATCAACGTGGCTCATGATACCATATGATGTAGGGTGGAACCCTAATTAAATCGATCTTTCACGTTTGGAGGGATCCTACGGAGGAACATGAAGAACGCGCGGAAGAACGAGAGGAAATCACGGGGAAGAACGAGAGAGACACTCAATCGACAAGAGATCAATCACACAAGGTCTAGATGATGCGGAGCATCCTTCCATCATCCCCATGGACGCTACATCAACACCTACAACACCACAAGGACCGATGACTCGAGCACGTGCAAGAGCTCTTGAAACCGAGGTGACATCACTCCTCTCACAACTCTCCTTCGATTCACATGAGACATGGGTACTACCTCAAACGGAAACTCTATGCATACTTAGGCACCAAGGAGTCGACCGTGAGGAGGCTAGGAAGCAAGGAGAATCGAAGCGGAAGACATACGTGAAGACGGAGAGGAGAAAGCAACAAGGACAGAGAGGCGGACGATCTGGACAGAGGCCGGACGATCCGGACGAGCCGGATGATCCGGACCCGGTCCGGACGATCCGCTAACTCCACCGAAGGCAACAGAACCTCCATCTGAAGCCGGATCATCCGGACCCAGCCCGGATCATCCGGACCCGCCAGACGTCCGGACCCCGGCGGACATCCGCCCTGCACCGTCACGAAAGCGAGCACCGGACCATCCGGGCCCCCACCGGATCATCTGGACCAGCCGGATCATCCGGACCGTCGCCCGGATCGTCCGGCCAGCGCTTGCAGCGTGTTAGGCTGAGCCCATGTACCCTTCGCCCCCCAGACTCTATATAGGACCCCCTCTCCTCACTTTGAGACTTAGTATTGGATTAGCTCATATTTGTGTGTGAGAGCCTTTGCTCATCCACCGGTACTTCTCCTCGGAGATCAGGACCTCCGTCTAGGAGAAGATCCATTCGGATTCAAGACCCCTACCTAGGGAAGATCCCCTCGTGGATTCAAGACCTCCTCCGGGAGAAGAACGGTTACCTTTGTATCTTTCCTTTATTGATTTTGGACCATGTATCACTCGTGCTTCGATGATCTAGACCTTGTGTGATTGATCGCTTGTCGGTTGAGTGTTCCTCTCGTTCTTCCCCGTGATTTCCTCGTGTTCTTCCGCGCGTTCTTCGTGTTCCCTCCGTAGGATTCCCTCCAAACGTGAAAGATCGACGAATTAGGGTTCCACCCTACATCATATGGTATCATGAGCCACGTTGATCACGTTTTTGGAGCCCCTACCTCGTGATTTCTAGCTTGATTTTGTTGTTTTCGTCCTAAAAACCCGAAAATCCCCACAAAAATACCCCCAAAATTTTTTGTGATTTGTTAGTTTTGATGATGTTTTGTTGTTTTTGATCCGTGGATTCGTTGTGTAACTTCGTGGATCTTGTGTTTCCCCACCTTCTCCCCCTCGAAATCCACCCAAAACCCCCAAAATCGTCAAATTTCTCCCCGTTTTCGAGTTCTTCCCGAGCCTTTCCCGTGCGTGTTTGACCTGCCCGGATCATCCGGACCAAGTCCCGGATCATCCGGACTGCGCCCGGATCATCCGGCTCCTTGCCCGGATCATCCGGCTTCCTCTGCCAAACTGCAGATTGCAGCCCCACACCACCACCACTTTCCACACACATATACACCTCCACATCCCATCCACCACCATTTCCACTTGCCAAACCCCAAGACTCAACCTCCGTACTACCATTCGAATTTGAGTTCGACAATTTGAGTGAGATTTCTGTGTCTTTTTGTGTTTCGTCTATCTAGGCGCGGTGTGACATCAACAACAAACGCTCATTTTGGTCGGCTACTCATCTTCGCTACGGACGGTAACATCGACGACATCTTTGTCAAATCTTGCAATTGCATTGATAACCATCATATACCATCTTTTGCGTTGCTTACCCACAGAGACTAGCCGTTGAGCATTGCCGGCAACGTGACTTGTGCAAATTAGTTGCATACACCATATCATACATACAATTGAGGTGCATATCTCGGAATCAACTTGTGTGTCACAAAGTTGTCATCGCATACACAATTGCTATCTTAGTTCGTCAAGTTTGCATAAGAAAAGAGCTCAAAAGAGAAAGAGCCACTCAAGCTTTTAAGCAAAGAGCTTATAAGCAACAAGCATAGCATCATACAACATTAAGATTGTCATATAAGATCATCTTGGATCATTGCACCGATACACCATACATATAGCATACGTGGGATAGAGATCGTTGCATTTTTTCCTAGTAGGTTGTGCACAAGCTCCGTATCTGCCTATTGTGCAATCGTGCTAGCGTCTCTCTAGTATTGTGCAACAAGAGCATTTTCGTGGATTCCACATTTTGGCTCACCTTTGGTTTGCACAATCCCATTTATCTATTTGCGTGTGTGTTTCCGTGTACCAATACTTGCTTGGTCTACTTGTTGCATATGCGAATTTGCGAATCTTCTTCAACATTTTTGAGTCAAGCTAACGGTTGCAATCAATTTGGTGCCACCATCCTAACCAAGCTCCACCAAAAGCTTTTACTTGTGTAGGTGTGAGAATCGACAAGGATCGCTACCAATAGTGCTATTTCATTGTCCGCATTTGAGTGATCTTGATTCAACTTCAACTTCGGTCAAAGGTACATTGGTATTCATTCTTCTCCTTCTACCACTCACAATTTGCTTGAAATGATGGATAGGCCAAGTTCTTCTACAAATCCACTCTTCATCGAGCAAGACGACGACATGTCATCCTACGTCACCAAGAGCCACCTCTTTGGCGCAACGAGCTCTCCATCAAGAGCAACAAGCAATGGCGAAACGATCGACAACCTCTCCACCGACTTGCGACTCTCGAGAAGCGTACAAAGATTACCGACAACAAACTCGACGCGCACAAGAAAGAGAACGATGCAAGAATGGACGAGATCCGCGCCTTGTTGGTGAACCGCGTGCTTCTACCTCTTCACACTCAAGGCGGAGCCACTCAAGTCGCCACTCCGACGACTCCTTCTCCGACACAAGTACACCGTCATCGACAATTCTTCGTCGAGCAGCGTCAAGACCGTCATGCATCTCGCAACCCGCTACACAACAAGAATCTCCAAGAGCAAGTTGATGAAGAAGCTCGTCCTCAATCGAGCCAAATGGCATTTGCTCAAGCACAAAACGACAACGTCTTCGCCACCAACAAGAACAAGAACGGCGCCTACACCAAGAGCAACAAGACGCCGAGGCTCAACGTCTTCAACAACAACAACGAAACACAAGCTCTTGAGGTGGAAGCGCCTTCAAGCATCAACTCAAGCTCTCGCCAACCGCAATCGCGAAAGGCGCAATCAAGAGGAAGCCCTTGAGAAGAAATACAAAGAGGAACTACCATCCACGCGGCGCAACGTCAAGCCCAACAAGCTCCTCCACAAGCTAATCAAGCTCAACCTCAACCTCAAGGTCAACAATAGCAAGTTGATCATGGACTTCCTCCTCACCAAGAGCAACATGAGGATGATTACCCTCCACGTCAAGAACGTCATCATCAACATCGACCTCAAAACAATGAAGAACATCGCTATGGCAAGCTCAAGTTCACAATGCCCAAGTTCAATGGAACCAATGATCCCGAAGAGTACCTCTCATGGGCATTGAAGGTCTACAAAATCTTTCAAAAGGTTTTTTGGGGCCCGACCCCCACCCCCTTTCTTGGTGGCCCAACAAGGACTTTGTCCAAATGGGGACAAAATTATAAGAAAAGGCCCAAAAAAATCCCCCCGCTCCAGGTAAAGAAAACAACGGAAGAAAAAAAGTTTCCCCGTTGGGTTCCAAAGCTTACCTTCCTCAAAAGAAGAAAAACCCATCCCATTTCCCACCCCCCATAATGGAGAAAGGTTTACCCACATGGAGATTTTGCCAAATTGGGCCTTTGCTTGCCCCAATCCAAAATTTGTCAAAAAAAAAAGATAAAAGGTTCAAGGCAAAAGGGACCCTAAATTATAAGTTACAAATAAGGGCCTATTAAAGGTGCATTGAAAGAACACTGGAGTGATGGCCAAGGGGACGAATGGTTCGGATGATTTCGACTTTGGCCACCAAATGGGCAAACCACAATATCAAGATGACAAAATTTGTTTAAGGCATTCTTGTCAATTTATTAGGGCCGCCCAAAAAAACAAGAAGGAAGAGGAGGTGGGGAAACAAAAAGGGTTAGTTTGATCCACCAAGGGCCAAAATTTCCCTCCTTTAAAGCCCTTAGGGCACCCTAGATTTGGGTTTTGTTTGAAACCCATAGTGAATGCATTTGCTTGTGTTCAACCATTTTAAACCCACAGCCCCACCTATCAATAAACCACAATTCAACCAGAGCAACTTTTTGCTTTTTTCGCTTGTAGAAATAATGTTCTTGATTGGATGGGTCAATAATTGGATTGGTTTGCACAAATGGAGCCCTGCCGAGAAGGATAAAACATTACCAAACAAATAATTCCGAAAGGGGACAATGGTACAGAATGAATTCCCAACTTTGAAACCACCATTTGAGGGAGAAGCCGAAATATTTACAGATGCCAACTTTTAATAAATTCCCAGGAGGCTTTCCCAGGTGTTTCACACTTTTTTTTGGGGCCAACATTGTAATTAATCCTGTTAGCTATTGGGTGTTTTGAAACCCAAGATTTGGGGTTCCACCTTTAACAAGGGAAATTCTTCCCTTCTTTCCAAAAATATTAGGTTACAAACCGGCTTGATTTGGGTTTGTTTAGAAAAAGCCCATGCTTGCACGCTTTCGGTGGTTAAATAAAGCGCCATTTAACAAAATTATAATAAGCTTTTCCATCTTTTTGGAATATCAGATTGCATCAAGGGCCCTTTTCCCTTTCGCCCTTCTCGCAAGGAAATTTAGACCCCCTTTGTAAACGGTCAAAGGGGTCAAAACCTTCGAAGGGGTTTACGATTTTTTTAAGGCCAAAGGTCCAAGGTAAGTCTTTGGGAAAGGACTTTTAAAAGCAATTCCACCAATTTCACGAAGGGGGGACCCTTATGTTGGAGGAGACTTTGGCCATTTAAACCGGGAAATTGAATAACACCATGGGGAAGATTATGTTTGAATTTTCTTAACCCTTTTGGGAGGTAGAAAATACAAAATTCATGTAACAATTCCCCCGGGAGAGGGGTTTCGGGGGTGCTTTTACCCGCCTTTGCCCAAGGGTTTTGTGCTAAACCAATGAGATTATACCCGCCCAGTAACCCGGGGGTTTTTGGAAAACGAAGCGCAAGCTGTTCAACATATTAATTAAAGTGAAATTTATTTCAAATTGCCGCGCTAAACAAAAGGATTCGTAGGAATTTATCTAAACAAAACCCCGCTTGGTTAAGGGGTATTTTGGGGAAGAAGGGAATTTGGCCCTTGGGGGGGTAAAAACCCACTCTTTTTAACATAGGATTAAAAATATATACTGTTTTAAATTCATCCTGTTAATAAGGTGAGGCCCAGAATGCCTTGGCAATTTTGGGGCATCATTTTCTCCAAGGCTTCATGCACCCTTTATTCTTCAAACCAATCACCTTGTAACCTCCACCTTGGCTGCCACAACCCATTTTTCGCTAAGCATCCTTCCCGCTGGCCCTTATTTTCCAAATGCCAATTTGGCAACATATTTATTTTCTTCAAGAAATGTGTAGCAAGTACGCCCTCCGCCTTCTTCACGCCAAAGTGTCCCATTAGTCCTCCTCCATGCGCCCCCGCAACAACAAAAGACTTAACGGAGCTAGCTGGAATGCATAGCTTGTTAGCACGAACACAAATCCATCATTAATGACAAACTTGTTCCATGTTCTTCCTTCTTTACAATTCTGCAATACATCTTTAAAATCAGCATCATGCACATATTGATCTTTGATGGTCTCCAAACCAAATATTTTGAAGTCAAGTTGTGAAAGCATAGTATAGCGATTTAGACAATGCATCAGCAATAACATTTTCTTTACCCTTCTTGTGTTTAATGACATAAGGGAAAGTCTCAATGAATTCAACCCATTTAGCATGTCTACGATTCAGTTTAGCTTGACTTTTAATATGTTTCAAAGATTCATGATCGAATGTATAACAAATTCTTTGGGCCATAAATAATGTTGCCATGTTTCTAAAGTCCTAACAAGAGCATATAATTCTTTATCATAAGTAGAGTAATTCAGACTAGGCCCACTCAATTTTTCGTAAAAGTATGCAACAGTTTGCTATCTTGTAATAACACACCTCCTAATCCAATTCCACTAGCATCACATTCAAGCTCAAAAGTCTTATTAAAATCGTGAAGTTGGAGTAAAGGAGCATGTGTCAACTTATCTTTCAACACCGTGAAGGCTTCTTCCGTAGCGGTACCCCAAACAAAAGGCACATCCTTCTTGTAAGCTCATTGAGAGGTGCAGCAATGGTGCTGAAATCTCTCACAAAACGCCTATAGAAACCAGCGAGGCCAAGGAAACTCCTCACTTGTGTGACTGCTTTGGGCCATGCCAACTCTCAATAGCTTCAATCTTGGCTTTATCAACTTCAATTCCCTCGTGGAGTAACAACATAGCCAAGAAAAGATACTGGTCGGTGCAAAAGGTGCACTTCCTAAGGTTACCAAACAAACGGCATCACGAGAGCATTAAAAACAACACGTAAATGTTCCAAATGTTCTTCCAAAGATTTGCTATAAATCAAGATATCATCAAAATAGACTACCACAAATCGTCCAATGAAAGCACGAAACTTCGCTCATTAATCTCATGAAAGTACTAGGTGCATTAGTTAACCCAAAAGGCATGACTAACCACTCATATAATCCAAACTTAGTTTTAAATGTTGTTTTCCATTCATCTCCCAATTTCATACGAATTTGATGGTATCCACTACGCAAATCAACTTTGGAGAATATTGTAGAGCCACTCAATTCATCAAGCATATCATCTAGCCTAGGAATAGGGTGACGATAACTAATAGTAATATTATTGATGCCTCTACAATCAACACACATACGCGGACGTACCATCCTTTTTTCGCACTAGAATAATAGGAACAGCACAAGGACTAAGGGATTCGCAGATATAACCTTTGTCGAGCAGCTCCCGTGACTTGACGATAATCTCCTTCGCTCTCCGGATTGGTACGGTATGGTGCACGGTTAGTAATGATGCACCGAATTAAGTCAATTTGATGCTCAATCCTCTAATAGGTGGTAATCCTGGCACGCCTTGTGGAAAGACGCCAAATAACTCCCTGCAAAATGTTAGTGACAGCAGGGGCAAAGAGGAAGGCACGCCCTCGAATGAAAATAATGCCTCTTGCACACAAAAGCATAGCAAATAGATTTGCTAAAATCTAGCTCATCAATATCAGATTGGTGGCAAGTAAACATGCACTTTTCAATTTAATTTCGTATAACAAAGAGATGGTTTATTATTAGGCTTCATGTGTTGCTCAAATTCTTTTGCCACAATCTGATTTTCACTCTTATTTTTCTCCTGTTTTGCTTTATTAGCTCTATTAATATCATCTTTCAAAATGGACTGTGGAGTCATAGGAAGCAAAGTAATATTTTTATCCTTATGAACAAGAGTATACCGATTGTTTCTACCATGGTGTACATGAATTTTTATCAAATTGCCATGGTCTACCAAGTAACAAGGAACATGCTTGCATAGGTACCACATCACAATCAACATAATCAGATATGTAGAGATACTAAAATGCACACTAACAAGACGTGTTACCTTCACCTTGCCGCTGTTGTTGAACCATTGGATGTAGTAAGGATGTGGATGTGGTCTTGTGGTGAGAGATAGCTCCACCATC
Source organism: Aegilops speltoides (assembly GCA_021437245.1). Classification (NCBI taxonomy): domain Eukaryota; kingdom Viridiplantae; phylum Streptophyta; class Magnoliopsida; order Poales; family Poaceae; genus Aegilops; species Aegilops speltoides. Next base: position 169,866,791 of record CM038145.1, read on the forward strand.
TCCATGCTAGCCAAGTTGTTGCAGCCCTCCATCTATGATGACGCCGAATAGAACGCTCCTTCACAACTCCCTTTGTATGGAACAAATTATGCCTCCGATTTTGCTCACTTGTGTAACCTGCACACTCAAAACACGCTGAGCAACTAAACATTCATACCGTCAAGATCTTCAGCAGCCATGTATTGTGTCTCATGATCGTAATCATCTCCACCGTGTTCCTCATGTGTAATAAGAGCCAAAGTCTCTCATCATAGTCACTAGCGGACTCATACCCACCATCCTCAAGAGCAATCATCACACGCTGAGATTTGCATTCTCTCAAGAAAATGTCCTCTTCCCTTACAACGCATTTACAAATAATATCACTTGTGTGCCCTGCTGACGCCATGGAAGAAGAAGAGCTCTGCAGGCCCAAGCAGGTGTGCTCTTGGCGATAGTGGTGGTTGTGCCTGCTTTTTGTATCACGGTTGGAGGTGGCACCAAGGAGGTGATGGTGCAAAGGAAGTAGATGATGCACGTGGTGTCCATGATGAAGGTCGACTGCAGTAAAAGTTAGTGCCGCCAATGCCTGCCGATCCTGCAGCTTCACGCTCAGCTTTACAAGCAAGATGGAATAAACGAGTGATATTATTATAATCCTTATAGTCTAGAATGGTCTGAATCTCTATTTAATCCACCCGTAAAACGCAAGCATAGCTTCATTCTCCTCAACAATACCACATCTAATCAAGCCGCTTTGTAATTCCCGATAATATTCTTCTACAGAATTTTTTCCTTGTCTTAAACGCTGCAATTTTTGAAGTAATTCACGCTGATAATATGGTGGAACCCAACGAGTACGCATAGCAGTTTTCAAAGCAGCCCAAGTAGTGGAACAGATATAATCTACAATGTTCGACCACCAAACACATGCAAAGCTAGTGAAAGCACAAACAAAGAAGCAGAACACGCCTCTCCTCGTGATATTGTAAACATGTAAATCGTTGTTCAGTTTCTAACTCCCAAGTAAGATATATATTAGGAACATATCTACCCTCAAATGGTGGAATATTCAATTTCAGTTTAGGGAGATGGTCATGATCTCGCACTGAGGGGGAGCCCTAACATTGCCATTATTTGCATGTGGACGACCGGTGGTTGTGGTGCTGGTGGTTGCACGAAGTTCGATGTTGATCAACCTCATCCTCGTAATCTTCCACATAATCATCCTCGCCGGTACCAGCAGCAGCAGCAGAGCAGGAGCCAAAGAAGCACCAACAGCAGTAGCAGCCGCACCAGAATTTTGTCCTCGCTCAATAGGAACACGCCGAGCCTGGCCCATACCGATTCGAAGGGGCGAGTTGTTGTCAAGCAGAGGTGCGATAGGTGCAGCCGGTGGTTGTGGAAAACGCGCGAGCAATTCATCAAACTTGCTATCAAGCTTTGTTTCAAACGCCTTCTCAATGCCATCTATCTTCTCCATGGCCTCACAAATGCTGTTTACCACATCTTGCACCTGTCCAATCATCATTTGCTGAAACTTATCATGTAGCTGTTTGTTTGTCGTTCTCCCAATCAGCCTCATCGGCCTGTGTTCCTGCCATGGTTAGCAGCAATAGAAACACACAAGAATATGATCCTACAGACTACTAGGAAGTGGTGGTGGTGTGTGTGGACAACACAAACCGTGAAGCAAATCTCAAATTCTACCAGCCTACCAAAGAGCAGGTGGTGATCGGCAACCGCTAGAAGTCAAACTCTCAAAGCTTGGCTATAGCGATTACTGTGGAGAATCAAACGCATCGATGTAGATGTATGTGGAGTGGGAAGGCTTATAATATGGTAGCAAAAGGGTCAAGAATAATCAAATCGAGATGCAAAGTTGAATAAACGCTCAACGACGTAGATCAGGTTGGTCCTAGGCTAGACCGCAATAGAGACGCGAGCCTAGAACACTAACAAAATCACGGCGCACCGCACGTAAACAAAGGAAAAGCACACTCTGAATTTTTTTTTTTTTTCGCTTTTTTTTTTTGCGTAAAAATCACTATAATGGCGAAAGTGTCTCAAAACTCTTCCTGTGTCAAATCGACAGATGGGCACGAAATTTTTTCGACCAATTTTTTTTTTTTCGATCGCCTCGACCCAAAAACTGAAACGGGTCAAAAAACTTTCTATAACGGCGATCGCTCAATACGCTTAGAAACACCTAAAATAGGATAGCCAGAAATTTTTTATCCCGCATGCTTTTGGAAAATTTTGGGCCTAAACGGAGGGTGGTTTCCGGACTTTTTTTTGGAAACCAACCTCTTCTACGGACGGCAAAAGATTGCTGAATCCAAACCTACTCGCATAAGGAAACACGAATCGGAAATTAGATGGATCCCTAAAACAAATCTAATATGCAAGGAACTCAGATTGGTGGTGGATATATGGTGGTGGTATATGGCAACGGTGGTGGTATATGGCAACGGTGGTGGTATATGGCAGTGGTGGTATATGGATACGGATTCAAGCGGTGGCGGATAAGCGGTGGTGGTAGATGGCAGGGGCGATGATGATGAAAGCGGCGGCGCGTGACAACTTATGACCGTAACTCAAACTCTAAAAGACTAGACTCTAAGACCAGAACTAGACACGCACGATGCAACCGCAAATTCAACAACGCAAATACGTAAAAGATTATGCAAGGCTCAGATTGGTTCGGATATGATGACCTAACCCTAATTTTTTTGGCTTTTTCGTGGACTGTAGGTATGAAGAATGACTCGATCTAAACTACTTAAAAACTGTAAAATCTCACCGAGCAACCCGGAAACTGATACCACTTGATAGAGGCAAAGGTGTCCCGCCTTCGATGAGATGGTGGATTTCGCTTTGGTGAAAGTCGACTTTGACGATCCGACCACGAAGGCGAGGAGGCCGCCGCTTTAGCAATCGCTAAACCAACTCCGAGAGGTTATTGACCACGCCGAACACGATCAACCTGACCACGAGGGTCTATTTCATGAGCAAACGAAGAACAAGCAAGAAACTGAGATTGCAACTGGATATTATGTAATATAAGATGAAAGCTTTATTGATCAAGGTGGGTTCTGTGGACGCTTTGTCTGGTCGTTGAACACAAACGGCACGCGGTTGCAGCTATGGCGAACTTTTGATCTAAACAAAACCCAAAGTCTAAACGGTGCCCTAAGGGCTGTATATATGGGGGAAGAGGAGGAATCTCGTGGTTCTTGAGGGTGGGGTCCAAACCAACCCTATCTCTTGTTTCCCCACACATACGGACTCTAAAAATAGCCTATACTTAAGTATTTCGAAATTACATGGGCCTGGCCAATAATAAGGTGACGCGAAGACCTAGAATAGCCTATGGACTAATATTATGACGTGGCATCTTGTATATTTCGTCCAAGGCTTCATGCACTCCTTATGGTGGCTTCAAAGTCCTGAAATCATCACTTGTAACTCCGCTTCTGATCCCTTTGCGCATGCCATCAACTCCATGCGTGTTCTTGCTCCAATGTTCATCCTTCTCAAGCTAGGCCCTTCATTTGTAAGCAAAACAAATGTATCCAATTTAGGCAGCATCATATTCTCATGAACATTAAAATCATTACCAAGAAACGAAAGTACCGGTAATTTAATTGGCGCATGCGAGCTCTAGTAATTGGTCCCAGATTTGTAACAAGAGGGGCTGTGGTGTAACAATGGTATTGATGTCCTCATCAATCGAGGCATAATTTGTTCCATACAAAGGAGTTGTGAAGGAACGTTCTATTCAAGGCCATCATAGATGGAGGGAGCTGCAACAACTTGGCTAGCATGGAGATGGTGGAGAAGCTATCTCTCACCACAAGACCACATCCACATCCTTACTACATCCAATGGTTCAACAACAGCGCAAGGTTAAGGTAACACGATTGCTCGTGTGCATTTTAGTATCTCTACATATGCTGATTATGTTGATTGTGATGTGGTACCTATGCAAGCATGTTCCTTATTACTTGGTCGACCATGGCAATTTGATAAAAATTCTGACACCATGGTAGAAACAATCAAGATACTCTTGTTCATAAGGATAAAAATATTACTTTGCTTCCTATGACTCCTCGAGTCCATTTTGAAAGATGATATTAATAGAGCTAATAAAGCAAAACAGGAGAAAAATAAGAGTGAAAATCAGATTGTGGTAAAAGAATTTGAGCAACACATGAAGCCTAATAATAAACCATCTACTGTTGCTTCTGAAATTAAATTGAAAAGTGCATGTTTACTTGCCACCAAATCTGATATTGATGAGCTAGATTTTAGCAAATCTATTTGCTATGCTTTTGTGTGCAAAGAGGCATTATTTTCGTTCGAGGAGGTGCTCTTCCTCTTTGCCCCTCGCTGTCACTAACATTTTGCAGGAGTTCGCCGACGCTCTTTCCACAAGACGCGCCACCGGATTACCACCTATTCGAGGGATTGAGCATCAAATTGACTTAATTCCCGTGCATCATTACCCAACCGTGCACCATACCGCACTCAATCCAAGAGGAGACGAAGGAGATTATGCGCCAAGTATGTGAGCTGCTCGACAAAGGTTATATACGCTAATCCCTTAGTCCTTGTGCTGTTCCTATTATTCTAGTGCCAAAAAGGATGGTAAGTCACGATGTGTGTTCATTGTAGAGGCATCAATAATATTACTATTCGTTATCGCCACCCTATTCCTAGGCTAGATGATATGCTTGATGAATTGAGGGTTCTCACAATATTCTCCAAAGTTGATTTATGAGTGGATACCATCAAATTCGTATGAAATTGGGAGATGAATGGAAAACAGCATTTAAAACTAAGTTTGGATTATATGAGTGGTTAGTCATGCCTTTTGGGTTAACTAATGCACCTAGTACTTTCATGAGATTAATGAACGAAGTTTTACGTGCTTTCATTGGACGATTTGTGGTAGTCTATTTTGATGATATACTGATTTATAGCAAATCTTTGGAAGAACATTTGGAACATTTACGTGTTGTTTTTAATGCTCTACGTGATGCACGCTTGTTTGGTAACCTTGGGAAGTGCACCTTTTGCACCGATCGAGTATCTTTTCTTGGCTATGTTGTTACTCCACAGGAATTGAAGTTGATAAAGCCAAGATTGAAGCTATTGAGAGTTGGCCGCAGCCCAAAACGGTCACACAAGTGAGGAGTTTCTTGGCCTCGCTGGTTTCTATAGGAGTTTTGTGAGAGATTTCAGCACCATTGCTGCACCTCTCAACGAGCTTACAAAGAAGGATGTGCCTTTTGTTTGGGGTACCGCACAGAAGAGGCCTTCACGGTATTGAAAGTTAAGTTGACACATGCCCTTTACTCCAACTTCCTGATTTTAATAAGACTTTTGAGCTTGAATGTGATGCTAGTGGAATTGGATTAGAGGTGTGTTATTACAAGATGGCAAACCTGTTGCATACTTTTCTGAAAAATTGAGGGCCTAGTCTGAATTACTCTACTTATGATAAAGAATTATATGCTCTTGTTCGACTTTAGAAACATGGCAACATTATTTATGGCCCAAAGAATTTGTTATACATTCTGATCATGAATCTTGAAACATATTAAAAGTCAAGCTAAACTGAATCGTAGACATGCTAAATGGGTTGAATTCATTGAGACTTTCCTTATGTCATTAAACACAAGAAGGGTAAAGAAAATGTTATTGTTGATGCATTGTCTCGTCGCTATACTATGCTTTCACAACTTGACTTCAAAATATTTGGTTTGGAGACCATCAAAGATCAATATGTGCATGATGCTGATTTTAAAGATGTATTGCAGAATTGTAAAGAAGGAAGAACATGGAACAAGTTTGTCGTTAATGATGGATTTGTGTTCGTGTTAACAAGCTATGCATTCCAGCTAGCTCCGCTCCTTTTGTTGTTGCAGGAGGCGCATGGAGGAGGACTAATGGGACACTTTGGCGTGAAGAAGACGGAGGACGATTTGCTACACATTTCTTTTGGCCAAAGATGAGACGGATGTTGAGCGCTTTTATTGCTCGCTGCACTACATGTCAAAAAGCTAAGTCACGACTCAATCCTCATGGTTTATATATGCCTTTGCCTGTACTCTAGTGTTCCTTGGGAGGATATATCTATGGACTTTGTTTTAGGTTTACCTAGAACAAAGAAGGGGAGGGATAGCATACTTGTTGTCGTGGATAGATTCTCGAAAATGGCACACTTTATACCATGTCATAAAAGCGATGATGCTGTCAATGTTGCTGATTTGTTCTTTCGTGAAATTATTCGTTTGCATGGTGTGCCAAATACTATTGTTTCAGATCGTGATACTAAATTTCTTAGCCACTCTTGGAGATGTTTATGGGCTAAGTTGGGGACAAACTGCTTTTAGTACTACTTGTCACCCCCAAACTGATGGATAAACTGAAGTAGTCAATAGAACATTGTCTACTATGCTTAGGGCTGTTCTAAAGAATAATAAGAAAATGTGGGAGGAATGCTTGCCTCATATTGAATTTGCTTATAATCGCTCATTGCATTCTACTACTAAGATGTGCCCTTTGAAGTTGTGTATGGTTTCCACCCGTGCACCTATTGATTTGTTGCCTCTTCCATCTTCAGAGAAGGTTAATTTTGATGCTAAAGAACGTGTTGAGTTGATTTTGAAAATGCATGAGTTAACTAAGGAAAACATTGAGCGATGAATGCTAAATATAAACTTGCTGGAGATAAGGGTAGAAAACATGTTGTGTTTGCACTGGAGATCTTGTTTGGTTGCATTTATGTAGGATAGATTTCCTGATTTGCTAAATCAAAGCTAATGCCACGTGCTGCTGGTCCCTTTAAGGTGTTGGAGAAAGTAAATGATAATGCATATAAACTTGAGCTGCCTGCAGATTTTGGGGTTAGTCCCACTTTTAACATTGCAGATTTGAAGCCATATTTGGGTGAGGAAGATGAACTTCCGTCGAGGACGACTTCATTTCAAGAAGGGGAGGATGATGAGGACATCAATACCATTGTTACACCCACAGCCCCTGCTGCTATACATATTGATGAGGACATGACTACCTTGGATAAGACTAAAAATATTGCATACATGCATATTTGTCAGGTGATTTCTAGTGCAAACTATTCAATAATATATTTATGTTATCCAGAACAAAAATACTTCACATACTTTTATGTTTTGTCTAATTGCAGGTGTATGGGACATTTGTACAATCCACATATGAAGATAAGGGAAAAGGAGAAGTTTGGGTGTTGTTCAAAAGTCTTCTCACGTCACTTTTGGGCCAAGAGAAGATAGAGTCCAAGTCTCTCACGTTCTGGATTCAGATTCGACTGCACAGACACACCTGACTCAAAACGTCAACAACTTTTTCATACGGACCTGAATTGGGTGATTCTTTTTGTTGGAAAGTAGATTTCATGCTCTTTCCAGAACAGTTGAATCTCCTTCAAAGCCGTCCGGAGCGTTGAGTTGTGGACGAAACAATCTGACGCTGTACCAGAATCCGAGTCAAACTACAAGTCCAAAGGTGTTACGTCACCTCCACTTGGGCCCATTGGCCTTGTACGACCTAGGGTTAGTTTTAGGCTGCCTTGGGACGTTCTCCCACCTCCTTGGCCGTCACCCCTTGCTCCTATATAAGTAGATCCATCTAGTAGCTTTTTCCTTGGGATTTGTTTAGTTAAAAGTTAGCCAACGAACTTCGTACTTCGCTTGTGTCCAACGACTGCACCAAGACCACTTTCGATCCCCACCATTATTAATACTTCATCCATATTCGCAATATTCAGATTGCTTTATCATATTCTTGTTTGTTCTTCGATTGCTTGCAGGAATAGACCTTCGTGGTCAGGTTGATCGCAACCGCGTGGTCAATAACCCTCGGAGATTGGTTTAGCGGTTGCTAAGGCGCAACGTCAGCACGCTTGTAGTCGGATCGTCAAAGTCGCTCCACCAAATCGATAGTTATCATCTCATCGAAAGATCGACACCCCGCCTATCAAGTGGTATCAGTTTTCAGGTTGCTCGGTGAGAATTTCCAGTTTTCCTAGATTAGATTTATTTTCTTACCCATTGTCCAAGAAAAGCCACAAAAATAGTTAGATCTATTCACCTTGTCCAAGCCACTCCGAGCCTTTGCAATTTTCTTTTCATTGGTTGCATTATTGAATTATCGGTTGCATCGTCGTGTTGAGTTGATGGTCTTAGTGTCTAGTTCCTTTAGAGTTTCGAAGTTCTGTTCACATTAGTCACGCCGCTGCATCATTACGCCTTCCGTTGTCCACCATCCCATCTATTAATTTCCACCACGTACTACGCTGCTCATTGTCATAATCATAGTTGAGGTCATTCACATCTTCGCCGATCCAATCTGCATCTTATCTAGTTTGTCTTGGAAAGAGGGAGAAAAAAGAGAGAAAAAAGAGAAAAAGGAAAAAAAAAGAAAAAAGAAAGAGAAAGAAAAAAAAAAAGTGTGAGGAAAAAAGAGAGAAGAAAAAATCGGATCTATCTAGAATCAATCTCGTACCTGAATTCGGATTGAATCTGTTTTATGACTGTTCAGTAAAACAGGTGTATCTTCCTCATACGAAGTCCGTTTTGACTCCGTGAGTACTCAAATTAAAGCTAGCGACGAGCCACATCTAAATAGTTGCAGAAGCTAGTTCAATATTTGACATCTCAAAATCGGCTTCTAAATAGGTCTTTTTGCCCTCTGAAGTTCGTGAACACAGCTTGTTCCAATTTTTCAGGCCAGTTTTAGAATTCTTTGACTCCTCATATCAACTCGGAATTGAGTGATTCTTTTTGCATTGGAAAGCTTGAGTTAGTAGCATTCTTTGAAAGAATTTATTAGAAAATTGGCTCAAACTTTTCAAGAGGAAAGTTGAGAGAGAGTTGTTGTATGTCCTGCTTGGTAGTTGTTTTCATCATTATCTTCACTACTGCTAGGATCTTCACTTATATCTTGCTGTCAAGAGCTACTTAGTAACCTTCATTGATGCTAGTTGTGCTACGCCGTGACCTCATTAGTGTTCTAGGCTCGCCTCTAGTCCGGTCTAGCCTAGGACCAGCACAGTACCGCTGTTGAGCGCTTATTCAACATTGCATCTCGGAATTGATTATTGCTAATCTTTTGCTACCATATATAGCCAACCCAGCTCCACATATTTCTACACCGTATACGTGACGTCTCCTGGCAATCGCTTTACACAATCTTCGTGAGTTATTTGACATCGCTGGTTGCCTGTCACCACCGCCGCATGGTAAGAACTTGTAAGATATTGATATTTGCTTTATCGTGAGCACTTTACAACCACATCCTAGTAGTTCATAGGAACATTATTCTGGAATTTTGTTTTGTTTCTACTAATCATGACAGGTTCCGAGATAGAAGTTCTTGGACGACGGACACATCTTCACCATCACGAGAGTTGGGACAACACACACAACCACATGGTCAGGTTATCTCTTTACCGTCATTTGAGGGTAGATTTAATCCTGCTATTTATCTAGCTTGGGAGTTTGAAGTAGAACAAGTTTTTAGTAACCATGACTTTTCTGAACTTGACCGAGTACGAGCTGCCACTAGAGCATTTACTGGTTTTGCTTCAGTTTGGTGGAGTGTGCATTGTAAGAAAAATATTGATAACCAACCCACAACTTGGAAAGATTTGAAATATGTAATGAGACAACATTTTTCCCTCCTTACTATCGCCGTGAATTGCTTCAAATTTGAACAATTTAAACAAGGCAACAACACTGTCCATGCTTACTACAAAGAGTTCAAATCTTATATGCATCATTGTGACATAGAAGAATCTACGGATGATACAATGAATAGATTTTTTGGTGGTTTGAACCATGATATTCAGGCAAGATTTCAGTATATTCCTCGTTGCATTACTGGTATGTATGTTCGTGCCTGTACCTTTGAGAGACAGTTACAGGAGGATGCATTGGGTGACTACAACAACTACTATTCCAGTTCATGCTCACCACCGCCGGTTGGTTCCTCCAATCGCTGCACCTATTAGAGCAGCCCCACCTCGGATTGTGAGCGACATCATCTCAAGAGTATGGTGCGTTGTTCACGTGTGTACCTACATCAGCTACGCTTTGCGATAAGGTAACAGTAAAGGTATTGATGATATAACTTCACATGAGAATGATGCATCCCTAGTTAACTTGAATGCATCATGTGTTGAGTTACCCGTGATTTGAGCACAACACCTATTTTAGAGAATCTTGATACTGTCATAAATGCGCCATGTGATCAAACAACTGAAATACCAACAATTTTGAGTGCACCCATTGAATTAACTGTTGATGCAAAAGAATCAATGTTTAATCGCTTTTGATATGACCTCTAATCTTGGTGATGATTCTGTGTTTAATGACTCATTGCATGTTTGCTTATTTAAGCATATTGTAGCATGTAAATTTGATGCAACTAAGGTTTATTCACCAATGTTGGGATGGTTTAATGATGAACATTGTCAATCTTTTGAAATAAATAAGAGCTTCACTTATATTTGCAAACTGAGTTGCAATATTTTCATGCCTTCTAGTTCTTGTGCACTAGAGCTCACAAGACGCCAACTAAATTACTGGTACTTTCGTTTCTTGGTAATGATTCTAATGTTCATGAGAATATGATGCTGCCTAAATTGGATACATTTGTTTTGCTTACAAATGAAGGGCCTAGCTTGGAGAAGGATGAACATTGGAGCAAGAACAAGCATGGAGATGATGGCATGCAAGGGGACAAGAATGGAGTTACAAGTGATGATTTCAGGACTTTGAAGCCACCATAATGAGTGCATGAAGCCTTGGACGAAATATACAAGATGCCACTTCATAAATTTCGTCCAGAGGCTATTCTAGGTGCTGCGTCACCTTATTATTGGGCCAGGCCCATGTAATTTCGAAATACATTAGTATAGGCTATTTTTAGAGTCCGTATGTGTGGGGAAACAAGAGATAGGGTTAGTTTCGGACCCCTCCACCAAGGGCCACGAAATTCACCCCTCTTCCTCCATATATACAGCCCTTAGGGCACCGTTTAGACTTTGGGATTTGTTTAGTTAAAAGTTAGCCATTGCAACTTCGTGTACTTCGTTTGTGTCCAACGACCAGACCAAGACCGCTTACGGATCCCCACCTTTATCAATACTTCATACATACTCGCAATATTCAGATTGCTTTTATCATATTCTTGCTTGTTCTTCGATTGCTTGCAGGAATAGACCTTCGTGGTCAGGTTGATTGTGCTCCGGCGTGATCAATAACCTCTCGGAGTTGGTTTAGCGATTGCTAAGGCGCAACGTCGTGCACGTTTGTAGTCGGATCGTCAAAGTCGTCTCCACCAAATCGATAGTTATCATCTCATCGAAAGATCGGGACACCCCCGCCTCTATCAGCGCACCAACCTCGACGCAAGTGCTCGTGCAAGCTACATCAAGAAGATGCATGAAGATACAAGAAACACCATCGAGCGCCAAGTACAACGACTAGCGACCAAGCTCAACATCAACAAGCAACCCATGATCTTCAACATAGGCGATCTCGTGTGGCTACACCTTCGCAAGGAATGCTTCCCCAACGAACGCAAGTCCAAACTTCTACCTCGAGCCGATGGACCCTTCAAGGTGTTAGCACGCTACAACAACAATGCCTACAAGCTCGACCTACCAAGCGACAAGTACAACGTGAGCGACACCTTCAACGTCAAAGACCTCTCGCCTTTCCATGGTGATGAAGAACTAGATCCGAGGTCGGATCCTTTGAAGGAGGGATATGATGCGGAGCATCCTTCCATCATCCCCATGGACTTACATCAACACCTACAACACCACAAGGACCGATGACTCGAGCACGAGCTCTTGAAACCCGGTGACATCACTCCTCTCACAACTCTCCTTCGATTCACATGAGACATGGGTACTACCTCAAGCGGAAACTCTATGCATACTCGGGCACCAAGGAGTCGACCGTGAGGAGGCTAGGAAGCAAGGAGAATCGAGCGGAAGACATACGTGAAGGCGGAGAGGAGAAAGCAACAAGGACCAGAGAGGCGGACGATCCGGACAGAGGCCCAGACGATCCGGACAGAGCCGGATGATCCGGACCCGGTCCGGACGATCCGCTAACTCCACCGAAGGCAAGCAGAACCTCCACGCTGAAGCGGATCATCCGGACCCAGGCCGGATCATCGGACCCGCCCGACGTCCGGACCCCGATCGAACATCCGGCCTCGCCGTCTGTGAGCACCGGACCATCCGGCCCCACCGGATCATCCGGACCAGCCGGATCATCCGGACCGTCGCCGGATCATCCGGCCAGCGCGCAGCAGCGTGTTGGCTGAGCCCATGTACCCTTCGCCCGGACTCTATATAGGACCCCTCTCCTCACTTTGAGACTTAGCATTGGATTAGCTCATATTTGTGTGAGAGCCTTTGCTCATCCACGGTACTTCTCCTCGGAGATCAGGACCTCCGTCTAGGAGAAGATCCATTCGGATTCAAGACCCCTACCTAGGGAAGATCCCCTCGTGGATTCAAGACCTCCTCCGGGAGAAGAACGGTTACCTTTGTATCTTTCCTTTGTTGATTTTGGACCATGTATCACTCGTGCTTCGATGATCTAGACCTTGTGTGATTGATCTCTTGTCGGTTGAGTGTTCCTCTCGTTCCTCCCCGTGATTTCCTCGTGTTCTTCCGCGCGTTCTTCGTGTTCCCTCCGTAGGATTCCCTCCAAACGTGAAAGATCGACGAATTAGGGTTCCACCCTACATCACTAGATCATCGAAGCACGAGTGATACATGGTCCAAAATCAACAAAGGAAAGATACAAAGGTAGCCGTTCTTCTCCCGGAGGAGGTCTTGAATCCACGAGGGGATCATCCCGTAGAGGGGTCTTGAATCCGATGGATCTTCTCCTAGACGGAGGTCCTGATCTCCGTGGAGAAGTACCGGTGGATGAGCAAAGGCTCTCACACACAAATATGAGCTAATCCAATGCTAAGCCTCAAAGTAAGGAGAGGGGGTCCTATATATAGAGTCTGGGGCGAAGGGTACATGGGCTCAGCTTAACACGCAGACGTTAGGCGCTGGCCGGATGATCCGGACGAGGGTCCGGATGATCCGGGCTGGTCCGGACGGTCCGGGCGGGGACCCGGATGAGCCGGAGGCTCGGCTGGTGGCGGCGACGGGCCGGATGTCCGGCTGGTGGTCCGGACGTCCGGGCGGGGTCCGGATGATCCGGGCCGGGGTTCGGATGATCCGGCTTCGGGAGGGAGCTTCTGTTGCCTTCGGTCGCTGTAGCCGGATCGTCCGGACCGGGGTCCGGATCATCCGGCTCGTCGGATCATCAGGCCTCCGTCCGGATCGTCCGGCCTCCCTGGTCCTTGTTGCTTTCTCCTCTCCGTCTTCATGCATGCCTTCCACTTCCGGTTCTCCTTGCTTCCTAGCCTCCTCATGGTCGACTCCTTGGTGCCTGAGTATGCATAGAGTTTCCGTTTGAGGTAGTAACCATGTCTCATGTGAATCGAAGGAGAGTTGTGAGAGGAGTGATGTCACCTCGGTTTCAAGAGCTCTTGCACGTGCTCGAGTCATTGGTCCTTGTGGTGTTGTAGGTGTTGATGTAGAGTCCATGGGGATGATGGAAGGATGCTCCGCATCAGAAAGTCTTTATGCCAACTTGAAAAAATGCACTTTTGGCGTTGACAAAGTGGTTTTCTTGGGTTTCGTTGTCTCTTCCAAGGGTGTCCATGTTGATGAAACTAAGATCAAAGCAATTAAAACTTGCCCCCAACCCACCAATTTGCAACAAGTGCGAAGTTTCCATGGTCTTGCCGGTTTTTATCGCCGCTTTGTGAAAAACTTTAGCACTATTGCAGCTCCTTTGCATGCTTTGAGTAAGAAGAATACTCCTTTTGTTTGGGGACCTTTGCAATCAAACGCTTTTGATGAGCTCAAGTCTTTGCTTACTCATGCTCCGATTCTTGCTTTGCCCAATTTTGACAAAACTTTTGAGGTCCATTGTGATGCAAGTGTTACGGGAATTGGCGGAGTTTTAATGCAAGAAAAAAGAGTCATTGCTTATTTTAGTGAAAAACTCTCCGGTGCTCAACTTAACTATCCCGTGTATGACAAAGAATTGTATGCTTTAGTGCGTGTGTTACATGTTTGGGAACATTATCTTAGACCTAATGAGTTTGTCATCCATACCGATCATGAAACGCTTAAGTACCTAAAAGGTCAAACTAAATTGAACAAGCGTCATGCCAAATGGAGTGAATTTATTGAATCTTTTCCATATGTGATCAAGTACATTAAGGGCAAGGAAAATGTAGTTGCCGATGCACTTTCACGCATATGCATGCTTGTCACCCAACTTGAGTTGAATGTTATTGGCTTTGAGCACATCAAAGATTTGTATGCTAGTGATCCATCTTTTGCACCTCATTATGCTAAATGTTTGACGCATACATCTTGGGAACAATATTACCTTAAGGATGGTTATCTTATGAGAGCTAACAAACTATGCATACCCGAGTCTTCTCTTCGTTTGCTACTTTTGCAAGAGGCTCATTGATGAGAACATCAATACCATTGTTACATCCACAGCCCCTACTGTTACATATACGGGACCAATTACTAGAGCTCGCGCACGCCAATTAAATTACCAGGTACTTTCGTTTCTTGGTAATGATTCTAATGTTCATGATAATATGATGTTGCCTAAATTGGATACATTTGTTTTGCTTACAAATGAAGGGCCTAGCTTGGAGAAGGGTGAACATTGGAGCAAGAACACGCATGGAGTTGATGGCATGCGCAAGGGGATCAAGAACGAAGTTACAAGTGATGATTTCAGGACTTTGAAGCCACCATAAGGAGTGCATGAAGCCTTGGACGAAATATACAAGATGCCACTTCATAATATTCGTCCATAGGCTATTCTAGGTCTTCGTCACCTTATTATTGGGCCAGGCCCATGTAATTTCGAAATACATTAGTATAGGCTATTTTTAGAGTCCGTATGTGTGGGGAAACAAGAGATAGGGTTAGTTTCGGACCCTCCACCAAGGGCCACGAAATTCACCCCCTCTTCCTCCATATATACAGCCCTTAGGGCACCGTTTAGACTTTGGGTTTTGTTTAGATTAAATGTTCGCCATAGCTGCAACTTCGCGTACTTCGTTTGTGTTTAACGACCGGACAAAGCGCCACAGAACCCCACCTTGATCAATAAAGCTTTCATCTTATATTCGCAATATCCAGATTGCAATCTCAGTTTCTTGCTTGTTCTTCGTTTGCTCGCAGGAAATAGACCCTCGTGGTCAGGTTGATCGTGCTCCGGCGTGGTCAATAACCTCTCGGAGTTGGTTTAGCGATTGCTATATGCGCGTCCCCTCAAGACTTCGTAGTCGGATCGTCAAAGTCGACCTCCCCAAAGAGAAATACACCATCTCATCGAAAGACGGGACACCTTTGCCTCTATCAAGTGGTATCAGATTTCCAGGTTGCTCGGTGAGATTTTACAGTTTTTCGTAGTTTAGATCGAGTCTGTTCTTCATACCTATAGTCCACGAAAAAGCCACAAAAAAATTAGGGTTAGTTCATCCCATCCGAACCAATCTGAGCCTTTGCATAATCTTTTCTGTATTTGCTTTGTTGAATTTGCGGTTGCATCGTCGTGTCAAGTTGCTGGTCTTAGCGTCTAGTCTTTTAGAGTTTCGAGTTCTGTTCATAGGTTGTCACGTCGCCGCTGCCATATACCACCACCACATATTCACCGCCAATCCGAATCCATATACGCCACCACATATCCACCGCCATCACGCCCATCCGAGTCCACCGCAACATATATCCGCCACCAGTCCGAAGTTCCACCAGATTCATCTGCGCCACCATCCGAAGTTCCACCAGATTCATCTTCGCCACCAGTCCGAAGTTCCACAGATTCATCTTCGCCACCAGTCCTAGTCCGAGTCCAGTAATTGTTGCATTGTTCTCGATTTCCAGATCACGCGATACTCGAAGTCGTGACAAAGCAGAGGACTCCCCAACTTCGGAGCCATCCGCGGAAGAAAAATAGTTCAGCTTCAA
This sequence comes from Aegilops speltoides, assembly GCA_021437245.1. Lineage (NCBI taxonomy): Eukaryota > Viridiplantae > Streptophyta > Magnoliopsida > Poales > Poaceae > Aegilops > Aegilops speltoides. The sequence continues at coordinate 169,882,905 of CM038145.1, forward strand.
AAAAAAACTAAGTCTGGAAAATTCTGGCTAGGCAGTTTTTAGACCATTTGTAGACTTTTTCGAAAAAAAATTTGTTGCGGAGCAAAAAAAAAAGCAAAACAGGAGAAAAATAAGAGTGAAAATCAGATTGTGGCAAAAGAATTTGAGCAACACATGAAGCCTAATAATAAACCATCTACTGTTGCTTCTGAAATTAAATTGAAAAGTGCATGTTTACTTGCCACCAAATTTGATATTGATGAGCTAGATTTTAGCAAATCTGTTTGCTATGCTTTTGTGTGCAAAGAGGCATTATTTTCATTCGAGGACGTGCCTTCCTCTTTGCCACCGCTGTCACTAACATTTTGCAGAGTTCACGACGTCTTTCCACAAGGCGTACACCGGATTACCACCTATTCGAGGGATTAAGCATCAAATTGACTTAATTCCGGTGCATCATTACCCAACCGTGCACCATACCGTACCAATCCGGAGGAGACGAAGGAGATTATCGTCAAGTCAGAGGAGCTGCTCGACAAAGGTTATATACGCGAATCCCTTAGTCCTTGTGCTGTTCCTATTATTCTAGTGCCGAAAAAGGATGGTACGTCACGTATGTGTGTTGATTGTAGAGGCATTAATAATATTACTATTCGTTATCGTCACCCTATTCCTAGGCTAGATGATATGCTTTATGAATTGTGTGGCTCTACAATATTCTCCAAAGTTGATTTGCGTAGTGGATACCATCAAATTCGTATGAAATTGGGAGATGAATGGAAAACAGCATTTAAAACTAAGTTTGGATTATATGAGTGGTTAGTCATGCCTTTTGGGTATAATGCACCTAGTACTTTCATGAGATTAATGAACGAAGTTTTACGTGCTTTCATTGGACGATTTGTGGTAGTCTATTTTGATGATATACTGATTTATAGCAAATCTTTGGAAGAACATTTGGAACATTTACGTGCTGTTTTTAATGCTCTACGTGATGCACGTTTGTTTGGTAACCTTGGGAAGTGCACCTTTTGCACCGACCGAGTATCTTTTCTTGGCTATGTTGTTACTCCACAGGGAATTGAAGTTGATAAAGCCAAGATTGAAGCTATTGAGAGTTGGCCGCAGCCCAAAACGGTCACACAAGTGAGGAGTTTTCTTGGACTCGCTGGTTTCTATAGGCGTTTTGTGAGAGATTTCAGCACCATTGCTGCACCTCTCAACGAGCTTACAAAGAAGGATGTGCCTTTTGTTTGGGGTACCACATGGAAGGAGCCTTCACGGTATTGAAAGCTAAGTTGACACATACTCCTTTACTCCAACTTCCTGATTTTAATAAGACTTTTGAGCTTGAATGTGATGCTAGTGGAATTGGATTAGGAGGTGTGTTATTACAAGATGGCAAACCTGTTGCATACTTTTACGAAAAATTGAGTGGGCCTAGTCTGAATTACTCTACTTATGATAAAGAATTATATGCTCTTGTTAGGACTTTAGAAACATGGCAACATTATTTATGGCCCAAAGAATTTGTTATACATTCTGATCATGAATCTTTGAAACATATTAAAAGTCAAGCTAAACTGAATCGTAGACATGCTAAATGGGTTGAATTCATTGAGACTTTCCCTTATGTCATTAAACACAAGAGGGGTAAAGAAAATGTTATTGCTGATGCATTGTCTCGTCGCTATACTATGCTTTCACAACTTGACTTCAAAATATTTGGTTTGGAGACCATCAAAGATCAATATGTGCATGATGCTGATTTTAAAGATGTATTGCAGAATTGTAAAGAAGGAAGAACATGGAACAAGTTTGTCGTTAATGATGGATTTGTGTTCCGTGCTAACAAGCTATGCATTCCAGCTAGCTCCGTTCGTCTTTTGTTGTTGCAGGAGGCGCATGGAGGAGGACTAATGGGACACTTTGGCGTGAAGAAGGCGGAGGACGACTTGCTACACATTTCTTTTGGCCAAAGATGAGACGGGATGTTGAGCGTTTTATTGCTCGCTGCACTACATGTCAAAAAGCTAAGTCACGACTCAATCCTCATGGTTTATATATGCCTTTGCCTGTACCTAGTGTTCCTTGGGAGGATATATCTATGGACTTTGTTTTAGGTTTACCTAGAACAAAGAAGGGAGGATAGAATATTTGTTGTCGTGGATAGATTCTCTAAAATGGCACACTTTATACCATGTCATAAAAGCGATGATCTTTGTCAATGTTGCTGATTTGTTCTTTCATGAAATTATTCGCTTGCATGGTGTGCCAAAACTATTGTTTCAGATCGTGATACTAAATTTCTTAGCCACTTTTGGAGATGTTTATGGGCTAAGTTGGGGACTAAACTGCTTTTAGTACTACTTGTCACCCCAAACCGATGGACAAACTGAAGTAGTCAATAGAACATTGTCTACTCTTCTTAGGGCTGTTCTAAAGAATAATAAGAAAATGTGGGAGGAATGCTTGCCTCATATTGAATTTGCTTATAATCGTTCATTGCATTCTACTACTAAGATGTGCCCTTTTGAAGTTGTGTATGGTTTCCTACCTCGTGCACCTATTGATTTGTTGCCTCTTCCATCTTCGGAGATGGTTAATTTTGATGCTAAAGAACGTGCTGAATCGATTTTAAAAATGCATGAGTTAACTAAGGAAAACATTGAGCGTATGAATGCTAAATATAAACTTGCTGGAGATAAGGGTAGAAAACATGTTGTGTTTGCACCTGGAGATCTTGTTTGGTTACATTTGCGTAAGGATAGATTTCCTGATTTGCGCAAATCAAAGCTAATGCCACGTGCTGCTGGTCCCTTGAAGGTGTTGGAGAAAATAAATGATAATGCATATAAACTTGAGCTGCCTGCAGATTTTGGGGTTAGTCCCACTTTTAACATTGCAGATTTGAAGCCTTATTTGGGTGAGGAAGATGAGCTTCCGTCGAGGACGACTTCATTTCAAGAAGGGGAGGATGATGAGGACATCAATACCATTGTTACATCCACAGCCCCTCTTTACATATATACGGGACCAATTACTAGAGCTCACAAGACGCCAATTAAATTACCGGTACTTTCGTTTCTTGGTAATGATTCTAATGTTCATGATAATATGATGCTGCCTAAATTGGATACATTTGTTTTGCTTACAAATGAAGGGCCTAGCTTGGAGAAGGGTGAACATTGGAGCAAGAACACGCATGGAGTTGATGGCATGCTAAGGGATCAAGAACGAAGTTACAAGTGATGATTTCAGGACTTTGAAGCCACCATAAGGAGTGCATGAAGCCTTGGACGAAATATACAAGATGCCACTTCATAATATTCGTCCATAGGCTATTCTAGGTGCTCGTCACCTTATTATTGGGCCAGGCCCATGTAATTTCGCAATACATTAGTATAGGCTATTTTAGAGTCCGTATGTGTGGGGAAACAAGAGATAGGGTTAGTTTGGACCCTCCACCAAGGGCCACGAAATTCACCCCCTCTTCCTCCATATATACAGCCCTTAGGGCACCGTTTGGACTTTGGGTTTTGTTTAGATCAAAAGTTCGCCATAGCTGCAACTTCGCGTACTTCGTTTGTGTTCAACGATAAGACAAAGGCGTCACAGAACCCCACCTTGATCAATAAAGCTTTCATCTTATATTCGCAATATCCAGATTGCAATCTCAGTTTCTTGCTTGTTCTTCGTTTGCTCGCAGGAAATAGACCCTCGTGGTCAGGTTGATCGTGCTCCGGCGTGGTCAATAACCTCTCGGAGTTGGTTTAGCGATTGCTAAGGCGCGACGTCCTCGCTGACTTCGTAGTCGGATCGTCAAAGTCGACTTCCACCAAAGCGAAATCCACCATCTCATCGAAAGACGGACACCTCTGCCTCTATCACACGTCTTGTGGAAAGACGTCGTGAACTCCTGCAAAATGTTAGTGACAGCGAGGGGCAAAGAGGAAGGCACGTCCTCGAATGAAAATAATGCCTCTTTGCACACAAAAGCATAGCAAACAGATTTGCTAAAATCTAGCTCATCAATATCAGATTTGGTGGCAAGTAAACATGCACTTTTCAATTTAATTTCAGAAGCAACAGTAGATGGTTTATTATTAGGCTTCATGTGTTGCTCAAATTCTTTTGCCACAATCTGATTTTCACTCTTATTTTTCTCCTGTTTTGCTTTATTAGCTCTATTAATATCATCTTTCAAAATGGAATCAGGAGTCATAGGAAGCAAAGTAATATTTTTATCCCTATGAACAAGAGTATACTGATTGTTTCTACCATGGTGTACAGAATTTTTATCAAATTACCATGGTCTACCAAGTAATAAGGAACATGCTTGCATAGGTACCACATCACAATCAACATAATCAGCATATGTAGAGATACTAAAATGCACACCTAACAGTACGTGTTACCTTAACCTTGCCGCTGTTGTTGAACCATTGGATGTAGTAAGGATGTGGATGTGGTCTTGTGGTGAGAGATAGCTTCTCCACCATCTCCATACCTGCACACTCAAAACACGTTGAGAACCTAAACATTCATACCTGTCAGCATCTTCAGCAGCCATGTATTGTGTCTCATGATCAGAATCATCTCCACTGTGTTCCTCATGTGTAATAAGAGCCAAAGTCTCCTCATCATAGTCACTAGCGGACTCATACCCACCATCCTCAGTAGCAATCATCACACGCTGAGATTTGCATTCTCTCGCAAAATGTCCTCTTCCCTTACAACGACGACAAATAATATCACTTGTGTGCCCTGTTGACGCCATGGAAGAAGAAGAGCTCTGTGCAGGCCCGGCAGGTGTGCTCTTGGCAGATAGTGGTGGTTGTGCTGCTTTCTTGTATCACGGTTGGAGGTGGCACTTGAAGGAGGTGATGGTGCGGTGGAAGTAGATGATGCACGTGGTGTCCATGATGAATGTTGACCTGCAGAAAAGTTAGTGCGGCGCCAATGCCATCGATCCTGCACTTGACGCTCAGCTTTACAAGCAAGATGGAATAAACGAGTGATATTATTATAATCCTTATAGTATAGAATGGTCTGAATCTCTCTATTTAATCCACCCGTAAAACGTGCAAGCATAGCTTCATTCTCCTCAACAATACCACATCTAATCAAGCCAGTTTGTAATTCCCGATAATATTCTTCTACAGAATTTTTCCTTGTCTTAAGCGCTGCAATTTTTGAAGTAATTCACGTTGATAATATGGTGGAACCCAACGAGCACGCATAGCAGTTTTCAAAGCAGCCCAAGTAGCTGGAACAGGATATAATCTACAATGTTCGCAGACCACCAAACACATGCAAAGCTAGTGAAAGCACAAACAGCAGCAGAACACGTCTCTCCTCGGGATATTGTAAACATGTGAATCGTTGTTCAGTTTCTAACTCCCAAGTAAGATATATATCAGGAACATATCTACCCTCAAATGGTGGAATATTCAATTTCAGTTTAGGAGATGGTCATGATCTCGTACTGAGGGGAGCCCTAACATTGCCATTATTTGCATGTGGACGACCTGGTGGTTGTGGTGCTGGTGGTTGCACGTAGTTCTGATGTTAATCAACCTCCTCGTCGTAATCTCCCACATAATCATCCTCCCCCACATCAGCAGCAGGAGCCACAGAAGTATCAACAGCAGCACCAGCAGCTTGGCCAGGCTAAAGAGGGACACGGGTTGCTTGGCGGAGGGCTGCTTCGCGATGTGGAGGTAGTCGTTGTTGTTGTTGTAGAGGTGCGTTAGGTGCAACCGGTGGTGGTGGTGGTAGACGCGCGAGCAATTCATTAAACTTGTTATCGAGCTTTGTTTCAAATGCCTTCTCAATGCCATCTATCTTCTCCATGGCCTCATCAAACCTGTTTATCACATCTTGCACCTGTCCAACATCATTTGCTTAAACTTATCATGAAGCTCCTTGTTCGTCACGTTCTCCCAGTCAGTCTCGTCGGCTTGTGATCCTGCCATGGTTAGCAGCAATAGAAACACACAAGAATATGATCCTACAGACTACTAGGAAGTGGTGGTGGTGGTGTGGTGGACAGTCACAAATCCGTCAAGCAAATCGCAAATTCTTACCAGTTCTTACCCAGCAGCAGGCAGTGATCGGCAACCGTTGTAGTCAAAACTCTCAAAGCTTGGCTATAGCGATTATCAGGGAGAATCAAACGCACGACGTAGATGTATGTGGAGCTGGGAAGGCTTATAATATGGTAGCAAAAAAGGTCAGCAATAATCAATTCAGAGATGCAAAGTTGAATAAACGCTCAACGACGCAGTCTTCAGGCTGGTCCTAGGCTAGACCGTGCTAGAGACGCGAGCCTAGAACACTAACAAAATCACGGCGCTGCACGTAAACAAGGGAAAAGCACACTCTGGAATTTTTTTCGCTCCTTTTTTTGCGCTGCTTTTTTTTTGCGAAAAATCACTATAATGGCGAGTGTCTCAAAACTCTTCCCAGGTCAAACTGACAGGATGGGCACGAAATTTTTTCGACCAATTTTTTTTCGACTGCCTGGACCCAAAAACTGGAAACGGGTCAAAAAAACTTTCTATAACGGCGACTGTCTCAATACGCTTAGAAACACCTAAAAATAGGATAGCCAGAAATTTTTTTGTCAATTGCGTTTTCGGAAAATTTTGGGCCTAAACGGAGGGTGGTTTCCGGACTCTTTTTTTGTGGCTTTTTCGTGGACTGTAGGTATGAAGAACAGACTCGATCTAAACTACGAAAAACTGTAAAATCTCATCGAGCAACCTGGAAATCTGATACCACTTGATAGAGGCAAAGGTGTCCCGTCTTTCGATGAGATGGTGGATTTCACTTTGGTGGAAGTCGACTTTGACGATCCGACTACGAACGTGCGAGGACGTCGCGCCTTAGCAATCGCTAAACCAACTCCGAGAGGTTATTGACCATGCCGGAGCACGATCAACCTGACCACGAAGGTCTGTTTCCTGCGAGCAAACGAAGAACAAGCAAGAAACTGAGATTGCAATCTGGATATTGCGAATATAAGATGAAAGCTTTATTGATCAAGGTGGGGTTACTGGACGCCTTTGTCCAGTCGTTGAACCCAAACGGCACGCTGTGAAGTTGCAGCTATGGCGAACTTTTAATCTAAACAAAACCCAAAGTCTAAACGACGCCCTAAGGACTGTATATATGGGGAAAAAGGAGGGAATTTTGTGGCCCTTGAGGGTGGGGTCCGAAACCAACCCTAACTCTTGTTTCCCCACACATACGGACTCTAAAAATAGCCTATACTTAAGTATTTCGAAATTACATGGGCCTGGCCCAATAATAAGGTGACGCAGCACCTAGAATAGCCTATGGACGAATATTATGAAGTGGCATCTTGTATATTTCGTCCAAAGCTTCATGCACTCCTTATGGTGGCTTCAAAGTCCTGAAATCATCACTTGTATCTCCGTTCTTGATCCCCTTGCGCATGCCATCAACTCCATGCGTGTTCTTGCTCCAATGTTCATCCTTCTCCAAGCTAGTCCCTTCATTTGTAAGCAAAACAAATGTATCCAATTTAGGCAGCATCATATTCTCATGAACATTAGAATCATTACCAAGAAACGAAAGTACCTGGTAATTTAATTGGCGTGCGCGAGCTCTAGTAATTGGTCCCGTATATGTAACAGTAGGGGCTGTGGGTGTAACAATGGTATTGATGTCCTCATCACATTAGCCCCCTGGTAGGGACAAACGTACCTTTCTGCAGATGCTCTATGATCCGGGCAATCTCATTTGGCCGTAAATTGAAGAAAATCGAGCGGCTATTGATGAGGACATGACTACCTTGGATAAGACCAAAAATATTGCATACATGCATATTTGTCAGGTGATTTCTAGTGCAAACTATTCAATAATATATTTATGTTATCCAGAACAAAAATACTTCACATACTTTTGTGTTTTGTCTAATTGCAGGTGTATGGGACATTTGTACAATCCACATATGAAGATAAGGGAAAAGGAGAAGTTTAGGTGCTGTTCAAAAAGTCTTCCCACGTCACTTTTGGGCCAAGAGAAGATAGAGTCCAAGTCTCTCACGTTCTGGATTCAGATTCGGACTGCACAGACATACCTTACTCAAAACGTCAACAATTTTTTCATACGGACTCCGAATTGGGTGATTCTTTTTTTGTTGGAAAGTAGATTTCATGCTCTTTCCAGCACAATTGGAATCACCTTAAAATCCGTCCGGAGCGTTGAGTTGTGGACGAAACAATCTGATGCTGCAGCAGAATCCGAGTCAAACTACAAGTCCAAAGGTGTTACGTCACCTCCACTTGGGCCCATGAGCCTTGTACGACCTAGGGTTAGTTTTAGGCTGCCTTGGGACGTCCTCCCACCTCCTTTGCCGCCACCCCTTGCTCCTATATAAGTAGATCCATCTAGTAGCTTTTCCTTGGGATTTGTTTAGTTAAAGTTAGCCATTGCAACTTCGTACTTCGCTTGTGTCCAACGACCAGACCAAGACCGCTACGGATCCCCACCTTTATCAATACTTCATACATACCGCAATATTCAGATTGCTTTTATCATATTCTTGCTTGTTCTTGATTGCTTGCAGGAATAGACCTTCGTGGTCAGGTTGATTGTGCTCCAGCGTGGTCAATAACCTCTCGGAGTTGGTTTAGCGATTGCTAAGGCGCAACGTCAGGCACGTTTGTAGTCAGATCGTCAAAGTCGTCTCCACCAAATCGATAGTTATCATCTCATCGAAGATCGGGACACCCCACCTCTATCAAGTGGTATCAGCTTTCAGGTTGCTCGGTGAGATTTTACAGTTTTCATAGTTTAGATCGCATCTGTCATTCATACCTATAGTCCATGAAAAAGCCACAAAAAAAGTTAGATCTGTTCATCCTTTATCCAAGCCAGTCTGAGCCTTTGCAATTTTCTATTCGTTGCTTGCATAGTTGAATTATCGGTTGCATCGTCGTGTCAGTTGCTGGTCTTAGTGTCTAGTTCCTTTAGAGTTTCGAGTTCTGTTCACATTAGTCACGCCGCCGCTGCATCATTATCCCTTCCGCTGTCCACCATCCCATCTATTAATTTCCACCACATGCTACGCGCTATTCATTGTCATAATCATAGTTGAGGTCATTCACATCTTCGCCTGATCCAATCTGCATCTTATCTAGTTTGTCTTGGAAAGAGAGAGAAAAAAAAGAGAGAGAAAAAGAGAGAAAAAAAGGAAAGAAAAAAAAAGAAAAAGAGAGAGAAGAAAAAGAAAAAAAAGCATGAGAAAAAAAAGAGAGAAGAAAAAAAAAGGATCTATCTAGAATCAATCTCGTACCTGAATTCGGATTGGAATCTGTTTTGCATACTGTTCAGTAAAACAGGTGTATCTTCCTCATACGAAGTCCGTTTTGACTCCGTGAGTACTCAAATTGAAGCTAGAGACGAGCCGCATCTAAATAGTTGCGGAAGCTTGTTCAATATTTGACACCTCAAAAGCGGCTTCTAAATAGGTGTTTTTGCCCTCTGAAGTTCGTGAACACAGCTTGTTCCAATTTTTCAGGCCGGTTTTAGAATTCTTTGACTCCTCATATCAACTCGGAATTGAGTGATTCTTTTGCATTGGAAAGCTTGAGTTAGTAGCATTCTTTGAAAGAAGTTATCAGAAAATTGGCTCAAACTTTTCAAGAGGAAAGTTGAGAGAGAGTTGTTGTATGTCCTGCTTGGCGATTGTTTTTCATCATTATCTTCACTGCCGTTGTGATCTTCACTTATATCTTGCTGTCAAGAGCTACTTAGTATTCTTCATTGATGCTAGTTGTGCTACGCCGTGACCTCATTAGTGTTCTAGGCTCGCGTCTCTAGTCCGGTCTAGCCTAGGACCAGCACAGACCGTCGTTGAGCGCTTATTCAACATTGCATCTCTGAATTGATTATTGCTAATCTTTTGCTACCATATATAGCCAACCCAGCTCCACATATTTCTACACCGTATATGACGTCGTTCCCGGCAATCGCTTTATACAATCTTGAGTTATTTGACATCGCTGGTTGCTGTCACCACCGCCGCATGGTAAGAACTTGTAAGATATTGATATTTGCTTTACTATGAGCACTTTACAACCACATCCTAGTAGTTCATAGGAACATTATTCTGGAATTTTGTTTCTTGTTTCTACTAATCATGACAGGTTCTGGAGATAGAAGTTCTTGGACGCTGGACACATCTTCACCATCACGAGAGTTGGGACAACACACACAACCACATGGTCAGGTTATCTCTTTACCGTCATTTGAGGGTAGATTTAATCCTGCTATTTATCTAGCTTGGGAATTTGAAGTAGAACAAGTTTTTAGTAACCATGACTTTTCTGAACTTGAGCGAGTACGAGCTGCCACTAGAGCATTTACTGGTTTTGCTTCAGTTTGGTGGAGTGTGCATTGTAAGAAAAATATTGATAACCAACCCACAACTTGGAAAGATTTGAAAGATGTAATGAGACAACATTTTTTCCCTCCTTACTATCGTCGTGAATTGCTTCACAAATTTGAACAATTTAAACAAGGCAACAACACTGTTCATGCTTACTACAAAGAGTTCAAATCTTATATGCATCATTGTGACATAGAAGAATCTAAGGATGATACAATGAATAGATTTTTTGGTGGTTTGAACCATGATATTCAGGAAAGATTTCAGTATATTCCTCATTGCATTACTAGTATGTATGTTCGTGCTTGTACCTTTGAGAGACAGATACAGGAGGATGCATTGGGTGACTACAACAACTACTATTCCAGTTCATGCTCACCACCGCCGGTTGGTTCCTCCACCGTTGCGCCTACTAGAGCAGCCCCACCTCGGATTGTGAGCGCAGAATCATCTCAAGAGCATGGTGCATTGTCTACGTCTGTACCTACATTAGCTACGTCTTTGCGACAAGGTAACAGTAAAGGTATTGATGATATAACTTTACATGAGAATGATGCATCCGTAGTTAACTTGAATGCATCATGTGTTGAGTTACCTGGTGATTTGAGCACATCACCTATTTTAGAGAATCTTGAAACTGTCATGAATGCGTCATGTGATCAAACAACTGAAATACCAACAATTTTGAGTGCAACCATTGAATTAACTGTTGATGCAAAAGAATCAATGTTTAATCATTTTGATATGACCTCTAATCTTGGTGATGATTCTGTGTCGAATGACTCATTGCATGTTTGCTTATCTAAGCATGTTGTAGCATGTAAATTTGATTCAAATAAGGTCTATTCACCAATGTTGGGATGGTTTAATGATGAACATTGTCAAACTTTTGAAATAAATAAGAGCTTCACTTATATGTGCAAACTGAGTTGCAATATTTTCATGCCTTCTAGTTATTGTGCTAACTTGTTGGCTTTAGATTTTATGAACTATGCAAGTTACTCATCTATTCATGTGTCATATATGCAAAAATCAAGGGAAGTAAAAATGGATGACGTATACATATACAACATATACAAAATATTGCATACATGCATATTTGTCAGGTGATTTCTAGTGCAAACTATTCAATAATATATTTATGTTATCCAGAACAAAAATACTTCACATACTTTTGTGTTTTTTCTAATTGCAGGTGTATGGAACATTTGTACAATCCACATATCAAGATAAGGGAAAAGGAGAAGTTTAGGTGCTGTTCAAAAAGTCTTCTCACGTCACTTTTGGGCCAAGAGAAGATAGAGTCCAAGTCTCTCACGTTCGGATTCAGATTCGGACTGCACATACATACGACTCAAAACGTCAACAACTTTTTCATACGGACTCGAATTGGGTGATTTTTTTTGTTGGAAAGTAGATTTCATGCTCTTTCCAGCATAGTTGGAATCACCTTAAAATCCGTCCGGAGCGTTGAGTTGTGGACGAAACAATCTGACGCTGCAGCAGAATCCGAGTCAAACTACAAGTCCAAAGGTGTTACGTCACCTCCACTTGGGCCCATGAGCCTTGTACGACCTAGGGTTAGTTTTAGGCTGCCTTGGGACGTCCTCCCACCTCCTTGGCTGCCACCCCTTGCTCCTATATAAGTAGATCCATCTAGTAGCTTTACCCTTGGGATTTGTTTAGTTAAAAGTTAGCCATTGCAACTTCGTGTACTTCGTTTGTGTCCAACGACCAGACCAAGACCTTCGTACATACTCGCAATATTCAGGTTGCTTTTATCATATTCTTGCTTGTTCTTCGATTGCTTGCAGGAATAGACCTTCGTGGTCAGGTTGATTGTGCTCCGGCGTGGTCAATAACCTCTTGGAGTTGGTTTAGCGATTGCTAAGGTGCAACGTCGTGCATGTTTGTAGTCGGATCGTCAAAGTCGTCTCCACCAAATCGATAGTTATCATCTCATCGAAAGATCGGGACACCCCGCCTCTATCACGTTGCAGAGGTGCGATAGGTGCAGCCGGTGGTGGTTGTGGAAAACGCGCGAGCAATTCATCAAACTTGCTATCAAGCTTTGTTTCAAACGTCTTCTCAATGCCATCTATTTTCTCCATGGCATCGTCAAATCTGTTTAGCACATCTTGCACCTGTCCAATCATCATTTGCTGAAACTTATCATGTAGCTGTTTGTTCGTCAGGTTCTCCCAATCAGTCTCATCGGCTTGTGATCCTGCCATGGTTAGCAGCAATAGAAACACACAAGAATATGATCCTACAGACTACTAGGAAGTGGTGGTGGTGGTGTGGTGGACAGTCACAAATCCGTCAAGCAAATCTCAAATTCTTACCAGTTCTTACCCAAGATGGCGGCGGTGATCGCAACCGTTGTAGTCAAAACTCTCAAAGCTTGGATATAGCGATTACCAAGGAGAATCAAATGCACGACGTAGATGTATGTGGAGCTGGGAAGGCTTATAATATGGTAGTGAAAAAGGTCAGCAATAATCAATTCAGAGATGCAAAGTTGAATAAACGCTCAACGACGGTACTGTGCTGGTCCTAGGCTAGACCGTGCTAGAGACGCGAGCCTAGTACACTAACAAAATCACGGCGCTGCACGTAAACAAGGGAAAAGCACACTCTGGAGTTTTTTTTTTCGCTCCTCTTTTTTTTCTTTTTTTTTTGCACTTCTTTTTTTTTGCGCTGCTCTTTTTTTTTTGCAATAAATCACTATAATGGCGAGTGTCTCAAAACTCTTCCCAAGTCAAACTGACAGGATGGGCACGAAATTTTTTCGCCCAATTTTTTTTTTGACCGCTGGACCCAAAACTGAAACGGGTCAAAAAACTTTCTATAACGGGACTGTCTCAATACGCTTAGAAACACCTAAAAATAGGATAGCCAGAAATTTTTTTGTCCCGTGCGTTTTTGGAAAATTTTGGGCCTAAACGGAGGGTGGTTTCCAGACTCTTTTTTTTTGTGGAAACCAACCTCTTCTACGGACGGCAAAAGATTGCTGGAATCCGAAACCTACTCAGACAAGGAAACACGAATCGGAAAACTAGATGGATCCTGAAAACAAACCTAATATGCAAGGAACTCGGATTGTGGTGGATATATGGTGGTGGTATATGGCAACAGTGGTGGTATATATGGCAGCGGTGGTGGTATATCGATACGGATTCGAGGCGGTGGCGGATAAGCGGTGGTGGTAGATGGCACGGGCGATGATGATGGTGCGGCGTCGGCGTGACAACTTATGACCAGAACTCGAAACTCTAAAAGACTAGACTCTAAGACCAGCAACTAGACACGACGATGCAACCGCAAATTCAACAACGCAAATACGTAAAAGATTACGCAAAGGCTCAGATTGTTTCGGATATGATGACCTAACCCTAATTTTTTTGGCTTTTTCGTGGACTGTAGGTATGAAGAACAGACTCGATCTAAACTACGAAAATCGTAAAATCTCATCGAGCAACCGGAAATCTGATACCACTTGATAGAGGCAAAGGTGTCCCGTCTTTCGATGAGATGGTGGATTTCGCTTTGGTGGAAGTCGACTTTGACGATCCGACTACGAAGCGGCGAGGACGCCGCTATTTAGCAATCGCTAAACCAACTCCGAGAGGTTATTGACCACGCCGAGCACGATCAACGACCACGAGGGTCTATTTCCTGCGAGCAAATGAAGAACAAGCAAGAAACTGAGATTGCAATCTGGATATTGCGAATATAAGATGAAAGCTTTATTGATCAAGGTGGGGTTCTGTGACGCCTTTGTCTGGTCGTTGAACACAAACGAAGTACGCGAAGTTGCAGCTATGGCGAACTTTTAATCTAAACAAAACCCAAAGTCTAAACGGTGCCCTAAGGGCTGTATATATGGAGGAAGAGGGGGTGAATTTCGTGGCCCTTGGTGGAGGGGTCCGAAACTAACCCTATCTCTTGTTTCCCCACACATACGGACTCTAAATAGCCTATACTAATGTATTTCGAAATTACATGGGCCTGGCCCAATAATAAGGTGACGCAGCACCTAGAATAGCCTCTGGACGAAATTTATGAAGTGGCATCTTGTATATTTCGTCCAAGGCTTCATGCACTCATTATGGTGGCTTCAAAGTCCTGAAATCATCACTTGTAACTCCATTCTTGTCCCCCTTGCGCATGCCATCATCTCCATGCTTGTTCTTGCTCCAATGTTCATCCTTCTCCAAGCTAGGCCCTTCATTTGTAAGCAAAACAAATGTATCCAATTTAGGCAGCATCATATTCTCATGAACATTAGAATCATTACCAAGAAACGAAAGTACCTGGTACTTTAGTTGGCGTGCGCGAGCTCTAGTAATTGGTCCAATATGTATAGCAGCAGGGGCTGTGGGTGTAACAATGGTATTGATGTCCTCATCAATCGGTCAACATATATGTGGAAACGATATTTCCTCTATAGAGGACAAGAAATTTTGGGAAAATCGGGCAAAAAGCGCACGAGAAAATGAAGTACTTTCAAGGACTGCCATAGAATGTAGAGATGTTCACTAAAATGGTCATAATTTTTTCATTCGGAGTCCGTGTCAGACCCACAAGTACTCAAACTGCTCCCGACGAGCACGCGCGAATCCAAAAAATACTCCCCGCCTGCGCCAGGAGGCCCGGAGTACCCTCAAATTCAGCCTTAAGCAGGACTTTTTGGCCCTGAAAGTCCTAGAACACCATTCGTCGCTGTTTTTTAGACAAGTTTCTGAACCCATTGGCACTTTTTTGAAGGAAATTCGAGAGATTATGTTGCTTACAGACATTAGCCCCCCTGGTAGGGACAAACGTACCTTTCTGCAGATGCTCTATGATCCGGGCAATCTCATTTGGCCGTAAATTGAAGAAAATCCAGCGGCTATTTGCCTTATTCTCCTTGTTTTCGCCGGATGGCATGCTGTAACTCATGCGCGTGAAAGCCAAGAACAAAAGTGGCTTTCCTGGCAATGGTCAATATATATGTGGAAATGATATCTCCTCTATAGAGGACAAGAAATTTTGGGGCAATCAGGCAAAAAGCGCACGAGAAAATGAAGTACTTTCAAGGACTGCCATAGAATGGAGAGATGTTCACTAAAACAGTCATAATTTTGTCATTCGGAGTCCGTATCGGACCCACAAGTACTCAAACGGCTCGCGGTGAGCGCTCGAATCCAGAAAATAGTCCCCGCTTGCACCAGGAGGCCCGGAGTACCCTCAAATACGGCCTTAAGCAGGACTTTTTGGCCCTGAAAGTCAAAGAGCATCATTCATTGCTGTTTTTCAGATAAGTTTCTGAACCCATTGGCACTTCCTTTTGAAGGAAATTCGAGAGATTATGTTGCTTATAGACATTAGCCCCCCTGGTAGGGACAAACGTACCTTTCTGCAGATGCTCTATGATCCGAGCAATCTCATTTGGCCGTAAATTGAAGAAAATCCAGCGGCTATATGCTTTATTCTCCTTGTTTTCGCCGGATGGCATGCTGTAACTCATGCACGTGAAAGCCAAGAACAAAGGGCATACCTGGCATCGGTCAATATATATGTGGAAACGATATCTCCTCTATAGAGGACAAGAAATTTTGGGGCAATCAGGCAAAAAGCGCACAAAAAAATGAAGTACTTTCAAGGACTGCCATAGAATGGAGAGATGTTCACTAAAACGGTCATAATTTTGTCATTCGGAGTCCGTGTCAGACCCACAAGTACTCAAACTGCTCGCGGCGAGCGTGCAAATCCAGAAAATACTCCCCGCTTGCGCTAGGAGGCCCGGAGTGCCCTCAAATACAGCCTTAAGCAGGACTTTTTGGCCCTGAAAGTCAAAGAACATCATTCGTCGCTGTTTTTCAGACAAGTTTCTAAACCCATTGACACTTCCTTTTGAAGGAAATTCGAGAGATTATGTTGCTTATAGACATTAACTCCCCTGGTAGGGACAAACGTACCTTTATGCAGATGCTCTATGAACCAGGGCAATCTCATTTGGCCGTAAATTGAAGAAAATCCGGCGGCTATATGCCTTATTCTCCTTGTTTTCGCCGGATGGCATGCTGTAACTCACGCGCATGAAAGCCAAGAACAAAAGGGCATTCCTGGCATCGGTCAATATATATGTAGAAACGATATCTCCTCTATAGAGGACAAGAAATTTTGGGAAAATCAGGCAAAAAGCGCACGAGAAAATGAAGTACTTTCAAGGACTGCCATAGAATGGAGAGATGTTCACTAAAACGGTCATAATTTTGTCATTCGGAGACCGTGTCAGACCCACAAGTACTCAAACTGCTCCCGACGAGCGCGCGCGAATCCAAAAAATACTCCCCGCCTGCGCCAGGAGGCCCGGAGTGATGTAGGGTGGAACCCTATGGCGTCGATCTTTCACGTTTGGAGTGGATCCTACGGGGAGAAACACGAAGAACGCGCGAAAGAACATGAGGAAATCATGGGGAAGAACAAGAATGACACTCAATAGACAAGAGATCAATCACACAAGGTCTAGATCATCGAAGCACGAGTAACACATGGTCCAAAATCAACAAAGGAAAGATACAAAGGTAACCGTTCTTCTCCGAGAGGAGGTCTTGAATCCACGAGGGGATCTTCCCGTAAAGGGGTCTTGAATCCGAGAGGATCTTCTCCGAAGAGGCCATGGTCTCTCACGAGGAGGAGATCCGATAGATGAGCGAGGCTCTATCTTAAAAACGAGCTAAATCAACGCTAAGTCTCAAAGTGAGGAGATGGGGTCCTATATATAGAGTTGGGGGGCGAAGGGGTACATGGGCTCAGCCCAACACGCGCGCGCAGGCGCTGGCCGGATGATCCGGACGAGGGTCCGGATGATCCGGGCGAGTCCGGATGATCCGGGTGGAGGCCCGGATGAGCCGGAGGGTCGGCTGGTGGTCGCGCAGGGCTGGAGGTCCGGACGTCCGGGCAGGGTCCGGATGATCCGGGACGGGGTCCGGATGATCCGGCTTCAGGGTGGAGCTTCTCTTGCCTTCGGTCGAATTAGCCGGATCGTTCGGACCGGGGTCCGGATCGTCCGGGCTCTATCCGGATCGTCCGGGCCGCCGTCCGGATCGTCCGGCCACCCTGGTCCTTGGTGCTTTTTCCTCTCCGTCTTCTCGCATGTCTTCCGCTTCCGGTTCTCCTTGCTTCCTAGCCTCTTCATGGTCGACTCCTTGGTACCTGAGTATGCATAGCATTTCCGTTTGAGGTAGTAACCATGTCTCGTGTGAATCGAAAGGGAGTTGTGAGAGGAGTGATGTCACCTCAGTTTCAAGAGCTCTTGCACGTGCTCGAGTCATGGGTCCTTATGGGGTTGGATGTGTTGATGTAGAGTCCATGGGGATGATGGAAGGATGCTCCGCATCATATCCCCTCCCTTCGAAAGGATCCGACGTTGGATCTAGATCTTCATCACCATGGAAAGGCGAGAGGTCTTTGACGTTGAAGGTGTCGCTCACATTGTACTTGTCACTTGGTAGGTCGAGCTTGTAGGCGTTGTTGTTGGAGCATGCTAACACCTTGAAGGGTCCATCGGCTTGAGGTAGAAGTTTGGACTTGCGTTCATTGGGGAAGCGTTCCTTGCGAAGGTGTAGCCACACGAGATCGCCTATTTTGAAGATCATGGGTTGCTTGTTGATGTTGAGCTTGGTAGTGAGTCGTTGTACTTGGCGCTCGATGGTGTGTCTTGTATCTTCATGCATCTTCTTGATGTAGCTTGCACGGGCATTTGCGTCGAGGTTGGTGCGCTCTTGTAGAGGTAGAGGTAGAATGTCCAATGGGGACAATGGGTTGAAGCCGTAGACGACCTCGAAGGGGGACTTGCCGGTCGTCGAATGTCTTGCGCGGTTGTAGGCATACTCGGCGATAGGTAGACACGCCTCCCACTCCTTGATGTTCTTCTTGATCAACACGCGAAGTAGAGTGGAGAGCGTCCGGTTCGTCACCTCCGCTTGGCCGTCGGTTTGAGGATGGTACGCCGATGAGAATATGATATAGGCAAAGGTGTCCCGTCTTTCGATGAGATGGTGGATTTCGCTTTGGTGGAAGTCGACTTTGACGATCCGACTACGAACGTGTGAAGACGTCGCGCCTTAGCAACCGCTAAACCAACTCCGAGAGGTTATTGACCACGCCGGAGCACGATCAACCTGACCACGAGGGTCTGTTTCCTGCGAGCAAACGAAGAACAAGCAAGAAACTGAGATTGCAATTCTGGATATTGCGAATTTAAGATGAAAGCTTTATTGATCAAGGTGGGGTTCTCTGACGCCTTTGTCTGGTCGTTGAACACAAACGAAGTACGCGAAGTTGCAGCTATGGCGAACTTTTAATCTAAACAAAACCCAAAGTCTAAACGACGCCCTAAGGGCTGTATATATGGGGGAAAAGGAGGGAATTTCGTGGCCCTTGAGGGTGGGGTCCGAAACCAACCCTAACTCTTGTTTCCCCACACATACGGACTCTAAAAATAGCCTATACTTAAGTATTTCGAAATTACATGGGCCTGGCCCAATAATAACGTGACGCAGCACCTAGAATAGCCTATGGACGAATATTATGAAGTGGCATCTTGTATATTTCGTCCAAGGCTTCATGCACTCCTTATGGTGGCTTCAAAGTCCTGAAATCATCACTTGTAACTCCGTTCTTGATCCCCTTAGCATGCCATCAACTCCATGCGTGTTCTTGCTCCAATGTTCATCCTTCTCCAAGCTAGGCCCTTCATTTGTAAGCAAAGCAAATGTATCCAATTTAGGCAGCATCATATTCTCATGAACATTAGAATCATTACCAAGAAACGAAAGTACCTGGTAATTTAATTGGCGTGCGCGAGCTCTAGTAATTGGTCCCGTATATGTAACAGTAGGGGCTGTGGGTGTAACAATGGTATTGATGTTGATGTAGGGTGGAACCCTATAGCGGCGATCTTTCACGTTTGGAGTGGGATCCCTCGAAGAACACGATGAACACGGGGAAGAACGGGGAGAAATCACAAGGGGAAACACTCAAGAACAAGTCCAAATCACACATCCACTAGACAATCAAAGAAACAATATCACAAGGTACATGAACAACAAAGGGAAAGATACAAGGTAAGGTTCATCTCCAAGAGGAGGTCTTGATGATATCATAGATGGATCTTCCCTAAAGAGGGGTCTTGAATCCGCAGGGGGATCTTCTCCTAGATGGAGATCTTGGCCTCCAATGGAGTAGTGGTCTCTCTCTCTCAAGAGTAGAAATAGGTAGGAGCAAAGCTCACTTAAGAATGAGCTATCCCTTTGCTGTTCATGTACCATGTGATCTTGTGTGTTTGATTGTCTAGTGGATGTGTGATTTGGACTTGTTCTTGAGTGTTTCCCCTTGTGATTTCTCCCCGTTCTTCCCCGTGTTCATCGTGTTCTTCGAGGGATCCCACTCCAAACATGAAAGATCGCCGCTATAGGGTTCCACCCTACATCATATGGTATCATGAGCCACGTTGATCACGTTTTTGGAGCCCCTACCCCGTGTTTTCTAGCTTTATTTTGTTGATTTCGTCCTAAATCCGAAAATCCCCACCAAAAATAGCCCCCAAAATTTTTTGTGATTTGTTGGTTTGATGATGTTTTGTTGATTTTGGTCCGTGGATTTGCTTGGTTTCAAGTGGATCTAGCATTTCCCCAAGTTTCCCCACCTTCCATCCACGAAATCCCTCAAATTTTACCCCGAAAATCTTCCATTTCCGCCCAAAAATTCGCCCCCGAGAGCAAATCCCGAGCGGATTGACTTGCCCGGATCATCCGGACCTTCTCCCGGATCATCCGGACCAAGCCCGGATCAGCTGGACGCCCCCCCCGGACGTCCGGATACCCCACGCACCCAGAAAACAGAACCGGCGCTGACGAACCCGGATCATCCGGATTTCCTCCCGGATCATACGGACCTAGCCCGGATCATCCGGACCTCCTCCCGGATCATCCGGTTAACCCTGAAACTGACACGGCTGAAATCTTGTTTCGGTCATAACTAATTCATCTGGAGTCCGTTTTCGACGTTCTTTAGCTCGTTTTGAAGCTATTGACATCCCCCATCCAACAAAAATACCACCAACACCATTTGACACCATCAAAGTTTCTGAAATTTGGCAAGTTTGCCTAGGCCCTCCACCATATCATCCGCATTACCACCTCCGACTTCCGCAACCTAACCCATTTTGTTCCCCATTGCATATGTGGTTGCTTGAGTAGTGATTTGAGTCTCCTAAGTTGTTTCGGCTACTTAGGGACAATTGCTTCTTCATCAACCACCACCACCACTTCCGCATAACCGTGTCCTCCATACACTTCCGCCACCCAAACTTAACCCAATTGTTGTTTGAGCTTGTTTGAGTTGAGGCTTGTGTCTCCTAAGGTGTTTCGGCTACTTAGGGATGGCAACTTCAACTCCGACTCGTGTATAGCCCATCATTCCGTCCACATTGCCTAGTGCAACACCACCACCGCTTTCCGCTATCACCATTTTGACATTTGTCATTTGAGATTTTGAGTTTGCGGTTTTTCCGTTTCCTAAGGTGTTTCGGCTACTTAGGAACGAGTCTCCATCATCTTGGTATCTACACCAAGAAGACCGCCACTCATCATCGCAAAGGACGGTAACCTCGACGACACTTTTGTATATTCCCTTGCAATTGCATTGTTAACCACTAGCCCATGTTGCATCACTTACCTATCGAGACTAGCCATTTGAGTATTGCCGGCAATGTTACTTGTGCACATTAGTGATCCACCATTCCATTGCATACATACCATATCATATTGGTATCACATCATACATTGTGTCACAATATCGTTCCCGCATACACACAATAGCTATCTTGGTTTGTGCATTGTGCATAAGTGGCCATAGAAAAAAAAAGCTTTTAAGCAAAAAGAGAGCAAAGAGCTCGTGAGCAAGTGCCATAGCATCATACCCATTGCACATAAGATTGTAAAATCTACATCATATGATACCATGCTTGAGAGAAACACCGGGAACCATACATACATAGCATACTTGGGATAGAAAGAATATCCATTTTGCATCTTATAGGTTGTGCACAAGTGTCGTATCCGCCTATTGAGCAATCGTGCTAGCGTCTCTCTTGAGTTGTGCAACACGA
The DNA here is from genome assembly GCA_021437245.1 of Aegilops speltoides. Taxonomy (NCBI): domain Eukaryota; kingdom Viridiplantae; phylum Streptophyta; class Magnoliopsida; order Poales; family Poaceae; genus Aegilops; species Aegilops speltoides. The sequence continues at coordinate 169,904,468 of CM038145.1, forward strand.
GCGTTTTGGTGGATTCCACATTTTGAGCTCTTTCCTTGGTTGCACGACCCCATTTATCTATCCGTGTGTGTGTTTCCGTGTGCCATTCTTTGCTATTGGTCCATTTGTCTCACTTGCAAATTTGTGAATCTTTTTCAACATTATTGACTCTTGCTAACATTTTGCATTAAATTTTTGTGCCACTATCCTCACCGAGCTCCACTATAAGCTTTACTTGTGTAGGTGTGAGAACCGACAAGGATTGGTACCAATAGTGCTATTTCATTGTCCACATTTGAGTGAACTTGATTCATCTTCAACTTTGTTCAAAGGTACATTGGTATACGTTCTTCTCTGTCTCACATTCATATTTGCTCGAGTCTTGTGATGGATAGGCAAGGCATTCCCTCTCCGGTCTACGACAACAACGACGGCGTGAACAACTACATCTCCAAAGCGTCTATCTTCGATCTACAACGACAAATACAAGGCGCACAATCAAGATTGCGAGAGCGCATCGAGAACATCTCCATCGACATTCTCCATTCGAAGCAAGGAAAAGGGACTACATCGACAACAAGCTTGCCGCACAAAAGGAGGAGCAAGATGCGAGGATGGAAGAGATTCGGGCCTTGATCAAGTCTTCTTCCACTTCATCATCCTCAAGACGACGACGGTCAAGCCACAAGTCTTCAGAGCGCGAAAAAGATGCAAGTGCAAATCGTTCTCGTCCACATCTACATGGCGATCATCATCACGTTCACGATCCACATCGCCATGAAGGCCAAGTCACCTCCAAGAAACATGTGCACGACGACGACGAACGACATCTACTACGAGCTCAAGCACGACAACGACATCATCATCATGAAGATGCTCCACAAGCGCAAATGCATAAGTCCCAACAAGACCTACTTCACGCCAATTCCAAGCTTCAAGAGCACAAAAGAAGACCGCGAGACGACCACCACCAAGACGGCGCTACGGCTACATCAACCACTTCGACATCTTCGCCAAGTGTTCTCAAGGCATCTTCGCCTTTGGACGTACGGCATCTTCGCCTACTTCCCACGAGTACGCCTACATCGACTTTATCAAGTCCAAGGCGACTACCTACGAGAGAGGGTGACACTTCCATCTTCGGAAGCCCCCCAAGGAAGATGGCCGAGCATGGGAAAATCCCTTCGGTCATGGAGACGAGCTATGAGGTGCCACATCATATGGACCTCCAACCACAAGACGGTGACAAGAAGGTTGAGCATGGGACTATCCCTTCAACCAAGGCGACGATCGGAGTTGAGCATGGAGACATTTGCACCTACATCCCTCCGACACCCACATAAGTCGAGATGCCCCAAGTGCCATGTGAGGAGAGCCACCACCACATGAGAGACATGAGTGACTCCACCATATGTGACATTGAGAGCATTTCCTTTGAGAGGATGAGTGTGACCACCACTAGCCCCACACATGATGATGCGGAGCATCCTACGGTCATCACCATGTCAAGAGTCCGTTTGGCAAGTGACACGTGCGACCTCTACTTCTCATACATAAAGGTGAATCTTCTCCTTTACACGTGTTCACTTGACCCCTTTGAGGATGGTATACTACTTGACACTCCACTCGTGTGCATGCATAGGTATTGTCGGAGCTTCACGCACGACGAGGAGGAGTGCAAGCGCCTAGGAACGCCTTGATAGAGGCGGGGGTGTCCCGATCTTTCGATGAGATGATAACTATCGATTTGGTGGAGACGACTTTGACGATCTGACTACAAACGTGCACGACGTTGCGCCTTAGCAATCGCTAAACCAACTCCGAGAGGTTATTGACCACGCCGGAGCATAATCAACCTGACCACGAAGGTCTATTCCTGCAAGCAATCGAAGAACAAGCAAGAATATGATAAAAGCAATCTGAATATTGCGAGTATGTATGAAGTATTGATAAAGGTGGGGATCCGTAAGCGGTCTTGGTCTGGTCGTTGGACACAAGCGAAGTACGAAGTTGCAATGGCTAACTTTAACTAAACAAATCCCAAGCAAAAAGCTACTAGATGGATCTACTTATATAGGAGCAAGGGGTGGCGGCCAAGGAGGTGGGAGAACGTCCCAAGGCAGCCTAAAACTAACCCTAGGTCGTACAAGGCCAATGGGCCCAAGTGGAGGTGACGTAACACCTTTGGACTTGTAGTTTGACTCGGATTCTGGTCCAGCGTCAGATTGTTTCGTCCATAACTCAATGCTCCGGACGGATTTTAAGATGATTCCAACTGTGCTGGAAAGAGCATGAAATCTACTTTCCAACAAAAAAAGAATCACCCAATTCGGAGTCCGTATGAAAAAGTTGTTGACGTTTTGAGTCAGGTATGTCTGTGCAGTCCAAATCTGAATCCAGAACGTGAGAGACTTGGACTCTATCTTCTCTTGGCCCAAAAGTGACGTGAGAAGACTTTTTGAACAGCACCTAAACTTCTCCTTTTCCCTTATCTTCATATGTGGATTGTACAAATGTCCCATACACCTGCAATTAGACAAAACACAAAAGTATGTGAAGTATTTTTGTTCTGGATAACATAAATATATTATTGAATAGTTTGCACTAGAAATCACCTGACAAATATGCATGTATGCATTATTTTTGGTCTTATCCAAGGTAGTCATGTCCTCATCATCCTCCCCTTCTTGAAAACAAAGCCGTCCTCGGCGTTGCTTAATCTGAAATGTGGCTAACAAAAGAGACAAGGTGTACATGTTGTATATGTATACGTCATCCATTTTTACTTCCCTTGATTTTTGCATATATGACACATGAATAGATGAGTAACTTGCATAGTTCATAAAATCTAAAGCCAACAAATTAGCACAAGAACTAGAAGGCATGAAAATATTGCAACTCAGTTTGCACATATAAGTGAAGCTCTTATTTATTTCAAAAGTTAGACAATGTTCATCATTAAACCATCCCAACATTGGTGAATAAACCTTATTTGAATCAAATTTACATGCTACAACATGCTTAGATAAGCAAACATGCAATGAGTCATTCGACACAGAATCATCACCAAGATTAGAGGTCATATCAAAATGATTAAACATTGATTCTTTTGCATCAACAGTTAATTCAATGGGTGCACTCAAAATTGTTGGTATTTCAGTTGTTTGATCACATGACGCATTCATGACAGTTTCAAGATTCTCTAAAATAGGTGATGTGCTCAAATCACCAGGTAACTCAACACATGATGCATTCAAGTTAACTACGGATGCATCATTCTCATGTAAAGTTATATCATCAATACCTTTACTGTTACCTTGTCGCAAAGACGTAGCTGATGTAGGTACAGACGTAGACAATGCACCATGCTCTTGAGATGATGCTGCGCTCACAATCCGAGGTGGGGCCGCTCTAGTAGGTGCAACGGTGGAGGAACCAACAGACGGTGGTGAGCATGAACTGGAATAGTAGTTGTTGTAGTCACCCAATGCATCCTCCTGTAACTGTCTCTTAAAGGTACAAGCACGAATATACATACCGGTAATGCAACGAGGAATATACTGAAATCTTGCCTGAATATCATGGTTCAAACCACCAAAAAATTTATTCATTGTATCATCCTCAGATTCTTCTATGTCACAGTGATGCATATAAGATTTGAACTCTTGGTAGTAAGTATGAACAGTGTTATTGCCTTGTTTAAATTTTTCAAATTTTGAAGCAATTCACGATTTATAGTAAGGAGGGAAAACTGTTTTCTCATTACATCTTTCAAATCTTTCCAAGTTGTTGGTTGGTTATCAATGTTTTTCTTACAATGCACACTCCACCAAACAGAAGCAAAACCAGTAAATGCTCTAGTGGCAGCTCGTACTCGCTCAAGTTCAGAAAAAACATGCTGACTAAAAACTTGTTCTACTTCAAGCTCCCAAGCTAGATAAATAGCAGGATTAAATCTACCCTCAAATGACGGTAAAGAGCTAACCTGGCCATGTGCTTGTGTGTGTTGTCCCAACTCTCGTGATGGTGAAGATGTGTTCGTCGTCCAAGAACTTCTATCTCGAAACCTGTCATGATTAGTAGAAACAAGAAACAAAATTCGAGAATAATGTTCCTATGAACTACTAGGATGTGGTTGTAAAGTGCTCACAGTAAAGCAAATATCAATATCTTACAAGTTCTTACCATGCGGCAGGTGGTGACAGGCAACCAGCGATGTCAAATAACTCCGAAGATTGTGTAAAGCGATTGTCAGGGAACGTATATATACACGGTGTAGAAATATGTGGAGCTGGGTTGGCTATATATGGTAGCAAAAGATTAGCAATAATCAATTCAGAGATGCAATGTTGAATAAACGCTCAACGACGGTACTGTGCTGGTCCTAGGCTAGACCGGACTAGAGACGCGAGCCTAGAACACTAATGAGGTCACGGCGTAGCACTACTAGCATCAATGAAGGTTACTAAGTAGCTCTTGACAGCAAGATATAAGTGAAGATCACAACGGTAGTGAAGATAATGATGAAAAACAACTACCAAGCAGGACATACAACAACTCTCTCTCCAACTTTCGTCTTGAAAAGTTTGAGCCAATTTTCTAATAAATTCTTTCAAAGAATGCTACTAACTCAAGCTTTCCAATGCAAAAAGAATCACTCAATTCCGAGTTGATATGAGGAGTCAAAGAATTCTAAAACTGGCCTGAAAAATTGGAACAAGCTGTGTTCACGAACTTCAGAGGGCAAAAAGACCTATTTAGAAGCCGATTTTGAGGTGTCAAATATTGAACTAGCTTCTGCAACTATTTAGATGCGGCTCGTCGCTAGCTTTAATTTGAGTACTCACGGAGTCAAAACGGACTTCGTATGAGGAAGATACACCTGTTTTACTGAAACAGTGCGCAAAACAGATTCCAATCCGAACTCAACTACGAGACTGAGTCTAGATAGATCCGATTTTTTTTTTCTTCTCTCTTTTTTTCCTCACGCTTTTTTTCTTTTCTTCTCTCTCTTTTCCTTTTTTTGTCTTTCCTTTTTTTTCTGATAGAGGCAGAGGTGTCCCGTCTTTCGATGAGATGGTGGATTTCGCTTTGGTGGAAGTCGACTTTGACGATCCGACTACGAACGTGCGAGGACGTCGCGCCTTAGCAATCGCTAAACCAACTCCGAGAGGTTATTGACCACGCCGGAGCACGATCAACCTGACCACGAGGGTCTATTTCCTGCGAGCAAACGAAGAACAAGCAAGAAACTGAGATTGCAATCTGGATATTGCGAATATAAGATGAAAGCTTTATTGATCAAGGTGGGGTTCTGTGACGCCTTTGTCTGGTCGTTGAACACAAACGAAGTATGCGAAGTTGCAGCTATGGCGAACTTTTGATCTAAACAAAACCCAAGTCTAAACGGTGCCCTAAGGGCTGTATATATGGAGGAAGAGGGGGTGAATTTCGTGGCCCTTGGTGGAGGGGTCCGAAACTAACCCTATCTCTTGTTTCCCCACACATACGGACTCTAAAAATAGCCTATACTAATGTATTTCGAAATTACATGGGCCTGGCCCAATAATAAGGTGACGCAGCACCTAGAATAGCCTATGGACGAATATTATGAAGTGGCATCTTGTATATTTCGTCCAAGGCTTCATGCACTCATTATGGTGGCTTCAAAGTCCTGAAATCATCACTTGTAACTCCATTCTTGTCCCCTTGCATGCCATCATCTCCATGCTGGTTCTTGCTCCAATGTTCATCCTTCTCCAAGCTAGGCCCTACATTTGTAAGCAAAACAAATGTATCCAATTTAGGCAGCGTCATATTCTCATGAACATTAGAATCATTACCAAGAAACGAAAGTACCTGGTAATTTAGTTGGCGTGCGCGAGCTCTAGTAATTGGTCCAGTATGTATAGCAGCAGGGGCTGTGGGTGTAACAATGGTATTGATGTCCTCATCATCCTCCCCTTCTTGAAATGAAGTCGTCCTCGACGGAAGTTCATCTTCCTCACCCAAATATGGCTTCAAATCTGCAATGTTAAAAGTGGGACTAACCCCAAAATCTGCAGGCAGCTCAAGTTTATATGCATTATCATTTACTTTCTCCAACACCTTAAAGGGACCAGCAGCACGTGGCATTAGCTTTGATTTGCGCAAATCAGGAAATCTATCCTTACATAAATGTAACCAAACAAGATCTCCGGTGCAAACACAACATGTTTTCTACCCTTATCTCCAGCAAGTTTATATTTAGCATTCATACGCTCAATGTTTTCCTTAGTTAACTCATGCATTTTTAAAATCAATTCAGCACGTTCTTTAGCATCAAAATTAACCTTCTCCGAAGATGGAAGAGGCAACAAATCAATAGGTGCACGAGGTAGGAAACCATACACAACTTCAAAAGGGCACATCTTAGTAGTAGAATGCAATGAACGATTATAAGCAAATTCAATATGAGGCAAGCATTCCTCCCACATTTTCTTATTTTTCTTTAGAACAGCCCTAAGCATAGTAGACAATGTTCTATTGACTACTTCAGTTTGTCCATCAGTTTGGGGGTGACAAGTAGTACTAAAAAGCAGTTTAGTCCCCAACTTAGCCCATAAACATCTCCAAAAGTGGCTAAGAAATTTAGTATCACGATCTGAAACAATAGTATTTGGCACACCATGCAAGCGAATAATTTCACGAAAGAACAAATCAGCAACATTGACAGCATCATCGCTTTTATGACATGGTATAAAGTGTGCCATTTTAGAGAATCTATCCACGACAACAAATATGCTATCCCTCCCCTTCTTTGTTCTAGGTAAACCTAAAACAAAGTCCATCGATATATCCTCCCAAGGAACACTAGGTACAGGCAAAGGCATATATAAACCATGAGGATTGAGTCGTGACTTAGCTTTTTGACATGTAGTGCAGCGAGCAATAAAACGCTCAACATCCCGTCTCATCTTTGGCCAAAAGAAATGTGTAGCAAGGACCTCCGTCTTCTTCACGCCAAAGTGTCCCATTAGTCCTCCTCCATGCGCCTCCTGCAACAACAAAAGACGAACGGAGCTAGCTGGAATGCATAGCTTGTTAGCACGGAACACAAACCCATCATTAACGACAAACTTGTTCCATGTTCTTCCTTCTTTACAATTCTGCAATACATCTTTAAAATCAGCATCATGCACATATTGATCTTTGATGGTCTCCAAACCAAATATTTTGAAGTCAAGTTGTGAAAGCATAGTATAGCGACGAGACAATGCATCAGCAATAACATTTTCTTTACCCTTCTTGTGTTTAATGACATAAGGAAAGTCTCAATGAATTCAACCCATTTAGCATGTCTACGATTCAGTTTAGCTTGACTTTTAATATGTTTCAAAGATTCATGATCAGAATGTATAACAAATTCTTTGGGCCATAAATAATGTTGCCATGTTTCTAAAGTCCGAACAAGAGCATATAATTCTTTATCATAAGTAGAATAATTCAGACTAGGCCCACTCAATTTTTCAGAAAAGTACGCAACAGGTTTGCCATCTTGTAATAACACACCTCCTAATCCAATTCCACTAGCATCACATTCAAGCTCAAAAGTCTTAGTAAAATCAGGAAGTTGGAGTAAAGGAGCATGTGTCAACTTATCTTTCAACACCGTGAAGGCTTCTTCCTGTGCGGTACCCCAAACAAAAGGCACATCCTTCTTTGTAAGCTCATTGAGAGGTGCAGCAATGGTGCTGAAATCTCTCACAAAACGCCTATAGAAACCAGCGAGGCCAAGGAAACTCCTCACTTGTGTGACCGTTTTGGGCTGCGGCCAACTCTCAATAGCTTCAATCTTGGCTTTATCAACTTCAATTCCCTGTGGAGTAACAACATAGCCAAGAAAAGATACTCGGTCGGTGCAAAAGGTGCACTTCCCAAGGTTACCAAACAAACGTGCATCACGTAGAGCATTAAAAACAGCACGTAAATGTTCCAAATGTTCTTCCAAAGATTTGCTATAAATCAGTATATCATCAAAATAAACTACCACAAATCGTCCAATGAAAGCACGTAAAACTTCGTTCATTAATCTCATGAAAGTACTAGGTGCATTAGTTAACCCAAAAGGCATGACTAACCACTCATATAATCCAAACTTAGTTTTAAATGCTGTTTTCCATTCATCTCCCAATTTCATACGAATTTGATGGTATCCACTACGCAAATCAACTTTGGAGAATATTGTAGAGCCACTCAATTCATCAAGCATATCATCTAGCCTAGGAATAGGGTGGCGATAACGAATAGTAATATTATTGATGCCTCTACAATCAACACACATACGTGACGTACCATCCTTTTTCGGCACTAGAATAATAGGAACAGCACAAGGACTAAGGGATTCGCGTATATAACCTTTGTCGAGCAGCTCCTGTACTTGACGATAATCTCCTTCGTCTCCTCTGGATTGGTGCGGTATGGTGCACGGTTGGGTAATGATGCACCGGAATTAAGTCAATTTGATGCTCAATCCCTCGAATAGGTGGTAATCCGGTGGCACGTCTTGTGGAAAGGCGTCGCGAACTCCTGCAAAATGTTAGTGACAGCAGGGGGCAAAGAGGAAGGCACGTCCTCGAATGAAAATAATGCCTCTTTGCACACAAAAGCATAGCAAATAGATTTGCCAAAATCTAGCTCATCAATATCAGATTTGGTGGCAAGTAAACATGCACTTTTCAATTTAATTTCAGAAGCAACAGTAGATGGTTTATTATTTGTCTTCATGTGTTGCTCAAATTCTTTTGCCACAATCTGATTTTCACTCTTATTTTTCTCCTGTTTTGCTTTATTAGCTCTATTAATATCATCTTTCAAAATGGACTCAGGAGTCATAGGAAGCAAAGTAATATTTTTATCCTTATGAACAAGAGTATACTGATTGTTTCTACCATGGTGTACAGAATTTTTATCAAATTGCCATGGTCTACCAAGTAACAAGGAACATGCTTGCATAGGTACCACATCACAATCAACATAATCAGCATATGTAGAGATACTAAAATGCACACGAACAGTACGTGTTACCTTCACCTTGCCGCTGTTGTTGAACCATTGGATGTAGTAAGGATGTGGATGTGGTCTTGTGGTGAGAGATAGCTTCTCCACCATCTCCATGCTAGCCAAGTTGTTGCAGCTCCCTCCATCTATGATGACGCGAATAGAACGTTCCTTCACAACTCCCTTTGTATGGAACAAATTATGCCTCTGATTTTGCTCAGCTTGTGTAACCTGCACACTCAAAACACGTTGAGCAACTAAACATTCATACCTGTCAGCATCTTCAGCAGCCATGTATTGTGTCTCATGATCAGAATCATCTCCACCGTGTTCCTCATGTGTAATAAGAGCCAAAGTCTCCTCATCGTAGTCACTAGCGGACTCATACCCACCATCCTCAGTAGCAATCATCACACGCTGAGATTTGCATTCTTTCGCAAAATGTCCTCTTCCCTTACAACGACGACAAATAATATCACTTGTGTGCCCTGTTGACGCCATGGAAGAAGAGCTCTGTGCAGGCCCAGCAGGTGTGCTCTTGGCAGATAGTGGTGGTTGTGCCTGCTTTCTTGTATCATGGTTGGAGGTGGCACCTAAAGGAGGTGATGGTGCAGTGGAAGTAGATGATGCACGTGGTGTCCATGATGAAGGTCGACCTGCAGAAAAGTTAGTGCGCGCCAATGCCTGTCGATCCTGCACTTCACGTTCAGCTTTACAAGCAAGATGGAATAAACGAGTGATATTATTATAATCCTTATAGTCTAGAATGGTCTGAATCTCTCTATTTAATCCACCCAGAAAACGTGCAAGCATAGCTTCATTCTCCTCAACAATACCACATCTAATCAAGCCAGTTTGTAATTCCTGATAATATTCTTCTACAGAATTTTTTCCTTGTCTTAAACGCTGCAATTTTTGAAGTAATTCACGTTGATAATATGGTGGAACCCAACGAGTACGCATAGCAGTTTTCAAAGCAGCCCAAGTAGCTGGAACAGGATATAATCTACAATGTTCAGACCACCAAACACATGCAAAGCTAGTGAAAGCACAAACAGCAGCAGGAACACGTCTCTCCTCAGGATATTGTAAACATGTAAATCGTTGTTCAGTTTCTAACTCCCAAGTAAGATATATATCAGGAACATATCTACCCTCAAATGGTGGAATATTCAATTTCAGTTTAGGGAGATGGTCATGATCTCGTACCTGAGGGGGAGCCCTAGCATTGCCATTATTTGCATGTGGACGACCTGGTGGTTGTGGTGCTGGTGGTTGCATGTAGTTCTGATGTTGATCAACCTCATCCTCATAATCTCCCATATAATCATCCTCGTCGGTACCAGCAGCAGCAGTAGCAGGAGCCAAAGAAGCACCAACAGCAGTAGCAGCGGCACCAGAATTTTGTCCTGTCTCAATAGGAACACGCTGAGCTCGTCCATACTGATTCGGAGGGGCGAGTTGTTGTCGTTGCAGAGGTGCGATAGGTGCAGTCGGCGGTGGTTGTGGAAAACGCGCGAGCAATTCATCAAACTTGCTATCAAGCTTTGTTTCAAACGTCTTCTCAATGCCATCTATCTTCTCCATGGCCTCGTCAAATCTGTTTACCACATCTTGCACCTGTCCACTCATCATTTGCTGAAATTTATCATGTAGCTGTTTGTTCGTCATGTTCTCCCAGTCAGTCTCGTCGGATTGTGATCCTGCCATGGTTAGCAGCAATAGAAACACACAAGAATATGATCCTACAGACTACTAACAAGAGGTGGTGGTGGGTGTCACAAATCCGTCAAGCAAATCTCAAATTCTTACCAGTTCTTACCCAGCAGCAGGCGGTGATCGGCAACCGTTGTAATCAAAACTCTCAAAAGCTTGGATAGAGCGATTGCCAGGGAGAGTCAAACGCACGACGTAGATGTATGTGGAGCTGGGAAGGCTTATAATATGGTAGCAAAAAGGGTCAGCAATAATCAAATCAGAGATGCAAAGTTGAATAAACGCTCAACGACGGTACTGTGCTGGTCCTAGGCTAGACCGTGCTAGAGACGCGAGCCTAGAACACTAACAAAATCACGGCGCTGCACGTAATCAAAGGAAAAGCACACTCTGAATTTTTTTTTTCGCTCTTTTTTTTTTTTTGCGCTGTTTTTTTTTTTTGCGCTTTTTTTTTTTTTTTTTTTGCGAAAAATCACTATAATGGCGAGTGTCTCAAAACTCTTCCCAGGTCAAACTGACAGGATGGGCACGAAATTTTTTCGACCAAATTTTTTTTTTTTTCGACTGCCCGGACCCAAAAACTGGAAACGGGTCAAAAAAAACTTTCTATAACGGCGACTGGCTCAATACGCTTAGAAACACCTAAAAATAGGATAGCCAGAAATTTTTTATCCCGTGCGTTTTTGGAAAATTTTGGGCCTAAACGGAGGGTGGTTTCCGGACTTTTTTTTTTTTTTTTTTTTCTACGCACGGCAAAAGATTGCTGGAATCCGAAACCTACTCAGACAAGGAAACACGAATCGGAAATTAGATGGATCCCGAAAACAAATCTAATATGCAAGGAACTCGGATTGGTGGTGGATATATGGTGGTGGTATATGTCAGCGGTGGTGGTATATGGATACGGATTCGAAGCGGTGGCGGATAAGCGGTGGTGGTAGATGGCAGGGGCGATGATGATGGTGCGGCGGCGGCGTGACAACTTATGACCAGAACTCGAAACTCTAAAAGACTAGACTCTAAGACCAGCAACTAGACACGACGATGCAACCGCAAATTCAACAACGCAAATACAGAAAAGATTATGCAAAGGCTCAGATTGGTTCGGATATGATGACCTAACCCTAATTTTTTTTGGCTTTTTCGTGGACTGTAGGTATGAAGAACAGACTCGATCTAAACTACGAAAAACTGTAAAATCTCACCGAGCAACCTGGAAATCTGATACCACTTGATAGAGGCAGAGGTGTCCCGTCTTTCGATGAGATGGTGGATTTCGCTTTGGTGGAAGTCGACTTTGACGATCCGACTACGAACGTGCGAGGACGTCGCGCCTTAGCAATCGCTAAACCAACTCCGAGAGGTTATTGACCACGCCGGAGCACGATCAACCTGACCACGAGGGTCTATTTCCTGCGAGCAAACGAAGAACAAGCAAGAAACTGAGATTGCAATCTGGATATTGCGAATATAAGATGAAAGCTTTATTGATCAAGGTGGGGTTCTGGCGCCTTTGTGCAGTCGTTGAACACAAGCGGCTGCGAAGTTGCAGCTATGGCGAACTTTTGATCTAAACAAAACCCAAGTCTAAACGGTGCCCTAAGGGCTGTATATATGGAGGAAGAGGGGGTGAATTTCGTGGCCCTTGGTGGAGGGGTCCGAAACTAACCCTATCTCTTGTTTCCCCACACATACGGACTCTAAAATAGCCTATACTAATGTATTTCGAAATTACATGGGCCTGGCCCAATAATAAGGTGACGCAGCACCTAGAATAGCCTATGGACGAATATTATGAAGTGGCATCTTGTATATTTCGTCCAAGGCTTCATGCACTCATTATGGTGGCTTCAAATTCCTGAAATCATCACTTGTAACTCCATTCTTGTCCCCCTTGCGCATGCCATCATCTCCATGCTGGTTCTTGCTCCAATGTTCATCCTTCTCCAAGCTAGGCCCTACATTTGTAAGCAAAACAAATGTATCCAATTTAGGCAGCGTCATATTCTCATGAACATTAGAATCATTACCAAGAAACGAAAGTACCTGGTAATTTAGTTGGCGTGCGCGAGCTCTAGTAATTGGTCTAGTATGTATAGCAGCAGGGGCTGTGGGTGTAACAATGGTATTGATGTCCTCATCATTTTCTCTTTTTTTTTCTCTTTTTTTTTCTTCCTCTTTCCAAGACAAACTAGATAAGATGCAGATTGGATCAGGCGAAGATGTGAATGACCTCAACTATGATTATGCAATGAACAACGCGTAGCACGTGGTGGAAATTAATAGATGGGATGGTGGACAGCGGAAGGGATAATGATGCAGCGGCGGCGTGACTAATGTGAACAGAACTCGAAACTCTAAAGGAACTAGACACTAAGACCAGCAACTGACACGACGATGTAACCGATAATTCAACTATGCAAGCAATGGACAGAAAATTGCAAACGCTCAGACTGGCTTGGATAAAGGATGAACAGATCTAACTTTTTTTTGTGGCTTTTTCATGGAATATAGGTATGAATGACAGATGTGATCTAACTATGAAAAACTGTAAAACCTCACCGAGCAACCTGAAAACTGATACCACTTGATAGAGGCGGGGGTGTCCCGATCTTTCGATGAGATGATAACTATCGATTTGGTGGAGACGACTTTGACGATCTGACTACAAACGTGCACGACGTTGCGCCTTAGCAATCGCTAAACCAACTCCGAGAGGTTATTGACCACGCCGGAGCACAATCAACCTGACCACGAAGGTCTGTTCCTGCAAGCAATCGAAGAACAAGCAAGAATATGATAAAAGCAATCTGAATATTGCGAGTATGTATGAAGTATTGATAAAGGTGGGGATCCGTAAGCGGTCTTGGTCTGGTCGTTGGACACAAGCGAAGCACACGAAGTTGCAATGGCTAACTTTAACTAAACAAATCCCAAGCAAAAAGCTACTAGATGGATCTACTTATATAGGAGCAAGGGGTGGCGGCCAAGGAGGTGGGAGAACGTCCCAAGGCAGCCTAAAACTAACCCTAGGTCGTACAAGGCCAATGGGCCCAAGTGGAGGTGACGTAACACCTTTGGACTTGTAGTTTGACTCGGATTCTGGTCCAGCGTCAGATTGTTTCGTCCATAACTCAACGCTCCGGACGGATTTTAAGATGATTCCAACTGTGCTGGAAAGAGCATGAAATCTACTTTCCAACAAAAAAAGAATCACCCAATTCGGAGTCCGTATGAAAAAGTTGTTGACGTTTTGAGTCAGGTATGTTTGTGCAGTCCAAATCTGAATCCAGAACGTGAGAGACTTGGACTCTATCTTCTCTTGGCCCAAAAGTGACGTGAGAAGACTTTTTGAACAGCACCTAAACTTCTCCTTTTCCCTTATCTTCATATGTGGATTGTACAAATGTCCCATACACCTGCAATTAGACAAAACACAAAAGTATGTGAAGTATTTTTGTTCTGGATAACATAAATATATTATTGAATAGTTTGCACTAGAAATCACCTGACAAATATGCATGTATGCATTATTTTTGGTCTTATCCAAGGTAGTCATGTCCTCATCACGCCTACACCGTCCGCGAGGGAAGCATGGAAGCGAAGACGGAAGAAGAAGGACCTGCCCAGTCAGAAAGGGCGGTACTACCGCCCAAAGTAAGCGGTACTACCGCTCAAGCGGTACTACCGCTCAAGCGGTACTACCGCCCAAAGCAAGCGGTACTACCGCCCATGAGTCCGGTACTACCGCCCTGCCTGTGCGCAGCCGCGGGCCTTTGGCCTTGTATCCCTCTCCCACTTACCCCTTCATGGCTTAGACTATAAATAGACCACCTCCACCTCCTTTATAGGGTTAGCAAAGTGATAGCTCATTCTTAAGTGAGCTTTGCTCCTACCTATCTCTACTCTTGAGAGAGAGAGACCACTACTCCATTGGAGGCCAAGACCTCCATCTAGGAGAAGATCCCCCTGCGGATTCAAGACCCCTCTTTAGGGAAGATCCATCTAGGATATCATCAAGACCTCCTCTTGGAGATGAACCTTACCTTGTATCTTTCCCTTTGTTGTTCATGTACCTTGTGATCTTGTGTGTTTGATTGTCTAGTGGATGTGTGATTTGGACTTGTTCTTGAGTGTTTCCCCGTGTGACTTCTCTCCGTTCTTCCCCGTGTTCATCGTGTTCTCTGTAGGATCCCCTCCAAGCGTGAAAGATCGATTTAATTAGGGTTCCACCCTACATCATATGGTATCATGAGCCACGTTGATCACGTTTTGGAGCCCCTACCCGTGTTTTCTGGTTTGATTTTGTTGTTTTCGTCCTAAATCCGAAAATCCCCACCAAAAATAGCCCCAAATTTTTTGTGATTTGTTGGTTTGATGATGTTTTGTTGATTTTGATCCATGGATTTGCTTGGTTTCAAGTGGATCTAGCATTCCCCAAGTTTCCCTCTTTCCATCCACGAAATCCATCAAATTTTGCCCCCGAAATCATCCATTTCCGCCCCAAAATCGCGCCCCGATTCGATCTGCGAAAAATCCCGACACGAGCGGTACTACCGCTGAGAACCTCAAGCGGTACTACCGCCCCGCGAACGGTACTACCGCCAGGCCCCGTTCCACCCGAAATAGTCGAAAAATCCCGACCCGAGCGGTACTACCGCCCTCCCGAGCGGTACTACCGCCCTGGCCTGTTTCAGCTTTCCGAGTTTCACCGTTTTGCCCATAACTAATTCATACGAACTCCGTTTTTGACGTTCTTTAGCTCGTTTTGAAGCTATTGACATCCCCCATCCCACAAAAATACTACCAACATCATTTGACTCCATCATATTTTCTGAAATTTGGCATCTTTGCCTAGGGCTTCCACCACAACATCCGCATAACCACCACCGACTTCCGCAACCTAACCCATTTTGTTCCTTATAGCATTAGTGGTTGTTTGAGTTGTGATTTGAGTCTCCTAAGGTGTTTAGGCTACTTAGGGACCGTTGCTTCTTCATCAACCACCACCACCGCCACCACTTCCACATAACCTTGCCCACCATACACTTCCGACAACCCAACTTAACCCAATTGTTGTTTGAGCTTTTTCGAGTTGTGGCTTGTGTCTCCTAAGGTGTTTCGGCTACTTAGGGACCGTGCGCTTCAACTCTTACACGTGTATAACCCATCATCCCACTTCCGCATTGCCTAGTGCAACACCACCACCGCTTTCCGCTACCACCATTTGACATTTGTCATTTGAGATTTTGAGTTTGCGGTTTTTCCGTTTCCTAAGGTGTTTCGGCTACTTAGGGACGAGTCTCCATCATCTTGGTATCTACACCAAGAACATCGCCACTCATCATCGCAAGGACGATAACCTCGACGACACCATTGTATATTCCCTTGCAATTGCATTGTTAACCCCTAGCCCATTTTGCGTCACTTACCTATCGAGACTAGCCATTTGAGTATTGCCGGCAACGTTACTTGTGCACATTAGTGGTCCATAACTTCCATTGCATACATACCATATCATATTGGTATCATATCATCCATTGTGCCTCAAGTTTGTTCCCGCATATACACAATTGCTATCTTGGTTTGTGCATTGTACAAAAGTGGCCATAGAGAGAAAAAAAAAGAGAAAAAGCTTTTAAGCAAAAAGAGAGCAAAGAGCTCGTGAGCAAGTGCCATAGCATCATACCCCATTGCACATAAGAGCCATACCAAAATCTACATCATATGATATCATGCTTGAGAGAAACACCAGGAACCATACATATATAGCATACTTGGGATAGAAAGAATATCCATTTTGCATCTTATAGGTTGTGCACAAGTGTCGTATCCGCCTATTGAGCAATCGTGCTAGCGTCTCTCTTGAGTTGTGCAACACGAGCGTTTTCCGTGGATTCCACATTTTGTGCTCATTCTTTGGTTGCACGACCCCATTTATCTATCCGTGTGTGTGTTTCCGTGTACCTTTCATTGCTATTGGACCACACTAGCGTCTCTCAAGAGCACATCCTTCCGAGCTACCACCTCCGGCAAGATCAAATCGGCATCGACACCATCAACAACAAGAACGTGAAGGTCAAGAGCTCAACACCAACAACCGCTCAACGACTTCACCATCTCCCATGGCATCTTCGCCAAGCGACTTCAAGGCATCTTCGCCTACGGACATATGGCATCTTCGCCAACAAGAACCTCAAGACTACACTCAAGAGAAGCTACCCAAGCCCAAGTCCGCGACTTCCACGAGCTACTACGACCTCGACACCGACCACAAGATTCCTTTCTATGGGACTCAAGAACCCGAGGAGTACCTCGAGTGGGAGCGTTTGATGGACGACTACCTCAAGCTACATCAAGTTCCTCCCGAAGATCAAGTGAAGTGCGCCACAAGAAACTTCCACGACTACGCATTGGCATGGTGGCTTCACACACCTTCGAGTACTACGACATGAGTTGGCCCAAGACGAAGAAAGCTTTGCGGCGAGTTTGTGCCTCCAACCTACACGGAACAACCGGCGCCAATTGGAGAACACCACCCAAGGATCCAAGTCCATCGACAAGTACTTCAAGGAGATGATGATTGCCTTACGACGAGCCGGCGTGGACGACCCCATTTCAATGAAGTTCCACTTCATGATGGGATTGCACAACAACATCTCCAAGACCATCTTCCTCGAGAACTACAAGTCCATCGATGACAACTACATTGGTGCTCTCAAGGCGGAACAAGAACTCATGAAGGCCAAGGCTTCTCCACCCCAAGCAAACTTCACGGCGACCAAGCTCTACGACAAGCATGAGGCTAGTACCACCATGATGTCCAAGGCCAACAAGCTCCAAGATGATGCTCCCAAGTGTGACTTCACCGCCATCCCTCTTTGTGGCATTGATGATGCCGAGTCTACTTTGACTCTTTTTCAAGACGGTGCCGCGACGAGCACGACTACGGAGACCCTCAAGGACCAAGCTTTGAGGCGGCGACAAGGTGGCGAGCAAGGATGATGCTTCCATCTTTGGAGGCGAGAGTGATGATGTGCCATCTTCGGCCTTCATCCATGGCGACGGTGACGAGATGATCGAGCATGGGATTTTCCCTTCGGTCACGGAGGAGAGTGATGATGTGCCATCTTCGGCCTTCATCCACGGCGACAACGACGAGATGGTTGAGCATGGGATTCTCCCTTCGACCACGGCGACGTATGATGACTTGAGTGACTTTTGCCACCATATTGAGAGTGAGAGTGACTTCACCACTAGCCCCATATATGATGAGTTGCCACAATTCCCATGTGAGGAGAGCCACAACCCCCACCACTTGAGTGAGATGAGTGACTCCACCATACGTGAGTTTGAGTGCACCTATTTTGAGGGAGTGAGTGAACCACCACATAGAGAGAGTGAGATAGTTGATAGGTCTCGTGAGGCCATTTACATTTCTAACAACTTGACCTCTACCTCTATTGTGTCTTCTCGTTCGGTGCTAGGTCCCATTTATGATGACGCGCCGATCCTCAACGACTTCGTCCTCCCTTTGGACAAGACGATGGCCATGGTGGATTATGATGCACCCCCCACATTGTTCCATCAAGATGAAGATGACCACCATTTGGTCTTTCCCACCTCACCTACACCACTTGAGTGGAATGACAAAGGTAACAAAGGTGACGGTGATGCTCTAGTCCCACTAGTGGACATTCTTGACATTGATTTCTTGCATGATGTTGATCCACCTATTGTCATGCTTCATGCTAGTATGATTTCCCCATGCGATGATTTGCCCATTTATGATGAGTATGATGATTCTATTGTGGAGTCTATTAGTTGTGATGCCATGTTACATAGGATTTCTTGTGACAATTCTTTAGGTCACATCATGTTTGATAATCCGCTTGACTTGTCATATGCTATGCATGAGATCCATCATATTTCTTATTTGCAATCTCTTCATAGTGACTATGCATATGCCATTAAAATAAACCCAATTTGCACATATGGCATAGATGACAAGCACATGGTTATTGGCATTTGTTTTTCTTGTGATGATATTGATATGCTCCCTTTGCATCATTTATCTCATATGCCATGCCATGACCACCTAACCGGATATGCATTGTTTTGGATGTTGTCCATTTTCTCCATATGATGTTTCCGATATTGCTCATGAGGAGGCCCCATAGTTTCCTCATACATGTTAGGGAATTTGATCCATCCCATTCATTGCATGATCCCCATACTTGTTTGCACCATATGCTACCCACGAATAAACATACTATTGATGTGCCATATACTTGCATTCTCAATTTGTGTCCCCATCGTGTCATACATAACAACTATTCTTTCATGATGGATGACATGTTCCTATACCATGCATCAAATTTCTTTGAGCGATGCTTATCTTGTGCTAACTCACGTGCACATACACATCATGATGGATGATGTGTACATTTACCACGCCGCACAATTTCTTTGGTTTGTGTCTCTTTTGTGTAGGTACCCATGAATACTTGTCAACCTCGCAATCCCACGAGTTGACAAAGCGAGCTTTAGAAACAGCGATGAATTGGGATCACGTGGATTGCCTTTACCACCGTCCCATTCGCGCAAGGACTACGCAACTCCTCTACTTGGCTCTCACACGGCTATGGGCCATTTACCACTTCTCACGTTATGCTCATTTTACCGTGTTCACTTTGCATGCTATGCTTGCTTCTATGCCTTTGCCATGCAATTGTGACCCTTGCTTGCATCTACCCATGTTTCATCATTATGCTACTTCTATGTGTATTTGCATGCTTGGTGGAGATCCTTGTTGCTATTGCCATGTTTATCATGTGCCCCATGCTATTGTCCTCATATCTTGCTTTCATGATTGTGCTATGACATGTGAATTATTCATGCCCACTATTTGCACCAAGGACATGTTTGCCATGATTCATTCTAGTATGTCGCATCTTCGCACTACTAGCATACTTGACTTGATTGCTATGATTGCTTGTTATGTTGCATCACCCATGTTCCACTACTTGCTTTCTTGGGTTGATGACATATATGCTCATGCCTCTCACATGTGTTGTCTCTTGTGTCATACTTGCTCATCTCATGCGGTTGATGACAACCATCTATATGCTTTACACATGATTCATATTGCTTCGTGTCATATATCTCCATGTGTTGCCTCTCTCATGCTAGATTTGCCATGTATTGAGTGCAACAATGCTTATAGTCTTGCTCATGAGATTGCCCCATAGCATTCTCACACATGTTTGGAGATTTTGACATATTCCTTGTGAAGCATGCTTGTCTTACCTCTTTGCACCATATACCTAGTGCCTTGAATATCACCATTGTTGCATCATATTATTCATGCACTTGTGCTTCTAATGGTTATGTGCAAGAGAAGAGAACCATCATGATGGATGATGTGTTTGTCTACCATGTGCATACGTTCTTTGTTTTGTTGTGTGCATGTGTAGGATACTTGGACTTAATTTCGACTTCCACTTCACGTGAGTTGACCATTCGAGCTCTTGAGAGCGAGCCTCATACATTCTACCACGACTCGCTTCTATACGCGCTTGCTTGCGCTTGGCATTGTGAAGAATACACAAGGACATGCCTTCAAGGTGACATCTTTCTTGAGCATGGATATTGCGGATAATACTACTTGTGTTGCTTGCCCCGTGAGACTTATTGGTCATCTTGGACCACTTGATGGCGCACTTGCTAGAGATCTTGCTTTGACTTGCCATTATCACATTCCCATGCATCATGATATATATGCCTTGTGTGTTGCATCCAATTCTTGGACTACTTGCTACTATAATATGGTTGGTTGCACCAATACCATTTCTTCACATATGCCATGTTCCTTTGGTTGTCACATGATTCACTTGATTGCCTCACACATGACGAACAATTGCTCTTTCTATTGTGTTGAGTGACACACTATACTCACTATACCCTATGCACATTATGCTTGGATTGTCTTGCACTTGACCCATGTGTTTAGACATCTCATCTTATTTGGTGTTGTGAATGATTCATATGCCTACCATCGACCATTTGTCGAGCGCTTTATGCATGCTTGCTATGACCTTGAGGTGGATGCTTATGCTATTGTCACATATATTTGCATCTCTACCTCACATTTACATGATTGTTCCCATGATATCTTTGCTTGTGCTCAAATTATGTCCTTACATGCCATGTCACAATCCTTTGTCAAACCATATGCTATGCTTGATGACAACACTTGTTTGGTGAATCACCTCTTGAATGCTTGGTTTTGCACTAATGCTAACCACATTTGTTTTTCCAAGTGTTTGTGCTCATTTTGAAGGAATCCCAAGACGATGCGACATTGGAGAGTGCCCATTGCGAGCTTGAAGATGACAAGTACTTGGTGAACGTCCACTTCTTCACGGCGAAACCATCTCTTTCCCATGGTGATTTGGTTTTCGATCCGAGATCGGATCTTTTCCAGGGGGAGGGGATGATGCGGAGCATCCACGGTCATCACCATGTCAAGAGTCCGTTTGGCAAGTGACACGTCGACCTCTACTTCTCATACATAAAGGTGAATCTTCTCCTTTACACGTGTTCACTTGACCCTTTGAGGATGGTATACTACTTGACACTCCACTCGTGTGCATGCATAGGTATTGTCGGAGCTTCACGCACGACGAGGAGGAGTGCAAGCGCCTAGGAACGCCTACACCGTCCATGAGGGAAGCATGGAAGCGAAGAGCGGAAGAAGAAGGACCTGCCCAGTCCGAGAAAGGCGGTACTACCGCCCAAAGTAAGCGGTACTACCACTCAAGCGGTACTACCGCCCAAAGCAAGCGGTACTACCGCCCATGAGTCAGTACTACCGCCTGCCTGTCTTGTGCAGCAGCGGGCCTTGGCCTTGTATCCTCTCCCACTTACCCCTTCATGGCTTAGACTATAAATAGACCACCTCCACCTCCTTTATAGGGTTAGCAAAGTGATAGCTCATTCTTAAGTGAGCTTTGCTCCTACCTATCTCTACTCTTGAGAGAGAGACCACTACTCCATTGGAGGCCAAGACCTCCATCTAGGAGAAGATCCCCATGGATTCAAGACCCTCTTTAGGGAAGATCCATCTAGGATATCATCAAGACCTCCTCTTGGAGATGAACCTTACCTTGTATCTTTCCCTTTGTTGTTCATGTACCTTGTGATCTTGTGTGTTTGATTGTCTAGTGGATGTGTGATTTGGACTTGTTCTTGAGTGTTTCCCCGTGTGATTTCTCTCCGTTCTTCCCCGTGTTCATCGTGTTCTCTGTAGGATCCCCTCCAAACGTGAAAGATCGACGAATTAGGGTTCCACCCTACATCACATGAGAGCATGCCACACATCCTATGTGAGGTTGAGCGCCACTTGAGTGACCCCACCAACCATATGAGTGAGAGCTGTAATAGCCTGGCTTATTAGGGATGATAGACTACTCATATCAATAAGGAATTCCTTCTTTTCCGGGATCCCATTCGGACAGAACTCCAAAGTTAAGCGTGCTCAGCTTGGAGTAGTTTCAGGATGGGTGACCGATTGAGAAGTTGCTCCGGGTGCGCACGAGTGAGGACAAAGTCGCAGAAAAGACTAGTATTGATCTGTGGGGCAGTCTAGATCCGCCAGAATAACGACCACCGGCGGGTGTGTCCGGGCGTTACAAGTTGGTATCGAGCCGACCCTCGCGGTTACACGGATGGTTGCGGATAGGTGCGCGGTCATGTTGTTCATGACGTTTGTGACCCGTCGTGGCATACGGCATGGCACATGTACCGGACTGGATGCACAGACGGTTGTGCCAAGAGGGAACGTTCCTGTGGCCCGACGAGGACGTCGGTTCCTCTGAGTTGGGGTGTATGTAATAGCCTGGCTTATTAGGGATGATAGACTACTCATATCAATAAGGAATTCCTTCTTTTCCGGGATCCCATTCGGACAGAACTCCAAAGTTAAGCGTGCTCAGCTTGGAGTAGTTTCAGGATGGGTGACCGACCGGGAAGTTGCTCCCGGGTGCGCACGAGTGAGGACAAAGTGCGTAGAAAAGACTAGTATTGATCTGTGGGGCCAGTCTAGATCCCGCCAGGAGTAACGACCACCGGCGGGTGTGTCCGGGGCGTTACAAGAGCATCTTTGAGGGAGTGAGTGAGCCACTACACTTAGTGAGTGAGGTAGTTGACACGGCATGTGAGGCCACCATGATATCTAACGACTTACCCTCTACTCCTAGTGTGTTTTCTCCTTTGGTGCTAGGTCTCCTACATGACGACACGCCTACCATTGATGAGTCCATACCTCCTATGGAAACGACGATGACCATGATGGACGATGATGCACCCCCCACATGGTTCCATCAAGATGAAGATGACAACGAGACGATCTTCAACACCTCACCTACAACACATGAGCGACGCTCCAAAGGTAACATAGGTGATGGTGCTTCTCTTGTCCCACTAGTGGACTCTCTTGACATTGATTGCTCCCATGATGTTGACCCACCTATTACCATGCTTCATGCTAGTGAAACTTCTTCATGCCTTGACTTACCCATTTATGATGAATATGATGATGAGCATGTTGAGTTACCTAGTTGTGATGCTATGCTTCATAGGATATCTTGTGAAAATTCTATTGGTCACGTCATGTTTGACAATCCATTGAACTTGTCATTTGCTATGAGTGAGATCTCCCATATTGCCTCATTTCAATCTCAACATAGTAACTATGCATGCCCCATTAAAATCAATCCCATTTGCACTTATGGCATAGATGACGAGATGATGGTCATTGGCTTTTGCTTTTCATGTGATGATATTGCCATGCTTCCTTTACATGATTTGCGCAATTCATCCAATATGTCATGCCATGATCACATTGTTCCAAATATACATTGTTTTGGATGTTGTCAATATTCTCCATGTGACATTGCTACTCATGCTCATGAGGAGACCCCCATAGTTTCCTCATATATATTAGGAGATCTTGATGCATTCCATACTTTGCATGATTGCCATGAGTGCGTGCACCATATGCATTCCATGAATAACAATGCTCTAGATATTTCTCATGCTGCATTACACAATTTGAGTCTCCATTATGCGATACATCATAACAAACCTCTCATGATGGATGACATGTTTCTATATCACGCATCTCATTTATTTGAGCGTTGGATATTTGGTGCTAACAAACACACGCACGTGCGCATCATGATGGATGATGTGTACATCTACCACGCACACACAATTTTTCCTTTGTCTTTGCTTTGTGTAGGTACTCATGTATACTCGTCAACCTCTCAATCCCAAGAGTTGACGAAACGAGCTCTTGAGAGTAACGATGCTTTGGGATCCCGTGGACTATCCTCACCACCGTCCCCTTCGCTCAAGGACTACGCGCAACTCCTCTACTTGGCTCTCACACGGCTATGGGCAATTTACCACTTGTCACCTTATGCTCATTTCACCGTGTTCACTTTGCATGCTATGCTTGCTTCTATGCCTTTGCCATGCAATTGTGACCCTTGCTTGCATTTACCCATGAGGAACCATTATGATATCCCTATATGTATTTGCATGCTTGGTGGAGATCCTTGTTGCTATTGCCATGTTTACCATGTGCCCCATACTATTGATGCTTGTTGTGTTGGGAGAGTCATGATGCCCCATTGCTATTTACATATGGTCTCTCGCCAATATGATGAGGACATCAATACCATTGTTACACCCACAGCCCCTGCTGCTATACATACTGGACCAATTACTAGAGCTCGCGCACGCCAACTAAATTACCAGGTACTTTCGTTTCTTGGTAAAGATTCTAATGTTCATGAGAATATGATGCTGCCTAAATTGGATACATTTGTTTTGCTTACAAATGAAGGGCCTAGCTTGGAGAAGGATGAACATTGGAGCAAGAACACACATGGAGTTGATGGCATGCATAAGGGATCAAAACGGAGTTACAAGTGATGATTTCAGGACTGTGAAGCCACCATAATGAGTGCATGAAGCCTTGGACGAAATATACAAGATGCCACTTCATAATATTAGTCCATAGGCTATTCTAGGTGCTCGTCACCTTATTATTGGGCCAGGCCCATGTAATTTCGAAATACATTAGTATAGGCTATTTTAGAGTCCGTATGTGTGGGGAAACAAGAGATAGGGTTAGTTTGGACCCCTCCACCAAGGGCCACGAAATTCACCCTCTTCCTCCATATATACAGCCCTTAGGGCACCGTTTAGACTTGGGTTTTGTTTAGATCAAAAGTTCGCCATAGCTGCAACCGCGCGTGCCGTTTGTGTTCAACGACCAGACAAAGGCGTCACAGAACCCCACCTTGATCAATAAAGCTTTCATCTTATATTCGCAATATCCAGATTGCAATCTTAGTTTCTTGCTTGTTCTTCGTTTGCTCGCAGGAAATAGACCCTCGTGGTCAGGTTGATCGTGCTCCGGCGTGGTCAATAACCTCTCGGAGTTGGTTTAGCGATTGCTAAGGCGCGACGTCCTCGCACGCTCGTAGTTGGATCGTCAAAGTCGACTTCCACCAAAGCGAAATCCACCATCTCATCGAAAGACGGGACACCTTTGCCTCTATCAAGTGGTATCAGATTTCCAGGTTGCTCGGTGAGATTTTACAGTTTTTTCGTAGTTTAGATCGAGTCTGTTCTTCATACCTATAGTCCACGAAAAAGCCACAAAAAAATTAGGGTTAGTTCATCCTATCCGAAACAGTCTGAGCCTTTGCATAATCTTTTATGTATTTGCTTTGTTGAATTTGCGGTTGCATCGTCGTGTCTAGTTGCTGGTCTTAGAGTCTAGTCTTTTAGAGTTTCGAGTTCTGGTCATAAGTTGTCACGTCGCCGCTGCCATATACCACCACCACATATTCACCGCCAATCCGAATCCATATACGCCACCACATATCCGCCGCCATCACGCCCATCCGAGTCCACCGCAACATATATCCGCCACCGGTCCGAGTTCCACAGATTCATCTCCGCCACCAGTCCGAGTTCCACGGACTCATCTCCGCCACCGGTCCGAGTTCCACAGATTCATCTCCGTCACCAGTCCTAGTCCGAGTCCAGTAATTGTTGCATTGTTCTCGATTTCCAGATCACGCGATACTCCGAAGTCGTGACAGCAGAGGACTCCCCAACTTCAAGCCATCCGAGAAGAAAAACAGTTCAGTTTCAAAAAAGAGGAAAAAAATTCTGGCTAGGCAGTTTTAGACCATTTGTAGACTTTTCCGGAAAAAATTTGTTGCGGAGCAAAAAAAAGAAAAAGAGGAAAAAAAAGTGCAAAAAAAGGAAAAAAAAAGAGAAAAAATTCAGAGTGTGCTCCTCCCTTGTTTACGTGCAGCGCCGTGATTTTGTTAGTGTTCTAGGCTCGTGTATCTAGCACGGTCTAGCCTAGGACCAGCACAGTACCATCGTTGAGCGTTTATTCAACTTTGCATCTCTGAATTGATTATTGCTGACCTTTTTTTTGCTACCATATTATAAGCCTTCCCAGCTCCACATACATCTACGTCGTGCGTTTGATTCTCCCTGGTAATCGCTATATCCAAGCTTTGAGAGTTTTGACTACAACGGTTGCCGATCACCAACTGCTGCTGGGTAAGAACTGGTAAGAATTTGAGATTTGCTTGACGGGTTTGTGATACACCACCACCACTTCTTAGTAGTTTGTAGGATCATATTCTTGTGTGTTTCTATTTGCTGCTAACCATGGTAGGATCACAAGCCGATGAGACTGATTGGGAGAACCTGACGAACAAACAGCTACATGATAAGTTTCAGCAAATGATGATTGGACAGGTGCAAGATGTGCTAAACAGATTTGACGAGGCCATGGAGAAGATAGATGGCATTGAGAAGGCGTTTGAAACAAAGCTTGATAGCAAGTTTGATGAATTGCTCGCGTTTTCCACAACCACCGCCGGCTGCACCTATCGCTCCTCTGCAGCGACAACAACTTCGCCCCTTCCGAATCGGTATGGGCCGAGCTCAGCGTGTTCCTATTGAGCAGGACAAAATTCTGGTGCGCTGCTACTTACATTGGTGCTTCTTTGGCTCCTGCTACTGCTGCTGCTGGTACCGAGGAGGATGATTATGTGGGAGATTACGACGATGAGCTTGATCAACATAAGAACTACGTGCAACCACCAGCACCACAACCACCAGGTCGTCCACATGCAAATAATGGCAATGTTAGGGCTCCCCCTCAGGTACGAGATCAGGACCATCTGATGTAGGGTGGAACCCTAATTCGTCGATCTTTCACGTTTGGAGGGGATCCTACAGGGGGAAACATGAAGAACACGCGGAAGCACGAGGGGAAACACGGGGAAAACGAGAGGAAATCACTCAACCAACAAGGAATCGATCACACAAGTGCTAGATCAACATACACACGTGAGATCCACAAGATACATAGTCAACTAGGGTAAGGATACAAAGGAACCGTTCATCTCCAAGAGGAGGCCTTGATGTTCTTCCCTAGATAGGGGCCTTGAATCCACGAGGGGGATCTTCCCTAGGTAGGGGTCTTGCATCCGAGAGGATCTTCTCCGAAGAGGCCGCGGTCTCTCACGAGGAGGAGATCCGATAGATGAGCTCTATCTCTAACTTGAGCTAAATCAACGCTAACCCTCAAAGTGGGGAGGAGGAGGTCTATTTATAGTGCTAAGCCATGAAGGGGTAAGTGAGGGGCGAAGGGGTACACGGGCCTCGGCCCAAGTCACGCGCACAGGCGGGGTCCGGATGATCCGGATGGTGGCCCGAATGATCCGGGTGTCGGGGGTCCGGATGATCCGGGCGACCGTCCGGATGATCCGGCTTCGTCGAGGGGCTTCTGTAGTCTTCGGCGCCGATGCCCGGATGATCCGGGGGAGGGTCCGGATGATCCGGCTGGACCCGGATGATCCGGCTGGGTGTCCGGATGATCCGGGCAACTCCAGTCTTGCTCCATTCTTCTTCTTCCTTCTCCTCTTCCATGCTTGGCCTTGGTCCTTGGATTCTCCATGGTCATCTTGGTTGTACCTGAGTGTATGCAAGGTCCATGCATGAGGTAGTAGCCGTGTCTCATATGCAGAAAGTGACGGTTCGAAGAGGAGTGAATTCACCTTGTGTCCAATGGCGCATAGTCGAGGTCTCATCTTATGTATCCTTGGGGCTTGGAGAGTAGTCGGAGTGTACATGGGGATGAACGTGGGATGCTCGCATCATATCCCCCCTTGGGAAAGATCCGACCTCGGATCGTGATCCTCATCACCATGGAAGCGGGTGTCGTGGGCGGACTTGTAGCGGGACGTAGGGGAAGGCATTGCGCACTCCAAGTACTCCAAGGTGTCTCCGGTATGTGGTACATGCAAAATGATCAAACACAAAGTACACTTGGAAATACAATGGTTAGTGCACACAAAGTGTCCATCAATTAATCGTGAGTCCGTCCTTAGGGATAGTGCATGATAAAGCGCATGAAGCTTATGAAGATGATATAGAACGATATGCAAAGAATTCATGGGATAATTATCATGGTGCACAAAGCGACAAATTCTACCATTGTGCAAAATGATGTCATAATGGGATGGTGCATCAAAAGCATGAACATGGCAATGGATTCTCAATATGTATATGTTATCATGCAATTGATGGTGGGCAATATGATCATGATGTATGAATATGCCATCAAGGAAGATCACAACAAATTTGCTAAGGAAATGCACAAGCTCATATATCATGGATGACATGGAGATAGATGCAACAAGGCAAGCACAATGTGACTCAATCCATGCATGGGGTGCAAACTTGTGGTGAGCATGAGATGTCCATCGAGCATGACATGTATGAGCACAATCAACAAATATGGAGGTGTTGGTGTACCAAAGCTCATTGTCGAGGTATGAGTGGAATTCCGAAGGTGCATCCAATAAGTGTGGCGCTCCGCAATGTGAAGGTCCATGTAGCCAATCTCAATGTCGCTCCCCGATCACGAGATGTATCATGTAGACAACAAGAAGGAAACAACAATGAAAGAGTGACCCATCAATATGCATATTTGAGGATTGCTCAAAGAGAAGGAGTTCACCTTTATGAGAATGTCGAAAATGTTGGTGTCGCACATCATGTATGCCTTCACATAACCAATATGTCGCATAACGGCATCGCCTTGTGAAACCTCCAAAATGAAAAAACATGACAAACACTCAGAAAAACAAATTAGGTTAGCGGAAATGCAAAACCTATCATTCGAGTGGTAAGATACCCAACAAGTGTATGCATCATGCTCATCATAAGAAAGTGCAAGGGAGCGTTTCATAGTATGGAGGCATATGATGCAAGAACAACCAAGTGCAATAGGCTCAATCAAACAGGCATGCATCACAAGTAGAGTGTCCAAGTCTCCAAGGTCAATAAGCATAGCAAGTTGGCACTCAATACAAGGTGATATGAGAGATGCAACTAATGGAGACAAGAGACAATGATCCTGACAAATCAAGTGAGAGGCATCAACATCTATGTCATCAACCCAAGAAAGCAAGTAATAGTGGAACATGGGTGATGCAACATAGCAAGCAATCATAGCAATCAAGTTAAGCAAGCTAGTAGTGCAAAGATGCAACGTACTAGAAGGAATCATGGCAAGCATGTCATTGGTGCAAATAGTGTGCATGAATAATTCACAAGACATGGCACAAGCATGAAAGCAAGATGTGAGAAAAATAGCATGAATATCTCGGTGAGAAGCCATATGTACAAAGCTAATGACTCTCCCAACACAACAAGCATCAATAGTATGGGGCACATGATAAACATGGCAATAGCAACAAGGATCTCCACCAAGCATGCAAATACACAATGGGATATCATAATGGTTCATCATGGGTAAATGCAAGCAAGGGTCACGATTGCATGGCAAAGGCCTAGAAGCAAGCATAGCATGCAAAGTGAACACGGTAAAATGAGCATAAGGTGACAAGTGGTAAATGGCCCATAGCCGTGTGAGAGCCAAGTAGAGGAGTTGCGCGTAGTCCTTGCGCGAAGGGGACGGTGGTAAGGATAGTCCACGGGATCCCAAAGCATCCTTGCTCTCAAGAGCTCGTTTAAATCAACTCTTGGTATTGAGAGGTTGACGAGTATACGTGAGTACCTACACAAAACAAAGGCAAAGGGAAAATTGTGTGTGCATGGTAGATGTACACATCATCCATCATGATGCGCACATGCGTGTGTTTGTTAGCACAAAGTAGCCAATGCTCAAATAAATGAGATGCGTGATATAGAAACATGTCATCCATCATGAGAGGTTTGTTATGATGTATCGCATAATGGAGACTCAAATTGTGTAATGCATCATGAGAAATATCTAGAGCATTGTTATTCATGGGATGCATATGGTGCACGCAGTCATGGGAATCATGCAAAGTATGGAATGCATCAAGATCTCCTAATATATATGATGAAACTATGGGGGTCTCCTCATGAGCAAGAGTAGTAACATCACATGGAGAGTATTGACAACATTTAAAACAATGCATATTTGTGACAATGTGATCATGGCATGGCATAGTGGATGAATTGCGTAAGTCATGTAAAGGAAGCATGGCAATATCATCACAAGAGAAGCAAAAGCCAATGACCATCATCTCGTTATCTATGCCATAGGTGCAAATGGGATTTATTTTAATGGGGCAAGCATAGTTACTATATTGAGATTGAAATGATGCAATATGGGAGATCTCACTCATAGCATATGACAAGTTCAATGGATTGTCAAACATGATGTGACCAAAAGAATTTTCACATGATATCCTATGATGCATAGCATCACAACTAGGCAACTCAACATGCTCATCATCATATTCATCATAAATAGGTAAGTCAAGGCATGAAGAAGTCTCACTAGCATGAAGCATGGTAATAGGTGGGTCATCATCATGGGAGCAATCATCGTCAAGAGAGTCCACTAGTGAGACAAGAGAAGCACCATCACCTATGTTACCTTTGGAGCGTCGCTCATGTGTTGTAGGTGAGGTGTTGAAGATCGTCTCGTTGTCATCTTCATCTTGATGGAACCATGTGGGGGGTGCATCATCGTCCATCATGGCCATCGTCGTCTCCATAGGAGTTATGGACTCATCAATGGTAGGCGTGTCGTCATGTAGGAGACCTAGCACCATAGAAGAAAACACACTAGGAGTAGAGGTTAAGTCGTTAGAAATCATGGTGGCCTCACATGCCGTGTCAACTACTTCACTCACTAAGTGTAGTGGCTCACTCACTCCCTCAAAGATGCTCTCACTCATATGGTTGGTGGGGTCACTCAAGTGGCGCTCAACCTCACATAGGATGTGTGGCATGCTCTCATGTGTAGGGCTAGTGGTGGTCACACTCATCCTCTCAAAGGAAATGCTCTCAATGTCACATATGGTGGAGTCACTCATGTCTCTCATGTGGTGGTGGCTCTCCTCACATGGCACTTGGGGCATCTCGACATATGTGGGTGTCGGAGGGATGTTGGTACAAATGTCTCCATGCTCAACTCCTATCGTCGCCTTGGTTGAAGGGATAGTCCCATGCTCAACCCTCTTGTCACCGTCTTGTTGTTGGAGGCCCATATGATGTGGCACCTCATAGCTCGTCTCCATGACCGAAGGGAGTGTCCCAAGCTCGGCCATCTTCCTTGGGGGGCTTCCGAAGATGGAAGTGTCGCCCTCACTCGTAGTTGGTCGCCTTAGACTTGATGAAGTCGATGTAGGCGTACTCGTGGGAAGTAGGCGAAGATGCCGTACATCCAAAGGCGAAGATGCCTTGATAGCACTTGGCGAAGATGCCAAAGTGGTTGGTGTAGCCGTAGCGCCGTCTTGGTGGTGGTCGTCTCGCGGTCTTCTTTGGTGCTCTTGAAGCTTGGACTTGGCGTGAAGTAGGTCTTGTTGGGACTTGTGCATTTGCGCTTGTGGAGCATCTTCATGATGATGATGTCGTTGTCGTGCTTGAGCTCGTAGTAGATGTCGTTCGTCGTCGTCGTGCACATGATGCTTGGAGGTGACTTGCCCTTCATGGCGGTGATGATCATGAACATGATGGTGATCGCCATGTAGATGTGGACGAGGACGATTTGCACTTGCATCTTTTTCGTGCTCCGAAGACTTGTGGCTTGACAGTCGTCGTCTTGAGGATGATGAAGGGGAAGAAGACTTGATCAAGGCTCTAATCTCCTCCATCCTTGCATCTTGCTCTGTAGCGACCCGACTTGGTAAGAGTCGAAGTCTCTGTGCTTACCGTGCTAGTCCCTGGATCGACTTGCTAGCACACACAGTACTCGATGAAATAACAGAAATAACACACATCTCTTTATTACATCGATAGTCCAGGAGCAATACATTTATTACCAAATAGGGCATAGAGCCAATAAACAATTACTGCGGAAGCAAAGTAGTAAATGAGTCCAACTCCACGAGCAAGGTTGAGTGTAGAACATCGACCTATCGCACTTTAATCCTCGTCGGATATATCTGCAACGTGATAAGTTGCAGCCATATAGGTCAGTACATTGAATGTACTGGCAAGTCACATCATAAGTGTAATGAACCTACTTGTACATGCAATTTGGCTGGTGGAAAGCTCTAAGTTTAATTTTTTGCATAAAGCTAGTTTTTCCCTATTAGAAAAGATGTTATTCTACTACTACACATTTGCATAGGATGAGTTGGCAAACCCAACTCCATCCGTTCCCAAGTTTCATTTAAATCCCAACTTTTTAATTAAAGGTGAGGAGATCTCCCGGCATTTTCACTACTAGATGCTCAATATGTCCGTAACCGGGGACACGGCTAATCGATTAGGTTGACACTCTGCAGAGGTTGCGCACTTTTCCCCACAAGACTCGACCACCTCCATGATCGGAAGATCGAGACATAGTCTTTCGAAAATGTTCCCCCTTAACCCACGGATAGGCCGGTACACCTACATCATTCTACATCTGCTAGCCCATCCCGGAAGGGGTCACACTAACTACTCAACTAAGCGAGCCCATATTGGCTTGTGGCTGCACGTAAGCTTCTAGACATGAGAACACGATTGATCTCTTTGAGCTGGCGGACGGTCCACTAGTGGTGCACCACCATGGATTTCCCATCGTGCAATCGCATGCCGCCACCATTCCCTCAAGTTTCCGCCCGGTAGTTCATTAATTAACTTAGGTCCTACTTACTACATTGTCACTCATACTTTACAATGTTCACTCCCCAATCCACGTCTACTTAGCGAAGCAACATAATGTAAAGCGATGGCGACAATGTCATATGGTTCAGACCTACCTCAATGAACTACTGGGTGAAAAGCATAGTCATGCGGCATCAATTCCTACCATGCAGTCCTACCGCAAAGAACTAAGTGCATAATAAAAACATAGGTAATGAAACATGATCAAGATGCAACTTGCCTTGGTACTGCTGGTTGAATTCTAAAGACTGAAAATATTCTACTTCGCACTCCGGGCAATCTATCGCAAAGGAGATAAACAAACATAAGCAAACATTCAAGAGAACCAAGAAGAACATGCAAAGCAAAAGTCTCGGAAAAACCAAATGAACAAAACATCACACTTATCTAGCATGAAAAATATTCTAGGTGCAAAACAACATAGGCCTATGGTTCAAAAAGTGATGTGAACTATAGTGCGCACTATGCATACTAGTAAAATATTAATGGGCAGATTCTAGTGTGTGAAAATTATTGTGACAAAGGTCCAGGTGATAGGGTTTGGCTACGGTGACAAAGTGCAAAAAGAATCAACTTAATCGGAGCTACGGTTTGGGAGATATGGCCATTTGAAGTTCGAATTCAAATCTGAATAAATTTAAATTTGAATCTGTCACAAGTTTGCAAAAAGTATACCACTGGATAGATCTAAACAATACGAAGAGTTTGCCGCTGGTTTCAACGAGTTTGGATCTACGGTTAAAAAGTTGTGGCTACGCCAAGTTCAGGGACTGATCTGCTAATTATAGGGACTAAACAGAGAAGAAAACTATCGCAAACAAGTCCCTGGCCACGTGGCGGCTCGTGGCTGGCCGAGCAGCGTCCGCTGCGGAGGCTATACGGCGAACGGACGCTAAATAAGAAAAACAATGGCGGCGGCTAACTAAAGAAAAAACCGACGCTCGGTTTAAATAAAACCGGCCGGTCTAAGGAAACCGCGGTTAACCGCGTACCTCTTCGCGAAATAAAAAAAATCAAACCTAATCTAATCTAGGCCGTCCATGGTAGATCGAACGGGCGAGGGTGGGGTGGTGGCTCACAGTGGGATGGAGGTGGCCGGCGACGATGTCGACGACGGTGGCGGCGGCTCGGGTCGAACGGGGCGGCGGCTACGGCGGGTCCCGGCGTCGGTGAAGAAGACGGGGAGGTGCGGCGCGTCGAGGGCGTCGCGAAGGTGGTGGCGGCGTGCGTCGGCGGCGTCCGTCTGACGGGCGGGTGAGGACGGCGGCCTTCGGTGCTCCGGCGGCTCCGGCGTCGGCAGTGCGGTGGCTCAGCAGGACCTAGGTGCAAAATTGTGTCAAAAGGATGCGCGTTGTCGCGATGATCAATTGACAAAGGAAGGGGAGTTAGGGGTGCTGACGGCAAGCGGACGACGGAGTGGCGCAGCTCGGCGAGATCTGAACAGCGGCGACAAGCGGTAGAAGGCGGCGTGGGAAGATGCGAGTTGGTGAGATCGACAGAGGGGTCCCGCCTTTATATAGGCGAGGCGGAGGCTCGGGTGCAGCGGATAAGCGTTATCGCGAGGGCCTCGCCCGGCGATTCTTGAGGCGGGCGGCGAGCTCATCCGAGCGGGGCAAGCGGGAGGTTGGAGGAGATGAGGTGGAGCGGGCCCACCATCGATGGATGGCGGCGATAGCGAAGCGAGGGCGGCGCGGAGCGGTCGGCCAGGCGGAAGGCGTCGTGGCTGGGCTGGCCTTGGGCCAAATGGCGATGGGCTGGGCTGGCTGGCTACAAGCGTCCACAGGCGAACTGGTTTCGGTCAAAGGCGGGTAATCTTGTCGTGTGTTTTTTACAGAACACTAAAGTGGTCATAATTAATTCAAATGAATTAATAAAAACACCACAATAATTTATAAAATAACTATGCAATATTTAGAGCCTAATGAACATTAACTTAAGCACAGAACATTTTTGCAAATATTTCCTAATGCAATTAATGCACTTTTTGCAGGTAAAATAAATACCAAATAAACTCTAAAACTTCAAATAATATTCAAAATAAAATTTCCCACTCTTTTATATTTTGAGGAAGTCATCTTATCCCCTCTCATTTGTTTTTCTCGAGTGGAAAATATTATTTGAATATTTTTAAAAACTCCAAAAAAATGCAAAGAAATATGATATGCATTGAATGATTCTATTAACATCCGAATTTAATAAAAATTGGGATGTTACAAACCT
This sequence comes from Aegilops speltoides, assembly GCA_021437245.1. Lineage (NCBI taxonomy): Eukaryota > Viridiplantae > Streptophyta > Magnoliopsida > Poales > Poaceae > Aegilops > Aegilops speltoides. The sequence continues at coordinate 169,939,688 of CM038145.1, forward strand.
ACCCCCCTTAAGATGAATCTCGTCCTCGAGATTCGGGTTGGCCAGCAAAAAGGTGTGGATGGTCCTGCATGAGATCTTCCTCTCTTTCCCAGGTAGCTTCCTCCTCGGTGTGGTGACTCCACTGAACTTTGCAGAACATGATGATCTTGGTTCGAGTGATCCTCTCTGCAGTCTCAAGAATCTTAATAGGCTTCTCCTCATAAGTCAGATCGCTCTCTAACTGAATTGCCTCGAGTGGCACTGTATCTCTCAAAGGAATATCCGCCATCTCCGCATGACACTTCTTCAGCTGGGAAACATGAAACACATCATGAACTCCTGTCAAAGCCTCTGGTAATTCCAACTGGTATGCAACCTCTCCTCTGCGTTCTAGAACTCTGTATGGTCCCACAAATCGTGGCGCTAACTTTCCTTTGACTCCAAATCTCTTAATACCTCGAAGTGGAGACACTCGAAGATATGCTCTATCTCCCACTTCATAGATCACTTCCTTGCGTTTAGCATCAGCATAACTTTTCTGCCTTGAGTGGGCTATCTTAAGTCTATCACGAATCAACTTGACCTTCTCCTCTGAATCCCTGATCAAATCAGGTCCAAACAATTTCGATCTCCAACTCCATTCCACATCAAAGGTGTCCTGCATTTCCTGCCATACAATGCCTCGAAAGGGGCCATCTGCAAACTGGCTTGGTAGCTGTTGTTGTACGAGAACTCTGCGTAGGGTAAGTTATCATCCCAACTAGACCCATAGTCTAGCGCACAAGCTCTCAGCATGTCCTCCAGAATCTGATTGACTCTCTCTGTCCGCCCATCAGTCTGTGGATGGAAGGCTGTACTGAACTCTAGCCTGGTACCCAAAGTTTCATGCAACTGATTCCAAAACTTTGAGGTAAACTGTGTTCCTCTATCTGGTCTGATGCTCCTCGGAACTCCATGCAGACATACAATCCTGGTCATATATATCTTTGCCAGCTTAGCACTTGTATAGGTGGTCTTCACTGGAATGAAGTGAGCAACCTTGGTCAAACGATCCACTATCACCCAAATGGAATCATAACTGAGCGGGTCTGGGTAACCCGTGATAAAGTCCATAACAAGTTTATCCCATTTCCAATCGGTATCGGCAGCGGCTGAAGTAAACCTGCTGGTTTACGATGCTCTGCCTTTACTCTCGACATACATCACATATTGCCACATACTCGGCAATCTCTCTCTTCATACCGCCCACCAAAACTTTCCTTCAAGTCCAAATACATCTTGGTGTTGCACAGGTGTATCGAATATGGTGAGTCATGAGCCTCTGAAGAATCAACTTCCTGATCTCTGGATCATTGGGTACACAAATCCGTTGCTCAAACCATATGGTTCCATTTTCATCCTCACGGAATCCTTTTGCTTTCCCTTTGCTCATCATTTCCTTTATCTCAGCAATACCTTGGTCCAACTTCTGGGCTTCTCTGATTCTTCCCAACAAGGTGGACTGTACCTCGAGTGCGGCAACATAACCTCTTGGAACTATTTCCAACTGAAGGTCTCTAAGCTCATCACATAACTCCCGAGGTAAACCTCCTGCTGTAAGGGTGTTAACATAACTCTTACGGCTCAAAGCATCTGCCACAACATTGGCTTTTCCTGGATGGTAATGCAGACTCATGTCATAATCCTTTATAAGTTCCAACCATCTCCTTTGCCTGAGATTCAACTCCTTCTGCGTGAAAATGTACTTCAAACTCTTGTGATCCGTGTAAACATCTGCGATTCCCAATAAGATAGTGTCTCCATGTCTTGAGTGCATGCACAACGGCTGCTAACTCCAAATCATGCGTGGCATAGTTCAACTCATGAGGTCGGCTGTCGTGAAGCATAAGCTACAACTTTTCCCTCTGCATAAGAACACCTCCAAGTCCACGGCGTGAAGCATCACAATACACCAAACTCCTTGTGTACGTCGGTAGGATTAGCCTTGGGGCTGTAACCAAGCGTTTCTTCAACTCTTGAAAGCTGGCTTCACACTCTTGATCCAAAGCGAACTTGGTGTCCTTCTTCAACAACATTGTCATGGGCCTTGCAATCTTAGAGAAATTTTCAATAAATCTCCGATAATATCCTGCAAGTCCAAGGAAGCTGCGAATCTCGCCAAGCTGTGGTGGGTGCATTCCATTACATGGTGACTCTACCTTGGTAGGGTCCATTGCAATCCTTCACGACACAACATGTCCAAGGAATCCGACTTCCTTGAGCCAAAACTCACACTTGCTGAACTTGGCATAAAGTTGATGTTCTCTGAGCTTCTCCAAAACCAAGCGCGAGATGTTGAGCGTGTTCCTCCTCATTCTTGGAAAACCAATATGTCATCAATGAATACCACAATGAACTTATCCAAGAACTCCATGAACACCTTGTTCATCATGCTCATAAAATAGGCAGGGGCATTAGTCAAACCAAAGGACATGACTGTATACTCATAAAGCCCATACCTTGTGGTAAAAGCTGTCTTGGGTATATCCTTCTCACGGATCTTCAATTGGTGATAACCCGATCGAAGATCGATCTTGAGAAAACACTAGCTCCTTCTAGCTGGTCAAACAAGTCATTGATCATCGGTGGGGATACTTGTTCTTGATGGTCACCTTGTTCAAAGAGCGGTAATCCACACACATCCTCAAGGTTCCATCCTTCTTCTCTACTAAAATCTTGGGGCTCCCCAAGGTGATGAACTTCGGTGAATATACCCTTTCTCTAGCAACTCCTTAATCTGTTTCTTGACTTCCTCCAAATCATTAGCGGGCATCCGTCGGCCTCTTGGAGATAGGTCTCGTGCACAGCAGCAGCTCAATCAAAACTCAATCTCCCGATCTGGCGGCATACACCGTAACTCCTCAGGAAATACATCGGGATAATCCTTCACCACTGGTACTTCTTCTGGACAACTCCGTAAGAGAGTTCACCGAGTCCTCTTAGGCTTAAGCACGGATACATACTTGATCCTCTTCTTCTCTGGGGTGGTGAGAAAAATCGATCTACTAGCACAATCGATGGTCGCCTCATACTTGGACATCCAATCCATCCCTAGGATTACATCCAACCCTTGTGACTCTAGTATGATCATATCCGTAGGGAAAACATGTCCCCCGATGTTCAAAGGCAACTGGAAGCATCCCTGACTAGCCCTAGACTCGGCTCCTGGGGAACTCACTAGAATGGGCGCCTTAAGAGCTACGGTAGGCAACTTATGTCTATCCACGAATCCCCTTGATATGAATGAGTGTGATGCACCAGTGTCAAAAAGAATGAGTGCTGGAAATAAATTAACCAAGAACTTACCAATCACTGCGTCAGGCTGTTCATAGACCTCTTCCACATTGACATGATTCACATGCCCCTTAGTGAAAGGATTAGGCTTCTTGCCTCCAGAATTCCCATTGCCATTTCCATTTCCATTCTGCGCCTCAGGACACTCATTGGAGTAGTGCCCTGTCTTCTTGCATTTGAAGCAAGTGATGTGACTCACAGATCTTTCTTCATTGGTGTTGAAGAGTTGAAATGCTGCTGGTTGCCATTCCCTCCATTGCCATTTCCATGCTTGTGACCATGGTGGTTGTGTCCATTTCCTCCATGCTGAATGTGGCCTCCATGGTTATGATGATTCCTCCAAACTTGCTAGTTCCCGATCCGAACTTCCGAGTGCGGGCTGTAGCGGGGTTTTGTTGAACTCGAGTTATACTTCCCATGACCGTACTTTCTCTTACGATTCTCCATCTGCTGGTGCTTGCCTCGAGAATGGTAGCCTTATCAACCAACTCTCGATAGTTCACAAAGGTGGCCACAGATCAACTGAACTCCCAACTCATCGTTCAGTCCCTCCGAAACTTCTCTGCTTGGCTGCATCAGTGGCCACGTCCCCTAGTGCATAACGGGCCAACTTACTGAACTCATCAGCATACTGGGGTACCGTGCGTCCTCCCTGGCGCAAGTTGCGGAACTCCTTCTTCTTCAGACTCATGGCTCCAGCTGAGACATGAGCGGTCGGAATACTCGCTGGGCCGAGTCAAGTCACATTCTCCAAAGGGTATGTGGTGGTGTAGTTCTCCCACCAAGCAGCGGCCGGGCCATCCAGCTGATGGGCGGCAAACTTCACCTTCTCAGCGTCATTGCATCCTGCCGTGGTTAGCTCCCTTCCTATCTTGCGGAGCCAGTCATCTGCGACGATTGGCTCCATGCTGCTGGAGAACACGGGTGGTTTCAGCCTCGTAAAAGCAGGTAAGACCATCAGCTGGGGTGGTGGCGGTGGGTTGTTGTTGTTCTGGTTCTGGTTTTGAATGACCATCTGCATAAGAGCATTCTGCTGCTGGATCAATTCCATGACTCCGCGGAAAGTTGAATTCGGGTCACGTCTTGGAGGCATCTGATGGGTTTAGAGTGGATGAGAAGTCAGAGTAGAATAAGGCCTAGGGAGTAAAATCACACTACCCATATGCACATGATAGCAATAAAACTTCAAATCACTCCAATTCAATTTCACTCAAAGGGGTTCACATGAACAATCAAACCTAAGGTAAGCCATGTCACAAGATTTGACAAGGTCTCACAAATGAAATAAATCTAATCGGATAACGAAATCGAATTCCTAACTCTCATGGTGGTATAAAATCTAACTCTCGTCGGATGAAGACCGATCAACCATGTTGACATCAGTGTCCTTGCATCTTTATGCGTGTCATCATGTCCAAGCTCATCACCCTGGTCCTTGTCCGGGTGGCGTAGGCACCATACGAGTGATCCTCTGGATGTTCTCTCCTCATCCAGCTTCTCCTCGGCCTCCTCGAGCTCAAGCTTGGATCGTCGATCTTCTCACAGAGGGCGTCCAGCTCTCCCTCATGCTCGATCGGCGTCTTGGAGTTCCTCCTCGAGATCAGCCTTGCGAGTCATGAGGTTCTTGATGACGATCATGTTATCGACAGCTCCAGCTCCATCATACGAATGTGATCCTCCATGTCCTGGATATGGGATGCTATCGTCTCGTCCTCCGAGTCGCACCACATCTCCATTTGCGTCGCGGCGTCCGTACATCACGAAGGAGGTCCTCTTGAGGTCTTCGTCATACTCCTCCCGAATCGTCCGAGAGCAGCGTGAGCAGCGATGCCCCTGCCCAAGCCCCATGTTGCGGTATCCACATGGAAATCAATGGGCTTAGTGCGGTTTCGAGGATCGTCCAGGATATGGGCATCGATCCTCCAACATGTCTCCTCGGGCGGGGTGGCGGTGAAGGTTCGATGAATGTGGGAAGCCCAATCTTGGTGCTTCACGATCTTCACCGGTTGCCGTCCAAAGGCATGGTCTCATCGGGCTGCTCAAACTCGACAATGGCGGACGACATCTACATTTTGAAAGGGGAAAGAAATTAGTACAGAAGTAAAGAAGGTACAAGACCAAAGGATATAGGGAAAGTGAAAAATAAAGTTTTTATCCTATGGCTTTTCCATTTTCTAAGGGTCGCGTCCTACAGTCAACGTGTGCTCTGATACCATCTTGTAGCGACCCGACTTGGTAAGAGTCGAAGTCTCTGTGCTTACCGTGCTAGTCCCTGGATCGACTTGCTAGCACACACAGTACTCGATGAAATAACAGAAATAACACACATCTCTTTATTACATCGATAGTCCAGGAGCAATACATTTATTACCAAATAGGGCATAGAGCCAATAAACAATTACTGCGGAAGCAAAGTAGTAAATGAGTCCAACTCCACGAGCAAGGTTGAGTGTAGAACATCGACCTATCGCACTTTAATCCTCGTCGGATATATCTGCAGCGTGATAAGTTGCAGCCATATAGGTCGATTACATTGAATGTCTTGGCAAGTCACATCATAAGTGTAATGAACCTACTTGTACATGCAATTTGGCTGGTGGAAAGCTCTAAGTTTAATTTTTTGCATAAAGCTAGTTTTTCCTATTAGAAAAGATGTTATTCTACTACTACACATTTGCATAGGATGAGTTGGCAAACCCAACTCCATCCGTTCCCAAGTTTCATTTAAATCCCAACTGTTTAATTAAAGGTGAGGAGATCTCCGGCATTTTCACTACTAGATGCTCAATATGTCCGTAATCAGGGACACGGCTAATCGATTAGGTTGACACTCTGCGGAGGTTTGCACTTTTCCCCACAAGACTCGACCACCTCCATGATCGGAAGATCGAGACATAGTCTTTGAAAATGTTCCCCTTAACCCACGGATAGGCGGTACACCTACATCATTCTACATCTGCTAGCCCATCCCGGAAGGGTCACACTAACTACTCAACTAAGCAGAGCCCATATTGGCTTGTGGCTGCACACGTAAGCTTCTAGACATGAGAACACGATTGATCTCTTTGAGCTGGCGGACGGTCCACTAGTGGTGCACCACCATGGATTTCCCATCGTGCCCCCTGCATGCCGCCACCATTCCCTCAAGTTTCCGCCCAGGTAGTTCATTAATTAACTTAGGTCCTACTTACTACATTGTCACTCATACTTTACAATGTTCACTCCCCAATCCACGTCTACTTAGCGAAGCAACATAATGTAAAACGATGGCGACAATGTCATATGGTTCAGACCTACCTCAATGAACTCTTTGGGTGAAAAGCATAGTCATGCGGCATCAATTCCTACCATGCAGTCCTACCGCAAAGAACTAAGTGCATAATAAAAACATAGGTAATGAAACATGATCAAGATGCAACTTGCCTTGAAATGCTGCTGGTTGAATTCTAAAGGCGAAAATATTCTACTTAGCTCAAGGCAATCTATACAAAGGAGATAAACAAACATAAGCAAACATTCAAGAGAACCAAGAAGAACATGCAAAGCAAAAGTCTCGGAAAAACCAAATGAACAAAACATCACACTTATCTAGCATGAAAAATATTCTAGGTGCAAAACAACATAGGCCTATGGTTCAAAAAGTGATGTGAACTATAGTGCGCACTATGCATACTAGTAAAATATTAATGGGCAGATTCTAGTGTGTGAAAATTATTGTGACAAAGGTCCAGGTGATAGGGTTTGGCTACGGTGACAAAGTGCAAAAGAATCAACTTAATCGAGACTACGGTTTGGGAGATATGGCCATTTGAAGTTCGAATTCAAATCTGAATAAATTTAAATTTGAATCTGTCACAAGTTTGCAAAAAGTATACCACTGGATAGATCTAAACAATACGAAGAGTTTGCCGCTGGTTTCAACGAGTTTGGATCTACGGTTAAAAAGTTGTGGCTACGCCAAGTTCAGGGACTAATCTGCTAATTACAGGGACTAAACAGAGAAGAAAACTATCGCAAACAAGTCCCTGGCCACGTGGCGGCTCGTGGCTGGCCGAGCAGCGTCCGCTGCAGAGGCTATACGGCGAACGGACGCTAAATAAGAAAAACAATGGCGGCGGCTAACTAAAGAAAAAACCGACGCTCGGCTTAAATAAAACCGGCCGGTCTAAGGAAACCGCGGTTAACCGCGTACCTCTTCGCGAAATAAAAAAAAATCAAACCTAATCTAATCTAGGCCGTCCATGGTAGATCGAACGGGCGAGGGTGGGGTGGTGGCTCACAGTGGGATGGAGGTGGCCGGCGACGATGTCGACGACGGTGGCGGCGGCTACGGCGGGTCCCGGCGTCGGTGAAGAAGACGGGGAGGTGCGGCGCGTCGAGGGCGTCGCGAAGGTGGTGGCGGCGTGCGTCGGCGACGTCCGTACGGGGCGGGGTGAGGACGGCGGCCTTCGGTGCTCCGGCGGCTCCGGCGTCGACGGTGCGGTGGCTCCGACGGGACCTAGGGGCAAAAATTGTGTCAAAAGGATGCGCGTTGTCGCAGTGATCCAATTGACAAAGGAAGGGGAGTTAGGGGGTGCCACAGATGACGAAAGCGGACGACGGAGTGGCGCGGCTCGGCGAGATGCGACAGCGACGACGAGCGGTAAAGGCGGCGTGGGAAGATGCGAGTGGTGAGATCGACGAGAGGGTCCCGCCTTTATATAGGCGAGCGAGAGGCTCGGTGCAGCGGATAAGCGTTATCCGCGAGGCCTCGCCGTGCGGTTGAGAGCCAGCGGCGAAACTCATCCGGCGGGCAAGCGGGAGGTTGGGGAGATGAGGTGGGCGGGGCCCACCGGTCGATGGCGGGCGGCGGTAGCGAAGCGAGGGCGGGCGCGAAGCGGTCGGCAAGGCGGGCGTCGGGCGCTAGGGCTGGCCTTGGGCCAAATGGCGATGGGCTGGCTGGCTGGCTGGCTGGTGGCGTCCACAGGCGAACTGGTTTCGGTCCAGGCGGGTGAGTGCGTGCGTGTGTTTTTTTTTTTACAGAACACTAAAGTGGTCATAATTAATTCAAATGAATTACTAAAAACACCACAATAATTTATAAAATAACTATGCAATATTTAGAGCCTAACGAACATTAACTTAAGCACAGAACATTTTTGCAAATATTTCCTAATGCAATTAATGCACTTTTTGCAGGTAAAATAAATACCAAATAAACTCCAAAACTTCAAATAATATTCAAAATAAAATTTCCCACTCTTTTATATTTTGAGGAAGTCATCTTATCCCCTCTCATTTGTTTTTCTCGAGTGGAAAATATTATTTGAATATTTTTAAAAACTCCAAAAAAATGCAAAGAAATATGATATGCATTGAATGATTCTATTAACATCCGAATTTAATAAAAATTGGGATGTTACATGCTCCTCTTTATGTGCGGCAAGCTTCTTGTCGATGTAGTCCCTTTTCCTTGCTTCGGAGTGACGAATGTCGATGGAGATGTTCTCGATGCGCTCTCGCAATCTTGATTGTGCGCCTTGAATTTGTCGTTGTAGATCGAAGATAGACGCTTTGGAGATGTAGTTGTTCACGCCGTCGTTGTTGTCATAGACCGGAGAGGGAATGCCTTGCCTATCCATCACAAGACTCGAGCAAATATGAGTGGGAGAATGAGAAGAACGTATACCAATGTACCTTTGACCAAAGTTGAAGATGAATCAAGTTCACTCAAATGTGGACAATGAAATAGCACTATTGGTACCAATCCTTGTCGGTTCTCACACCTACACAAGTAAAGCTTATAGTGGAGCTCGGTGAGGATAGTGGCACAAAATTTAATGCAAAATGTTAGCAAGAGTCAATAATGTTGAAAAAGATTCACAAATTCGCAAGTGAAACAAATGGACCAATAGCAAAGAATGGCACACGGAAACACACACACGGATAGATAAATGGGGTCGTGCAACCAAGGAATGAGCTCAAAATGTGGAATCCACCAAAAGCGCTCGTGTTGCACAACTCAAGAGAGACGCTAGCACGATTGCTCAATAGGCGGATCGACACTTGTGCACAACCTATAAGATGCAAAATGGATATTCTTTCTATCCCAAGTATGCTATGTATGTATGGTTCGGTGTGTCTCTCAAGCATGATATCATATGATGTTGATTTGACAATCTTATGTGCAATGGGTATGATGCTATGGCACTTGCTCACGAGCTCTTTGCTCTCTTTTGCTTAAAAGCTTTTCTCTTTTTTTTCTATGGCCACTTTTGTACAATGCACAAACCAAGATAGCAATTGTGTATATGGGAACAAACTTGAGGCAAAATGGATGATATGATACCAAGATGATATGGTATGTATGTAATGGAATGTATGATCACTAATGTGCACAAGTAACATTGCTGGCAATACTCAAATGGCTAGTCTCGATAGGCAAGTAACGCAAAATGGGCTAGGGGTTAACAATGCAATTGCAAGGGAATATACAATGGTGTCGTCGAGGTTACCATCCTTTGCGATGATGAGTGGCGGTGTTCTTGGTGTAGATACCAAGATGATGGAGACTCGTCCCTAAGTAGCGAAACACCTTAGGAAGCGGAAAACCGCAAACTCAAAATCTCAAATGACAAATGTCAAATGGTGGTAGCGGAAGCGGTGGTAGTTTTGCACTAGGCAAATGCGGAAGTGGAATGATGGATATACACGTGTCGGAGTTGAAGTTGCCGTCCCTAAGTAGCCGAAACACCTTAGGAGACACAAACCACAACTCAAACAAGATCAAACAACAATTTGGTTAAGTTGGGTTGTCGGAAGTGTATGGTGGGAATGTTATGTGGAAGTGGTGGTGGTGGTGGTTGATGAAGAAGCAACCGTCCCTAAGTAGCTGAAACACCTTAGGAGACTCAAGTCACTACTCAAACAACCTCAAATGCTATGGGGAACAAAATGGGTTAGGTTGCGGAAGTCGGTGGAGGTAATGCGGATGATATGGTGGAGGGCCTAGGCAAAGATGCCAAAATTCCGAAAAGTTGATGGTGTGAAATGGTGTTGGTGGTATTTTTGTGGTATAGGGGATGTCAATAGCTTCAAAACGAGCTAAAGAACGTCAAAATCGGAGTTCGAATGAATTAGTTATGGACAAAACAAGATTTCAGCCGTGTCAGTTTTCAGTGTAACCGGACATCCGGGAGGAGGTCCAGCTCATCCGGGCTATGTCCGGATGATCCGGGAGGACATCCGGATGATCCGGGTTAAATCGGCGCCGGTTCTGTTTTTTTGGTCTGTGATTTATCCGGACGTCCGGGGCGTCCAGCTGATCCGGGCTTGGTCCGGATGATCCGGGAGAAGGTCCGGATGATCCGCAAGTCAACCCTTCAGGATTTGCTCTCGGGGATGAATTTTTGGGCGGAAGCGGATGATTTTCGGGCAAAATTTGAGGATTTCGTGGATGGAAGGTGGGGAAACTTGGGGAGATGCTAGATCCACTTGAAACCAAGCAAATCCATGGATCAAAATCAACAAAACATCATCAAAACCAACAAATCACAAAAAATTTGGGGCTATTTTTGGTGGGGATTTTTGGATTTTAGGACGAAAACAACAAAATCAAGCTAGAAAACACGGGTAGGGGCTCCAAAAGCGTGATCAACGTGGCTCATGATACCATATGATGTAGGGTGGAACCCTAATTAAATCGATCTTTCACGTTTGGAGGGATCCTCACGGGGAAACACGAAGAACAGCGGAAGCACGAGGGGAAACACGGGAAAACGAGAGGAAATCACACAACCAACAAGGAATCGATCACACAAGTGCTAGATCAACATACACACATGAGGTCCACAAGATACATAGTCAACTAGGGTAAGGATACAAAGGAACCGTTCATCTCCAAGAGGAGGCCTTGATGTTCTTCCCTAGATAGGGGCCTTGAATCCACGAGGGGGATCTTCCCTAGGTAGGGGTCTTGCATCCGAGAGGATCTTCTCCGAAGAGGCCGCGGTCTCTCACGAGGAGGAGATCCGATAGATGAGCGTAGCTCTATCTCTAACTTGAGCTAAATAACCGCTAACCCTCAAAGTGGGGAGGAGGAGGTCTATTTATAGTGCTAAGCCACGAAGGGGTAAGTGAGGGGCGAAGGGGTACACGGGCCTCAGCCCAAGTCACGCGCACAGGCGGGGTCCGGATGATCCGGATGGTGGCCCGGATGATCCGGGTGTCGGGGGTCCGGATGATCCGGGCGACCGTCCGGATGATCCGGCTTCGTCGAGGGGCTTCTTTAGTCTTGGCGCCGATGCGGATGATCCGGGAGGTCCGGATGATCCGGCTGGACCCGGATGATCCGGCTGGGTGTCCGGATGATCCGGCAACTCGATCTTGCTCCATTCTTCTTCTTCCTTCTCCTCTTCCATGCTTGGCCTTGGTCCTGGATTCTCCATGGTCATCTTGGTTGTACCTGAATGTATGCAAGGTCCATGCATGAGGTAGTAGCCGTGTCTCATATGCAGAAAGTGACGGTTCGAAGAGGAGTGAATTCACCTTGTGTCCAATGGCGCATAGTCGAGGTCTCATCTTATGTATCCTTGGGGCTTGGAGAGTAGTCGGAGTGTACATGGGGATGAACGTGGGATGCTCCGCATCACCATCTCCCTAAACTGAAATTGAACATTCCACCATTTGAGGGTAGATATGTTCCTAATATATATCTTACTTGGGAGTTAGAAACTGAACAACGATTTACATGTTTACAATATCCTGAGGAGAGACGTGTTCCTGCTGCTGTTTGTGCTTTCACTAGCTTTGCATGTGTTTGGTGGTCTGAACATTGTAGATTATATCATGTTCCAGCTACTTGGGCTGCTTTGAAAACTGCTATGCGTACTCGTTGGGTTCCACCATATTATCAACGTGAATTACTTCAAAAATTGCAGCGCTTAAGACAAGGTAAAAACTCGTGAGAAGAATATTATCGGAATTACAAACGGCTTGATTAGATGTGGTAGTGTTGAGGAGAATGAAGCTATGCTTGCACGTTTTACGGGTGGATTAAATAGAGATTCAGACCATTCTAGACTATAAGGATTATAATAATATCACTCGTTTATTCCATCTTGCTTGTAAAGCTGAGCGTGAAGTCAGGATCGACAGGCATTGGCGGCGCACTAACTTTTCTGCAGGTCGACCTTCATCATGGACACCACGTGCATCATCTACTTCCTTTGCACCATCACCTCCTTGGTGCCACCTCCAACCGTGATACAAGAAAGCAGGCACAACCACCACTATCGCCAAGAGCACACCTGCGGGCCTGCCAGAGCTCTTCTTCTTCCATGGCGTCAACAGGGCACACAAGTCATATTATTTGTCGTCGTTGTAAGGAAGAGGACATTTTGTGAGAGAATGCAAATCTCAGCGTGTGATGATTGCTATTGAGGATGGTGGGTATGAGTCCGCTAGTGACTATGATGAGGAGACTTTGGCTCTTATTACACATGAGGAACACGGTGGAGATGATTACGATCATGAGACACAATACATGGCTCTGAAGATCTTGACAGGTATGAATGTTTAGTTGCTCAACGTGTTTTGAGTGTGCAGGTTACACAAGCTGAGCAAAATCAGAGGCATAATTTGTTCCATACAAAAGGAGTTGTGAAGGAGCGTTCTATTAGCGTCATCATAGATGGAGGGAGCTGCAACAACTTGGCTAGCATGGAGATGGTGGAGAAGCTATCTCTCACCACAAGACCACATCCACATCCTTACTACATCCAATGGTTCAACAACAGCGGCAAGGTTAAGGTAACACGTCTTTGTTAGTGTGCATTTTAGTATCTCTACATATGCTGATTATGTTGATTGTGATGTGGTACCTATGCAAGCATGTTCCTTGTTACTTGGAAGACCATGGCAATTTGATAAAATTCTGTACACCATGGTAGAAACAATCGATATACTCTTGTTCGTAAGGATAAAAATATTACTTTGCTTCCTATGACTCTGAGTCCATTTTGAAAGATGATATTAATAGAGCTAATAAAGCAAAACAGGAGAAAATAAGAGTGAAAATCAGATTGTGGCAAAAGAATTTGAGCAACACATGAAGCCTAATAATAAACCATCTATTGTTGCTTCGAAATTAAATTGAAAAGTGCATGTTTACTTGCCACCAAATCTGATATTGATGAGCTAGATTTTAGCAAATCTATTTGCTATGCTTTTGTGTGCAAAGAGGCATTATTTTCATTCGAGGGCGTGCCTTCCTCTTTGCCCCTGCTGTCACTAACATTTTGCGGGGAGTTCGCCGGCGTCTTTCCACAAGGCGTGCCACCGGATTACCACCTATTCGAGGATTGAGCATCAAATTGACTCAATTCGGTGCATCATTACCCAACCGTGCACCATACCGTACCAATCCGGAGGAGGCGAAGGAGATTATCGTCAAGTACAGGAGCTGCTCGACAAAGGTTATGTCGCGAATCCCTTAGTCCTTGTGCTGTTCCTATTATTCTAGTGCCAAAAAGGATGGTACGTCACATATGTGTGTTGATTGTAGAGGCATTAATAATATTATTATTAGTTATCGTCACCCTATTCCTAGGCTAGATGATATGCTTGATGAATTGAGTGGCTCTACAATATTCTCCAAAGTTGATTTCTTGAGTGGATACCATCAAATTCGTATGAAATTGGGAGATGAATGGAAAACAGCATTTAAAACTAAGTTTGGATTATATGAGTGGTTAGTCATGTTGTTTGGGTTAACTAATGCACCTAGTACTTTCATGAGATTAATGAGCGAAGTTTTACGTGCTTTCATTGGACGATTTGTGGTAGTCTATTTTGATGATATCTTGATTTATAGCAAATCCTTGGAAGAACATTTGGAACATTTACGTGCTGTTTTAATGCTCTCGTGATGCACGTTTGTTTGGTAACCTTGGGAAGTGCACCTTTTGCACCGACCGAGTATCTTTTCTTGGCTATGTTGTTACTCCACAGGAATTGAAGTTGATAAAGCCAAGATTGAAGCTATTGAGAGTTGGCGCAGCCCAAAGCGGTCACACAAGTGAGGAGTTTCCTTGGCCTCGCTGGTTTCTATAGGCGTTTTTGAGAGATTTCAGCACCATTGCTGCACCGCTCAATGAGCTTACAAAGAAGGATGTGCCTTTTGTTTGGGGTACCGCACGGGAAGAAGCCTTCACGGTATTAAAGATAAGTTGACACATGCTCCTTTACTCCAACTTCCTGATTTTAATAAGACTTTTGAGCTTGAATGTGATGCTAGTGGAATTGGATTAGGAGGTGTGTCATTACAAGATGGCAAACCTATTGCATACTTTTACGAAAAATTGAGTGGGCCTAGTCTGAATTACTCTACTTATGATAAAGAATTATATGCTCTTGTTGGGACTTTAGAAACATGGCAACATTATTTATGGCCCAAAGAATTTGTTATACATTACGATCATGAATCTTTGAAACATATTAAAGTCAAGCTAAACTGAATCGTAGACATGCTAAATGGGTTGAATTCATTGAGACTTTCCCTTATGTCATTAAACACAAGAAGGGTAAAGAAAATGTTATTGCTGATGCATTGTCTCGTCGCTATACTATGCTTTCACAACTTGACTTCAAAATATTTGGTTTGGAGACCATCAAAGATCAATATGTGCATGATGCTGATTTTGAAGATGTATTGCAGAATTGTAAAGAAGGAAGAACATGGAACAAGTTTGTCGTTAATGATGGATTTGTGTTCCGTGCTAACAAGCTATGCATTCCATCTAGCTCCGTTCGTCTTTTGTTGTTGCAGGAGGCGCATGGAGGAGGAATAATGGGACACTTTGGCGTGAAGAAGGCGGAGGGCGTACTTGCTACACATTTCTTTTGGCCAAAGATGAGGCGGGATGTTGAGCGTTTTATTGCTCGCTGCACTACATGTCAAAAAGCTAAGTCACGACTCAATCCTCATGGTTTATATATGCCTTTGCCTGTACCTAGTGTTCCTTGGGAGGATATATCTATGGACTTTGTTTTAGGTTTACCTAGAACAAAGAAGGGAGGATAGAATATTTGTTGTCGTGGATAGATTCTCGAAAATGGCACACTTTATACCATGTCATAAAAGCGATGATCTTTGTCAATGTTGCTGATTTGTTCTTTCGTGAAATTATTAAGCTTGCATGGTGTGCCAAATACTATTGTTTCAGATCGTGATACTAAATTTCTTAGCCACTTTTGGAGATGTTTATGGGCTAAGTTGGGGACTAAACTGCTTTTTAGTACTACTTGTCACCCACAAATTGATGGACAAACTGAAGTAGTCAATAGAACATTGTCTACTATGCTTAGGGCTGTTCTAAAGAATAATAAGAAAATGTGGGAGGAATGCTTGCCTCATATTGAATTTGCTTATAATCGTTCATTGCATTCTACTACTAAGATGTGCCCTTTTGAAGTTGTGTATGGTTTCCTACCTCGTGCACCTATTGATTTGTTGCCTCTTCCATCTTCGGAGAAGGTTAATTTTGATGCTAAAGAACATGCTGAATTGATTTTAAAAATGCATGAGTTAACTAAGGAAAACATTGAGCGTATGAATGCTAAATATAAACTTGCTGGAGATAAGGGTAGAAAACATGTTGTGTTTGCACCTGGAGATCTTGTTTGGTTACATTTGCGTAAGGATAGATTTCCTGATTTGCGCAAATCAAAGCTAATGCCACGTGCTGCTGGTCCCTTTAAGGTGTTGGAGAAAATAAATGATAACATTGCAGATTTGAAGCCATATTTGGGTGAAGAAGATGAACTTCCGTCGAGGACGACTTCATTTCAAGAAGGGGAGGATGATGAGGACATCAATACCATTGTTACACCCACAGCCCCTGCTGCTATACATCTTGGACCAATTACTAGAGCTTGATGCGCCAACTAAATTACGGTACTTTCGTTTCTTGGTAATGATTCTAATGTTCATGAGAATATGATGCTGCCTAACTTGGATACATTTGTTTTGCTTACAAATGAAGGGCCTAGCTTGGAGAAGGATGAACATTGGAGCAAGAACAACCATGGAGATGATGGCATGCAAGAGGACAAGAATGGAGTTACAAGTGATGATTTCAGGACTTTGAAGCCACCATAATGAGTGCATGAAGCCTTGGACGAAATATACAAGATGCCACTTCATAAATTTCGTCCAGAGGCTATTCTAGGTGCTCGTCACCTTACGATTGGGCCAGCCCATGTAATTTCGAAATACATTAGTATAGGCTATTTTTAGAGTCCGTATGTGTGGGGAAACAAGAGATAGGGTTAGTTTCGGACCCCTCCACCAAGGGCCACGAAATTCACCCCCTCTTCCTCCATATATACAGCCCTTAGGGCACCGTTTAGACTTTGGGTTTTGTTTAGATTAAAAGTTCGCCATAGCTGCAACTTCGCGTACTTCGTTTGTGTTCGACGACCAGACAAAGGCGTCACAGAACCCCACCTTGATCAATAAAGCTTTCATCTTATATTCGCAATATCCAGATTGCAATCTCAGTTTCTTGCTTGTTCTTCGTTTGCTCGCGAGAAGCAGACCCTCGTGGTCGGAGTTGATCGTGCTCGGCGTGGTCAATAACCTCTCGGAGTTGGTTTAGCGATTGCTAAGGCGCGGCGTCCTCGCAGACGTTAAGTAGTTGGATCGTCAAAGTCGACTTCCACCAAAGCGAAATCCACCATCTCATCGAAAGACGGGACACCTTTGCCTCTATCAGGCCCCCACCCGGATCATCCGGACCGTCGCCCGGATCGTCCGGCCAGCTCCTGCGCGCGCGTGTTGGGCTGAGCCCATGTACCCCTTCGCCCCAAACTCTATATATAGGACCCCCTCTCCTCACTTTGAGATTTAGCATTGGATTAGCTCATATTTGTGTGTGAGAGCCTTTGCTCATCCACGGTACTTCTCCACGGAGATCGGGACCTCCGTCTAGGAGAAGATCCATCGGATTCAAGACCCTAAAAGGAAGATCCTCGTGGATTCAAGACCTCCTCCGGAGAAAAACGGCTACCTTTATATCTTTCCTTTGTTGATTTTGGACCATGTATCACTCGTGCTTCGATGATCTAGACCTTGTGTGATTGATCTCTTGTCGATTGAGTGTCTCTCTCGTTCTTCCCGTGATTTCCTCTCGTTCTTCGCGCTTTCTTCGTGTTCCTCCGTAGGATCCCTCCAAAGCGTGATAGATCGGCGAATTAGGGTTCCACCTACATCATATGGTATCATGAGCCACGTTGATCACGTTTTTGGAGCCCCTACCTCGTGATTTCTAGCTTGATTTTGTTGTTTTCGTCCTAAAACCGAAAATCCCACAAAAATACCCCAAATTTTTTGTGATTTGTTAGTTTTGATGATGTTTTGTTGTTTTTGATTCGTGGATTGATTGTGTAACTTCGTGGATCTTGTGTTTCCCCACCTTCTCCCCTCGAAATCCACCCAAAATCCCGAAATCGTCATATGCCACCCGTTTTCGTGTTCTTCCCGAGCAGTTCCCGTGCGTGGTTTACCTGCCCGGATCATCCGGACCAAGTCCCGGATCATTCGGACTCGCCCGGATCATCCGGCTCCTGGCCCGAATCATCCGGCTTCCTCTGCCGACACTGCAATTCTGCAGTTCTCCTCCACCACCACTACCACCCACACATACATACACCCTCCCCACCACATCTACCACCACTTCCGTTTGCAAAACCCCAAGACACAACTTCCGTACTTACATTCGAAGTTGAGTTCGACAATTTGAGTGAGATTTCCGTGTCCTTTTGTGTTTCGGCTATCTAGGCGCGGTGTGACATCAACAACAAACGCTCATTTTGGTCGGCTACTCATCTTCGTTACGGACGGTAACATCGACGACATCTTTGTCATACCTTGCAATTGCATTGATAACCATCATATACCATCTTTTGCGTTGCTTACCCACGAGACTAGCCATTGAGTATTGCCGCAAGCGTGACTTGTGCACATTAGTTGCATACACCATATCATACATACAAACGAGGTGCATATCTCGGAATCAACTTGTGTGTCACAAAGTTGTCATCGCATACACAATTGCTATCTTAGTTGGTCAAGTTTGCATAAGAAAAGAGCTCAAAAGAGAAAGAGCCACTCAAGCTTTTAAGCAAAGAGGAAAGATAAGCAAAGAGCTTATAAGCAACAAGCATAGCATCATACAACATTAAGATTGTCATATAAGATCATCTTGGATCATTGCACCGATACACCATACATATAGCATACGTGGGATAGAGATCGTTGCATTTTTGCCTAGTAGGTTGTGCACAAGCTCCGTATCCGCCTATTGTGCAATCGTGCTAGCGTCTCTCTAGTATTGTGCAACAAGAGCATTTTCGTGGATTCCACATTTTGGCTCACTTTTGGTTTGCACAATCCCATTTATCTATTTGCGTATGTGTTTCCGTGTACCAATACTTGCTTGGTCTACTTGTTGCATATGCGAATTTGCGAATCTTCTTCAACATTTTTGAGTCAAGCTAACAATTGCAATCAATTTTGTGCCACCATCCTAACCAAGCTCCACCAAAAGCTTTTACTTGTGTAGGTGTGAGAATCGACAAGGATCGGTACCAATAGTGCTATTTCATTGTCCGCATTTGAGTGAACTTGATTCATCTTCAACTTCGGTCAAAGGTACATTGGTATTCATTCTTCTCCTTCTACCACTCACAATTTGCTTGAAATGATGGATAGGCCAAGTTCTTCTACAAATCCACTCTTCATCAAGCAAGATGACGAAATGTCATCCTACGTCACCAAGAGCCACCTATTTGGCGCGCAACGAGCTCTCCATCAAGAGCAACAAGCAATGAGAGCAACGTCGACAACCTCTCCACCGACTTGCGACTCTCCGAGCAACGCGTACGAGATTACTTCGACAAAAACTCGTCGCGCACAAGAAAGAAACGATGCAAGAATGGGCGAGATCCGCGCCTTGTTTGGTGAACCGCGTACTTCTACCTCTTCACACTCAAGACGGAGCCACTCAAGTCGCCACTCCGACGACTCCTTCTCCGACACGAGTACACCGTCATCGAACATTCTTTGACGAGCCGCGCGTCAAGATCGTCATGCATCTCACAACCCGCTACATGACAAGCACACCCAAGGGCAAGTTGATGAAGAAGTTCCTCGTCCTCAATCGAGCCAAGTGGCGTTTGCTCAAGCTCAAGAACGACAACGTCATCATCAACATCGACCTCAAAACAATGAAGAACATCGCTATGGCAAGCTAAAGTTCACACTGCCCAAGTTCAATGGAACCAATGATCCCGAAGAGTACCTCTCATGGGCATTGAAGGTCGACAAAATCTTTCGTTTGCACAACTATGAGGAAGAGAAGAAGATCGCTATGGCATCACTTGAGTTCCAAGACTATGTGCTCATATGGTGGGAACAAGTCTTTGAGCGCCGACAAGCAAGAGGTGAACCAATCACCAATTGGGCTCAAATGAAGGAGCTCATGAGAGCACGGTTTGTGCCCACCTACTACAACCGTGATCTCTTCAAGAAGCTACAACTCCTCAAGCAAGGAACAAAGAGTGTTGAAGAATACTACAAGGAAATGGAGATTGCCATGATTCGAGCCAATGTCACGGAGGATGATGAGCAAACAATGGCACGATTCTTGAATGGCCTCAACCATCCCATCAAGAAAATCGCCGATTTCCAACCCTACTCCAACCTCATTGAGCTCGTGCATCAAGCTACAAAGGCGGAACGACAAGTGCAAGATGACTTCAAGTACGCCAAGTACTCATCCAAGACATACGTCCTCTCCAACAACCAAGCTTCAACAACTACCCCAACTTCAACATCAACCAAACCTTCTCCAAGCAACGACGACAAGACAAGTTACAAGAAATCTTCTACAAGTTCAAGTCGTCCTCCTCCTACTACAAGCAACTCAAAGCCGTGTACGTCATCATCTACTCCAACCGATGAGACCGTCAAGACAAGCTCTTTCAAGTGCTTTACTTGCGGCGGCCGAGGCCACAAGTCATACGAATGTATCAACAAGCGCACCATGATACTCAACGACGATGGAACCTATGACTCAATGAGTGAAGATGAAATGGACGCTATTGAGCAAGTGGCCATGCACCGGCGCATCAACGAGGATGAAGACGATCAAGTTTTTTGTGATGAAGATACAAGCCCCGCTCTTGTTGTCTCCAAAGTCTTGACACTTCAACATCACCAAGAAGAAGACCAACGATGCCACATCTTCCACACAAAGGCCGGCATCAATGGGAGATCCGTCAAGGTCATCATCGATGGAGGTAGTTGCCACAACTTGGCAAGCGAAGAACTATGCTCCAAGCTCCAATTAGTCAAAAAGAAGCATCCGCAACCATACAAGGTTCAATGGCTAAGTGACTCCGGCACTATACGAGTTGAGCATACGGTCCAAGTGATAGAGGCAAAGGTGTCCCGTCTTTCGATGAGATGGTGGATTTCGCTTTGGTGGAAGTCGACTTTGACGATCCGACTACGAGCGTGCGAGGACGTCGCGCTTAGCAATCGCTAAACCAACTCCGAGAGGTTATTGACCACGCCGAACACGATCAACGACCACGGTCGATTTCCTGCGAGCAAACAAAGAACAAGCAAGAAACTGAGATTGCAATCTGGATATTGCGAATATAAGATGAAAGCTTTATTGATCAAGGTGGGATTCTGTGGCGCCTTTATGCAGTCGTTGAACACAAGCGAAATCTGCGAAGTTGCAGCTATGGCGAACTTTTGATCTAAACAAAACCCAAGTCTAAGCGGTGCCCTAAGGGCTGTATATATGGAGGAAGAGGGGTGAATTTCGTGGCCCTTGGTGGAGGGTCGAAACTAACCCTATCTCTTGTTTCCCCACATACGGACTCTAAAATAGCCTATACTAATGTATTTCGAAATTACATGGGCCTGGCCCAATAATAAGGTGACGAGCACCTAGAATAGCCTATGGACGAATATTATGAAGTGGCATCTTGTATATTTCGTCCAAGGCTTCATGCACTCCTTATGGTGGCTTCAAAGTCCTGAAATCATCACTTGTAACTCCGTTCTTGATCCCTTGCGCATGCCATCAACTCCATGTGTGTTCTTGCTCCAATGTTCATCCTTCTCCAAGCTAGGCCCTTCATTTGTAAGCAAAACAAATGTATCCAATTTAGGCAGCATCATATTCTCATGAACATTAGAATCATTACCAAGAAATGAAAGTACACAGTAATTTAGTTGGCGTCTTGTGAGCTCTAGTAATTGGTCCGGTATGTATAGCAGCAGGGGCTGTGGGTGTAACAATGGTATTGATGTCCTCATCATCCTCCCTTCTTGAAATGAAGTCGTCCTCGACGGCAGCTCATCTTCCTCACCCAAATATGGCTTCAAATCTGCAATGTTAAAAGTGGGACTAACCCCAAAATCTGCGGGCAGCTCAAGTTTATATGCATTATCATTTACTTTCTCCAACACTTTAAAGGGACCAGCAGCACGTGGCATTAGCTTTGATTTGCGCAAATCGGAAATCTATCCTTACGCAAATGTAACCAAACAAGATCTCCGGTGCAAACACAACATGTTTTCTACCCTTATCTCCAGCAAGTTTATATTTAGCATTCATACGCTCAATGTTTTCCTTAGTTAACTCATGCATTTTAAAATCAATTCAGCACGTTCTTTAGCATCAAAATTAACCTTCTCCAAAGATGGAAGAGGCAATAAATCAATAGGTGCACGAGGTAGGAAACCATACACAATTTCAAAGGGCACATCTTAGTAGTAGAATGCAATGAGCGATTATAAGAAAATTCAATATGAGGCAAGCATTCTTCCCACATTTTCTTATTATTCTTCAAAACAGCCCTAAGCATAGTAGACAACGTTCTATTGACTACTTCAGTTTGTCCATCAGTTTGGGGGTGACAAGTAGTACTAAAAAGTAGTTTAGTCCCCAACTTAGCCCATAAACATCTCCAAAAGTGGCTAAGAAATTTAGTATCACGATCTGAAACAATAGTATTTGGCACACCATGCAAGCGAATAATTTCACGAAAGAACAAATCAGCAACATTAACAGCATCATCGCTTTTATGACATGGTATAAAGTGTGCCATTTTGAGAATCTATCCACGACAACAAATATGCTATCCCTCCTTCTTTGTTCGAGGTAAACCTAAAACAAAGTCCATAGATATATCCTCCCAAGGAACGCTAGGTACAGAGCAAAGGCATATATAAACCATGAGGATTGAGTCGTGACTTAGCTTTTTGACATGTAGTGCAGTGAGCAACAAAAGCGCTCAACATCCGTCTCATCTTTGGCCAAAAGAAATGTGTAGCTAGTATATCCTCGGTCTTCTTCATGCCAAAGTGTCCCATTAGTCCTCCTCCATGCGCCTCCTGCAACAACAAAAGACGAGCGGAGCTAGCTGGAATGCATAGCTTGTTAGAAGCGAAACAGAAATCCATCATTAATTACGAACTTGTTCCATGTTCTACCTTCTTTACAATTCTGCAATACATCTTTAAAATCAGCATCATGCACATATTGATCTTTGATGGTCTCCAAACCAAATATTTTGAAGTCAAGTTGTGAAAGCATAGTATAGCGACGAGACAATGCATCAGCAATAACATTTTCTTTACCCTTCTTGTGTTTAATGACATAAGGAAAGTCTCAATGAATTCAACCCATTTAGCATGTCTACGATTCAGTTTAGCTTGACTTTTAATATGTTTCAAAGATTCATGATCAGAATGTATAACAAATTCTTTGGGCCATAAATAATGTTGCCATGTTTCTAAAGTCCGAACAAGAGCATATAATTCTTTATCATAAGTAGAGTAATTCAGACTAGGCCCACTCAATTTTTCAGAAAAGTATGCAACAGGTTTGCCATCTTGTAATAACACACCTCTAATCCAATTCCACTAGCATCACATTCAAGCTCAAAAGTCTTATTAAAATCCGGAAGTTGGAGTAAAGGAGCATGTGTCAACTTAGCTTTCAATACCGTGAAGGCTTCTTCGTGCGGTACCCCAAACAAAAGGCACATCCTTCTTTGTAAGCTCGTTGAGAGGTGCAGCAATGGTGCTGAAATCTCTCACAAAACGCCTATAGAAACCAGCGAGGCCAAGGAAACTCCTCACTTGTGTGACCGTTTTGGGCTGCGGCCAACTCTCAATAGCTTCAATCTTGGCTTTATCAACTTCAATTCCTTGTGGAGTAACAACATAGCCAAGAAAAGATACTCGGTCGGTGCAAAAGGTGCACTTCCCAAGGTTACCAAACAAGCGTGCATCACGTAGAGCATTAAAAACAACACGTAAATGTTCCAAATGTTCTTCCAAAGATTTGCTATAAATCAGTATATCATCAAAATAAACTACCACAAATCGTCCAATGAAAGCTTGCATCCGAGGAGGATCTTCTCCGAAGAGCGCGGTCTCTCACAGGAGGAGATCCGATAGATGAGCTCTATCTCTAGCAGGCTAAATCACGCTAACCCTCAAAGTGGGAGGAGGAGGTCTATTTATAGTGCTAAGCCATGAAGGGGGTAAGTGAGGCGAAGGTTTTACAGACCTCGGCCCAAGTCCGCGCCTGCAGTGAGGTCCGGATGATCCGGATGGTGGCGAATGATCCGGGTGTCGAGGGTCGGATGATCCGGCGAGTCCGGGATGATCCGGCTTCGTCGAGGGCCTGTAGTCTTGGCGCCGATGCGGATGATCCGGGGAGGTCGGATGATCCGGCTGGACCGGATGATCCGGCTGGGTGTCCGGATGATCCGGCGACTCTAGTCTTGCTCCATTCTTCTTCTTCCTTCTCCTCTTCCATGCTTCCTTGGTCCTTGGATTCTCCATGGTCATCTTGGTTGTACGAGTGTATGCAAGGTCCATGGATGAGGTATGTGGCCGTGTCTCATATCGAGAAAGTGGCGGTTGAAGAGGTGAATTCACCTTGTGTCCAATGGCGCATAGTCGAGGTCTCATCTTATGTATCCTTGGGGCTTGGAGAGTAGTCGGTGTACATGGGGATGAGCGTGGGATGCTCGCATCATATCCCCAGGAAAGATCCGACCTCGGATCGTGATCCTCATCACCATGGAAGCAGGTGTCGTGGGCGGACTTATGGCGGGGACGTAGGGGAAGGCATTGCGCCTCAAGTACTCAAGGTGTCTCGGTATGTGGTACATGCAAAATGATCAAACACAAAGTACACTTGGAAATACAATGGTTAGTGCACAAAGTGTCCATCAATGTCAGTGAGTCCGTCCTTAGGGATAGTGCATGATAAAGCGCATGAAGCTTATGAAGATGATATAAACGATATGCAAAGAATTCATGGGATAATTATCATGGTGCACAAGCGACAAATTCTACCATTGTGCAAAATGATGTCATAATGGGATGGTGCATCAAAAGCATGAACATGGCAATGGATTCTCAATATGTATATGTTATCATGCAATTGATGGTGGGCAATATGATCATGATGTATGAATATGCCATCAAGGAAGATCACAACAAATTTGCTAAGGAAATGCACAAGCTCATATATCATGGATGACATGGAGATAGATGCAACAAGGCAAGCACAATGTGACTCAATCCATGCATGGGGTGCAAACTTGTGGTGAGCATGAGATGTCCATCGAGCATGACATATGAGCACAATCAACAAATATGGAGGTGTTGGTGTGCCAAAGCTCATTGTCGAGGTATGAGTGGAATTCGAAGGTGCATCCAATAAGTGTGGCGCTCGCAATGTGAAGGTCCATGTAGCCAATCTCAATCGCTCCCCGATCACGAGATGTATCATGTAGACAACAGAAGGAAACAACAATGAAAGAGTGACCCATCAATATGCATATTTGAGGATTGCTCAAAGAGAAGGAGTTCACCTTTATGAGAATGTCGAAAATGTTGGTGTCGCACATCATGTATGCCTTCACATAATATATTAAGCATAACGGCATCGCCTTGTGAAACCTCCAAAATGAAAAACATGACAAACACTCAGAAAAACAAATTAGGTTAGCGGAAATGCAAAACCTATCATTGGTGGTAAGATACCCAACAAGTGTATGCATCATGCTCATCATAAGAAAGTGCAAGGGAGGCGTTTCATAGTATGGAGGCATATGATGCAAGAACAACCAAGTGCAATAGGCTCAATCAAGCAGGCATGCATCACAAGTAGAGTGTCCAAGTCTCCAAGGTCAATAAGCATAGCAAGTTGGCACTCAATACAAGGTGATATGAGAGATGCAACTAATGGAGACAAGAGACAATGATCGACAAATCAAGTGAGAGGCATCAACATCTATGTCATCAACCCAAGAAAGCAAGTAATAGTGGAACATGGGTGATGCAACATAGCAAGCAATCATAGCAATCAAGTTAAGCAAGCTAGTAGTGCAAAGATGCAGCGTACTAGAAGGAATCATGGCAAACATGTCATTGGTGCAAATAGTGTGCATGAATAATTCACAAGACATGGCACAAGCATGAAAGCAAGATGTGAGAAAAATAGCATGAATATCTCGGTGAAAGCCATATGTACAAAGCTAATGACTCTCCCAACACAACAAGCATCAATAGTATGGGGCACATGATAAACATGGCAATAGCAACAAGGATCTCCACCAAGCATGCAAATACACAATGGGATATCATAATGGTTCATCATGGGTAAATGCAAGCAAGGGTCACGATTGCATGGCAAAGGCCTGAAGCAAGCATAGCATAGCAAAGTGAACACAGTAAAATGAGCATAAGGTGACAAGTGGTAAATGGCCCATAGCCGTGTGAGAGCCAAGTAGAGGAGTTGCAGTCCTTGCCTTGAAGGGGGTGGTAAGGATAGTCCACGGGATCCCAAAGCATCCTTGCTCTCAAGAGCTCGTTTGTCAACTCTTGGTATTGAGAGGTTGGCGAGTATCGTGATACCTACACAAAAACAAAGGCAAAGGGAAAATTGTGTGTGCATGGTAGATGTACATCATCCATCATGATCTTGTCGTGTGTTTGTGCACAAAGTATGCTCAAATAAATGAGATCGTGATATAGACATGTCATCCATCATGAGAGGTTTGTTATGATGTATCGCATAATGGAGACTCAAATTGTGTAATGCATCATGAGAAATATCTAGAGCATTGTTATTCATGGGATGCATATGGTGCCTTGATCATAGAATCATGCAAAGTATGGAATGCATCAAGATCTCCTAATATATATGATGAAACTATGGGTCTCCTCATGAGCAAGAGTAGTAACATCACATGGAAGTATTGACAACATTTAAAACAATGCATATTTGTGACAATGTGATCATGGCATGGCATAGTGGATGAATTAAGTAAGTCATGTAAAGGAAGCATGGCAATATCATCACAAAAGAGAAGCAAAAGACCATCCATCTCGTTATCTATGCCATAGGTGCAAATGGGATTTATTTTAATGGGGCAAGCATAGTTACTATATTGAGATTGAAATGATGCAATATGGGAGATCTCACTCATAGCATATGACAAGTTCAATGGATTGTCAAACATGATGTGACCAAAGAATTTCATGATATCCTATGATGCATAGCATCACAACTAAGCAACTCAACATGCTCATCATCATATTCATCATAAATAGGTAAGTCAAGGCATGAAGAAGTCTCACTAGCATGAAGCATGGTAATGGGTGGGTCATCATCATGGGAGCAATCATCGTCAAGAAGTCCACTAGTGAGACAAGAAGCACCATCACCTATATTTACCTTTGGGCGTCGCTCATGTGTTGTAGGTGAGTGTTGAAGATAAATCGTTGTCATCTTCATCTTGATGGAACCATGTGGGGGTGCATCATCGTCCATCATAGCCATAAAAGTCTCCATAGGAGTTATGGACTCATCAATGGTAGGCGTGTCGTCATGTAGGAGACCTAGCACCATAGAAAAACACACTAGGAGTAGAGGTTAAGTCGTTAGAAATCATGGTGGCCTCACATGCCGTGTCGACTACTTCACTCACTAGTGTAGTGGCTCCTCACTCCCTCAAAGATGCTCTCACTCATATGGTTGGTGGGGTCACTCAAGTGGCGCTCAACCTCACATAGGATGTGTGGCATGCTCTCATGTGTAGGGCTAGTGGTGGTCACACTCATCCTCTCAGGAAATGCTCTCAATGTCACATATGGTGGAGTCACTCATGTCTCTCATGTGGTGGTGGCTCTCCTCACATGGCACTGGGGCATCTCGACATATGTGGGTGTCGGAGGGATGTTGGTACAAATGTCTCCATGCTCAACTCCTATCGTCGCCTTGGTTGAAGGGATAGTCCCATGCTCAACCCTCTTGTCACCGTCTTGTTGTTGAGGCCCATGATGTGGCACCTCATAGCTCGTCTCCATGACCAGAAGGAGTGTCCCAAGCTCAGCCATCTTCCTTGGGGGCTTCCGAAGATGGAAGTGTAAGCCCTCACTGGGTTAATGCGCCTTAGACTTGATGAAGTCGATGTAGGGCGTACTCGTGGGGAAGTAAGCGAAGATGGTACATCCAAAGCGAATGCCTTGATAGCACTTGGCGAAGATGCCAAAGTGGTTGGTGTGGCGTAAACGCCGTCTTGGTGGTGGTCGTCTCGCGGTCTTCTTTGGTGCTCTTGAAGCTTGGACTTGGCGTGAAGTAGGTCTTGTTGGGACTTGTGCATTAACTTGTGGAGCATCTTCATGATGATGATGTCGTTGTATGTTGAGCTCGTAGTAGATGTCGTTCGTGGTCGTCGTGCACATGATGCTTGGAGTGACTTGCCCTTCATGGCGGTGATGATCATGAACATGATGGTGATCGCCATGTAGATGTGGGCGAGACGATTTGCACTTGCATCTTTCGTGCTCCAAGACTTGTGACAGCGATCGTCGTCTTGAGGATGATGAAGGGAAAGACTTGATCAAGGCTCTAATCTCCTCCATCCTTGCATCTTGCTCTTTATGCGACCCGACTTGGTAAGAGTCGAAGTCTACGCTTACCGTGCTAGTCCTGGATCGACTTGCTAGCACACAATTACTCGATGAAATAACGAAATAACACACATCTCTTTATTACATCGATAGTCGAGAACAATACATTTATTACAAATAGGGCATAGAGCCAATAAACAATTCTGCGGAAGCAAAGTAGTAAATGAGTCCAACTCCACGAGCAAGGTTGAGTGTAGAACATCGACCTATCGCACTTTAATCCTCGTCGGATATATATAGCGTGATAAGTTGCAGCCATATAAATCGATACATTGAATGTCTTGGCAAGTCACATCATAAGTGTAATGAACCTACTTGTACATGCAATTTGGCTGGTGGAAAGCTCTAAGTTTAATTTTTTGCATAAAGCTAGTTTTCCCTATTAGAAAAGATGTTATTCTACTACTACACATTTGCATAGGATGAGTTGGCAAACCCAACTCCATCCGTTCCCAAGTTTCATTTAAATCCCAACTTTTTAATTAAAGGTGAGGAGATCTCGGCATTTTCACTACTAGATGCTCAATATGTAAAGTAGCAAGGACACGGCTGTCGATTAGGTTGACACTCTGCGGAGGTTCGCACTTTTCCCCACAAGACTCGACACCTCCATGATGGAAGATCGAGACATAGTCTTTGAAAATGTTCCCCCTTAACCCCGGGATAGGCGGTACACCTACATCATTCTACATCTGCTAGCCCATCCCGGAAGGGTCACACTAACTACTCAACTAAGGGCCCATATTGGCTTGGTGCACCGTAAGCTGAACATGAGAACACGATTGATCTCTTTGAGCTGGCGGACGGTCCACTAGTGGTGCACCACCATGGATTTCCATCCGTGCCCCTTGTGCCATCCATTCCCTCAAGTTTCCGCCCGGGTAGTTCATTAATTAACAGGTCCTACTTACTACATTGTCACTCATACTTTACAATGTTCACTCCCCAATCCGTCTACTTAGCGAAGCAACATAATGTAAAGCGATGGCGACAATGTCATATGGTTGAGACCTACCTCAATGAACTCTTGGGTGAAAAGCATAGTCATCGGCATCAATTCCTACCATGCAGTCCTACGCAAGAACTAAGTGCATAATAAAAACATAGGTAATGAAACATGATCAAGATGCAACTTGCCTTGATACTGTGGTTGAATTCTAAAAAGAAAATATACATACACTCCGGGCAATCTATCATAAAGGAGATAAACAAACATAAGCAAACATTCAAGAGAACCAAGAAGAACATGCAAAGCAAAGTCTCGGAAAAACCAAATGAACAAAACATCACACTTATCTAGCATGAAAAATATTCTAGGTGCAAAACAACATAGGCCTATGGTTCAAAAAGTGATGTGAACTATAGTCGCACTATGCATACTAGTAAAATATAATGGGCAGATTCTAGTGTGTGAAAATTATTGTGACAAAGGTCCAGGTGATAGGGTTTGGCTACGGTGACAAAGTGCAAAGAATCAACAACTTAATCAGACTACGGTTTGGGAGATATGGCCATGAAGTTCGAATTCAAATCTGAATAAATTTAAATTTGAATCTGTCACAAGTTTGCAAAAAGTATACCACTGGATAGATCTAAACAATACGAAGAGTTTGCCGCTGGTTTCAGCAGTTTGGATCTCACGGTTAAAAAGTTGTGGCTCAAGTTAGGGACTGATACGCTAATTATAGGGACTAAGCAGAGAAAAACTATAGCAAACAAGTCCCAGCCCGCGTGGCTCGTGGCTGGCGAAGCAGCGTCCGCTGCGGAGGCTATCTGACAGACTAAATAAGAAAAACAATGGCGGCTAACTAAAAAAAAGCGGCTGGTTTAAATAAAACCGGCGGTCTAAGAAACGCGGTTAACCGCGTACCTCCAGCGAAATAAAAAATCAAACCTAATCTAATCTAGGCCGTCCATGGTAGTCGAGCAGGCGAGGTGGGTGGTGGCTCACGGTGGGATGGAGGTGGCGGCGATATCGTAAGCGGTGGCGGCCTCGGGTCGGCGGAGCGGCTTCTGGCGGGTCGGCGTCGGTGAAAAGCGGGAGAGTGCGGCGCGTCGGCGTCGCAAAGTAGTGGCGGCGTCGTCGGCGGCGTCCGTCTGAAGCGAGGTGAGGCGGCGGCCTTGGTGCTCGGCGGCTCCGGCGTCGGCGGTGCGATGTCAGCGGACCTAGGTGCAAAATTGTGTCAAAAGGATGCGCGTTATCGCGATGATCCATTGACAAAGGAAGGGAGTTAGGGTGCTGGGGCAACGAAAGCAGACGGCAATTGCGTGGCGGCTCGGCGAAGATCTGACAGCGGCAATGGTAAAGGCGGCGATGAAGATCTGAGTTGGTGAGATCGAGAGAGGGTCTGGCCTTTATATAAGCGAAGCGAAGGCTCGGTGCAGCGGATAAGCGTTATCCATGAGCCTCGCCGTGATTCTTGAGGCCAATGCTCATCCGTGAGACAGCGGAGGTTGGAGGAGATGAGGTGGTGAGCCCACCGATCGATGTGGCGGCGATGGCCGAGCGTATGGCGATCGGCCAAGGCGGCGCGTCGAAGCGGGGCTGGCCTTAGGCCAAATGGCGATGTTTGTTGGCTGGAGGCTGGCCTTGTGGCGTCCACAGGCAGAACAGTTTCGGTCCGGCGGGTAATCGTGCGTGTGTTTTTAGAACACTAAAGTGGTCATAATTAATTCAAATGAATTAATAAAACACCACAATAATTTATAAAATAACTATGCAATATTTAGAGCCTAATGAACACTTAAGCACAGAACATTTTTGCAAATATTTCCTAATGCAATTAATGCACTTTTGCAGGTAAAATAAATACCAAATAAACTCTAAAACTTCAAATAATATTCAAAATAAAATTTCCCACTCTTTTATATTTTGAGAAGTCATCTTATCCCCTCTCATTTTTTTCGAGTGGAAAATATTATTTGAATATTTTAAAACTCCAAAAATGCAAAGAAAGATATGCATTGAATGATTCTATTAACATCCGAATTTAATAAAAATTGGGATGTTACAAACCTATTAAGATGAATCTAGTCCTCGAGATTCGGGTTAACCAAAAAGGTGTGGATGGTCTGCATGAGATCTTCCTCTCTTTCGGTAGCTTCCTCCTCGGTGTGGTGACTCCTTGAACTTTCGAGAACACGATGATCTTGGTTAGTGATCCTCTCTAGTCTCAAGAATCTTAATAGGCTTCTCCTCATAAGTCGATCGCTCTAAGCTGAATTGCCTCGAGTGGCCTTTGTATCTCTCAAAGGAATATCCGCCATCTCCGCATGACACTTCTTGATTTGGGAAACATGAAACACATCATGAACTCTGTCAAAGCCTGGTAATTCCAAGCTGGTATGCAACCTCTCCTCTGCGTTCTAGAACTCTGTATGGTCCCACAAATCGTGGCGCTAACTTTCCTTTGACTCCAAATCTCTTAATACCTCGAGTGGAGACACTCGAAGATATGCTCTATCTCCCACTTCATAGATCACTTCCTGCGTTTAGCATCGGCAACTTTTACGCGCCTTGGTAGGCTATCTTAAGTCATCACGAATCAACTTGACCTTCTCTCTGAATCCCTGATCAAATCAGGTCCAAACAATTCTCGATCTCAACTCCATTCCACATCAAAGGTGTCTGCATTTCACTGCCATACATGCCTCGAAGGGCCATCTCTGGCCCGGCTTGGTAGCTGTTGTTGTCACGAGAACTCTGCGTGGGGTAAGTTATCATCCCAACTAGACCCATAGTCTAGCGCACAAGCTCTCGGCATGTCCTCCGAATCTGATTGACTCTCTCTGCGCCCATCGATGCAGTGGATGGAAGGCTATCTTGAACTCTAGCACAGTACCCAAAGTTTCATCTGGCTGATTCCAAAACTTTGAGGTGGCGCATTCCTCTATCGTCTGATGCTCCTCGGAACTCCATGCGGACATACAATCTGGTCATATATATCTTTGCCTTAGCACTTGTATAGGTGGTCTTCATTGGAATGAAGTGAGCAACCTTGGTCAACGATCCACTATCACCCAAATGGAATCATAACTTTGAGCGGGTCTGGGTAACCCGTGATAAAGTCCATAACAAGTTTATCCCATTTCCAATCAATTATAAAGCGGCTGAAGTAAACCTGGTTTACGATGCTCTGCCTTTACTCGACATACACATCATATTGCCACATACTCGGCAATCTCTCTCTTCATACCGGCCCACAAAACTTTCCTTCAAGTCCAAATACATCTTGGTGTTGCACGGGTGTATCGAATATGGTGAGTCATGAGCCTCTGAAGAATCAACTACGATCTACGGATCATTGGGTACACAAATCCGTTGCTCAAACCATATGGTTCCATTTTCATCCTCCACGGAATCCTTTTGCTTTCCTTTGCTCATCATTTCCTTTATCTCAGCAATACCTTGGTCCAACTTAAGGCTTCTCAGATTCTTCCCAACAAGGTGGGTTGTACCTCGAGTCGTGACATAACCTCTTGGAACTATTTCCAAGCTGAAGGTCTCTAAGCTCATCACATAACTCGAGGTAAACCTCTGCTTGTAAAGTGTTAACATAACTCTTACGGCTCAAGCATCTGCCACAACATTGGCTTTTCACGGATGGTAATACGGACTCATGTCATAATCCTTTATAAGTTCAACCATCTCCTTTGCTGAGATTCAACTCATACTGCGTGAAAATGTACTTCAAACTCTTGTGATCCGTGTAAACATCCTTGATTCCCAATAAGATAGTGTCTCCATGTCTTGAGTGCACTGCGGTACTCTAACTCCAAATCATCGTGGCATAGTTCAACTCATGAGGTCGAAGGCCGTGAAGCATAAGCTACAACTTTTCCCTCACATAAGAACCTCCAAGTCGGCGTGAAGCATCACAATACACAAACTCCTTGTGTACGTCGGTGGGATTAGCCTTGGGGCTGTAACCAAGCGTTTCTTCAACTCTTGAAAGCTGGCTTCACTCTTGATCAAAGCGAACTTGGTGTCCTTCTTGACAACATTGTCATGGGCCTTGCAATCTTAGAAATTTTCAATAAATCTCGATAATATCCGCAAGTCCAAAGAAGCTGAATCTCAGCCAAGCTGGTGGGTGCATTCCATTACTGGTGACTCTACCTTGGTAGGGTCCCTGCAATCCTTCACGACACACAACATGTCAAGGAATCCGACTTCCTTGAGCCAAAACTCACACTTGAACTTGGCATAAAGTTGATGTTCTGAGCTTCTCCAAAATAGCGAGATGTTACGTGTTCCTCCTCATTCTTGGAAAACCAATATGTCATCAATGAATACCACAATGAACTTATCCAAGAACTCCATGAACACCTTGTTCATCATGCTCATAAAATAGCGAGGGCATTAGTCAAACCAAAGGACATGTTTGTATACTCATAAAGCCCATACCTTGTGGTAAATGTCTTGGGTATATCCTTCTCCGGATCTTCAATTGGTGATAACCCGATCGAAGATCGATCTTGGAAAACACTAGCTCCTTCTAGCTGGTCAACAAGTCATTGATCATCGGTAGGGATACTTGTTCTTGATGGTCACCTTGTTCAAGGCGGTAATCCACACACATCCTCAAGGTTCCATCCTTCTTCTCTACTAAAATCTTTGGGGCTCCCCAAGGTGATGAACTCGGTGAATATACCCTTTCTCTAGCAACTCCTTAATCTTTCTTGACTTCCTCCAAATCATTAGCGAGCGCAAGTCTGGCTCTTGGAGATGGGTCTCGTGCACAGCGAGCTCAATCAAAACTCAATCTCCCGATCTGGCGGCATACACAGTAACTCCTCAGGAAATACATGGGATAATCCTTCACTGCTGGTACTTCTTCTGGACAACTCCGTAGAGAGTTCACACAGTCCTCTTAGGCTTAAGCACGGATACATACTTGATCCTCTTCTTCTACGGGTGGTGAGAAAAATCGATCTACTAGCACAATCGATGGTCGCCTCATACTTGGACATCAATCCATCCCTAGGATTACATCCAACCCTTGTGACTCTAGTATGATCATATCCGTAGGAAAACATGTCCCCGATGTTCAAAGGCAATGGAAGCATCACACTAGCCCTAGACTCGGCTCTGGGAACTCACTAGAATGGGCCTTAAGAGCTACAGTGAGCAACTTATGTCTATCCACGAATCCTTGATATGAATGAGTGTGATGCACGTGTCAAAAGAATGAGTGCTGGAAATAAATTAACCAAGAACTTACCAATCACTGCGTCAGGCTGTTCATAGACCTCTTCCACATTGACATGATTCACATGCCCCTTAGTGAAAGGATTAGGCTTCTTGCCTCCAGAATTCCCATTGCCATTTCCATTTCCATTCTGCGCCTCAGGACACTCATTGGAGTAGTGCCCTGTCTTCTTGCATTTGAAGCAAGTGATGTGACTCAGATCTTTCTTCATTGGTGTTGAAGAGTTGAAATGCTGCTGGTTGCCATTCCTCCATTGCCATTTCCATGCTTGTGACCATGGTGGTTGTGTCCATTTCCTCCATCTTTGAATGTGGCCTCCATGGTTATGATGATTCCCTCCAAACTTGCTAGTTCTGATCGAGAACTTCTGAGTACGGGCTGTAGGTTTCTGTTGAACTCGAGTTATACTTCCCATGACCGTACTTTCTCTTACGATTCTCCATCTTTGGTGCTTGCCTCGAGAATGGTAGCCTTATCAACCAACTCGATAGTTCACAAAAGGTGTACGATCAAGCTGAACTCCCAACTCATCGTTCAGTCCCTCCGAAACTTCTCACCTTGCATGCATGGTGCCCGTCCACAGTGCATAGCGGGCCTTTCTTGAACTCATCAGCATCTTGGTGCCGTCGTCCTCCACTGGCGCAAGTTGCGGAACTCCTTCTTCTTGAGACTCATGGCTCCAGTGAGACATGGCGGTCTGAATACTCTTTGGGCTGAGTCAAGTCACATTCTCCAAAGGGTATGTGGTGGTGTAGTTCTCACCAAGCGGCGGCAGACCATCCATCGGTGATGGGCAAACTTCACCTTCTGGCGTCATTGCATCCTGCCGTGGTTAGCTCCTTCCTATCTTGCGGGCCGGTCATCTGCGACGATTGGCTCCATCTTCTTTGGAGAACAGGTGGTTTCAGCCTCGGTAAGGCTGTCAGCTGGGGTGGCGGCGGTGGGTTGTTGTTGTTAAGTTACGGTTTTGAATGACCATCTGCATAAGAGCATTCTGTGCTGGATCAATTCCATGACTCCGTGAGAAAGTTGAATTGAGGTCACGTCTTGGAGGCATCGATGGGTTTAGAGTGGATGAGAAGTCGAGAGTAGAATAAGGCCTAGGGAGTAAAATCACACTACCCATATGCACATGATAGCAATAAAACTTCAAATCACTCCAATTCAATTTCACTCAAAGGTTCACATGAACAATCAAACCTAAGGTAAGCCATGTCACAAGATTTGACAAGGTCTCACAAATGAAATAAATCTAATGGGATAACGAAATCAATTCCTAACTCTCATGGTGGTATAAAATCTAACTCTCGTCGGATGAAGACCAGGTCAACCATGTTGACATCAGTGTCCTTGCATCCTTTGCGTGTCATCATGTCCAAGCTCATCACGGTCCTTGTCTGGTGGCGTAGGCACCATCAGTGATCCTCTGGATGTTCTCTCCCTCATCCAGCTTCTCCTCGGCCTCCTCGAGCTCAAGCTTGGATCGTCGATCTTCTCTGTGGTCAGCTCTCCCTCATGCGATCGGCGTCTTGGAGTTCCTCCTCGAGATCAGCCTTGCAGTCATGAGGTTCTTGATGACGATCATGTTGTCGAACGACTCCGGCTCCATCATACGAATGTGATCCTCCATGTCACGGATATGGGATGCTATCGTCTCGTCCTCGAGTCACCACATCTCCATTGCGTCGCGGCGTCCGTACATCACGAAGGAGGTCCTCTTGAGGTCTTCGTCATACTCCTCCCGTCGTCCAGAAACAGCGTGAGCAGCGATGCCCTTGCAAGCCCCATGTTGCGGTATCCACGGAAATCAATGGGCTTAGTGCGGTTTCGAGATGCGTCCGAGGATATGGGCATCGATCCTCCAACATGTCTCCTCGGCGGGGTGGCGGTGAAGGTTCGATGAATGTGGGAAGCCCAATCTTGGTGCTTCACGATCTTCACGGCTCTTGTCAAAAGGCATGGTCTCATCGGGCTGCTCAAACTTCGACAATGGCGGACGACATCTACATTTTGAAAGGGAAAAATTAAATGCAGAGTAAAGAAGGTACAAGACCAAAGGATATAGGGAAAGTGAAAAATAAAGTTTTTATCCTATGGCTTTTCCATTTTCTAAAGAATTAGCGTCCTACGATCAACGTGTGCTCTGATACCATCTTGTAACCCGACTTGGTAGAGTCGAAGTCTCTGTGCTTACCGTGCTAGTCCTGGATCGACTTGCTAGCACGATTACTCGATGAAATAACGAAATAACACATCTCTTTATTACATCGATAGTCCGGAGCAATACATTTATTACCAAATAGGGCATAGAGCCAATAAACAATTACTGCGGAAGCAAAGTAGTAAATAGGTCCAACTCCACGAGCAAGGTTGAGTGTAGAACATCGACCTATGCACTTTAATCCTCGTCGGATATACGCAGCGTGATAAGTTGCAGCCATATAAATCGATACATTGAATGTCTTGGCAAGTCACATCATAAGTGTAATGAACCTACTTGTACATGCAATTTGGCTGGTGGAAAGCTCTAAGTTTAATTTTTTGCATAAAGCTAGTTTTCCTATTAGAAAAGATGTTATTCTACTACTACACATTTGCATAGGATGAGTTGTGAAACCCAACTCCATCCGTTCCCAAGTTTCATTTAAATCCCATTTGTTTAATTAAAGGTGAGGAGATCTCCGGCATTTTCACTACTAGATGCTCAATATGTAAAGTAGCAGGGACACGGCTAATCGATTAGGTTGACACTCTGCGAGGTTACTTTTCCCCACAAGACTGACCACCTCCATGATCGGAAGATCGAGACATAGTCTTTAAAATGTTCCCCCTTAACCCACGGATAGGCGGTACACCTACATCATTCTACATCGCTAGCCCATCCCGGAAGGTCACTAACTTCTCAACTAAGAGGCCCATATTGGCTTGTGGTGCTGCAGTAAGCTTGAGACATGAGAACACGATTGATCTCTTTGAGCTGGACGGACGGTCCACTAGTGGTGCACCACCATGGATTTCCCATCGTGCCCCCAGCATATATACCATTCCTCAAGTTTCCGTGGTAGTTCATTAATTAACTTAGGTCCTACTTACTACATTGTCACTCATACTTTACAATGTTCACTCCCCAATCCACGTCTACTTAGCGAAGCAACATAATGTAAACGATGGCGACAATGTCATATGGTTCAGACCTACCTCAATGAACTCTTGGGTGAAAAGCATAATCATGCGGCATCAATTCCTACCATGCAGTCCTACCGCAAAGAACTAAGTGCATAATAAAACATAGGTAATGAAACATGATCAAGATGCAACTTGCCTTAATGCTTCTTGGTTGAATTCTAAAATGAAAATATTCTACTTACTTTCAAGACAATCTATACATAGGAGATAAACAAACATAAGCAAACATTCAAGAGAACCAAGAAGAACATGCAAAGCAAAAGTCTCGGAAAAACCAAATGAACAAAACATCACACTTATCTAGCATGAAAAATATTCTAGGTGCAAAACAACATGGCCTATGGTTCAAAAGTGATGTGAACTATAGTCGCACTATGCATACTAGTAAAATATTAATGGGCAGATTCTAGTGTGTGAAAATTATTGACAAGGTCCAGGTGATAGGGTTTAGCTACGGTGACAAAGTGCAAAAGAATCAACAATGAACTACGGTTTGGGAGATATGGCCATTTGAAGTTCGAATTCAAATCTGAATAAATTTAAATTTGAATCTGTCACAAGTTTGCAAAAGTATACCACTGGATAGATCTAAACAATACGAAGAGTTTGCCGCTGGTTTCAAGAGTTTGGATCTACGGTTAAAAAGTTGTCATGAAGTTGAGGACTAATCTGCTAATTACGAGACTAAGAGAGAAAACTATATAAACAAGTCACAGCCCGTGGCGGCTTCGTGGCTGGCGAGCAGCGTCCCTGCAGAGGCTATCTGGCTGACAGACGCTAAATAAGAAAAACAATGGCGGCTAACTAAAGAAAAAACAAGCGCTTAACCCATAAATAAAAGCGGTCTAAGGAAACCCGGTTAACAGCGTACCTCTTGTG
The DNA here is from genome assembly GCA_021437245.1 of Aegilops speltoides. Taxonomy (NCBI): domain Eukaryota; kingdom Viridiplantae; phylum Streptophyta; class Magnoliopsida; order Poales; family Poaceae; genus Aegilops; species Aegilops speltoides. Next base: position 169,978,337 of record CM038145.1, read on the forward strand.
AAATAAAAAAATCAAACCTAATCTAATCTAGGCCGTCCATGGTAGATCGAGCAGGCGAGTGGGGTGGTGGCTCACGATTGGGATGGAGGTGGCGGCGGCGATGTAATGACGGTGGCGCGGCAATGCGGTCCCGGCGTCGGTGAAAGAAAACGAGGAGAATGCGGCGTCGAGCGTCGCGAAGGTGGTAGCGGCGTCGTCGGCGGCGTCCGTCTGAAGCGAAGTGAGGCAGCGGCCTTGGTGCTCAGCGGCTCAGGCGTCGGCAGTCGGTGGCTCGGCAGGACCTAAAGAAAAATTGTGTCAAAAGGATCGCGTTATCGCGATGATCAATTGACAAAGGAAGAGTTAGGGGTGCCACAGATAGCCAAGCAGACGGCCAGATGCGCGGCTCGGCGAGATCTGACAGCGGCGGCAATGGTGAAGCGGCGATGGGAATCACGAGTGGTGAGATCGCGGAGGGTCTGGCCTTTATATGGCGAAGGCGGAGGCTAGCGGATAAGCGTTATCGCGAGGCCTCGCCGTGATTCTGAGGCCTTGTGACTCATCCGCGAGACAAGCGGAGGTTAGGGAGATGAGGTGGGAGGCCCACCGTCGTGGCCAGTGTGGCGAGAAGCGGTGAAGGCGGTCGGCCGGCAGGCGTCGGCGCTAAGTGACCTAGCCAAATAGCGATGGGCTGGCTGGCACAGGCTGGTATGTAGCGTCCACAGGCGGCTGGTTTCGGTCGGTAGGGTGAAATCGTCGTGTGTTTTTTTCTGAGAACACTAAAGTGGTCATAATTAATTCAAATGAATTACTAAAAACACCACAATAATTTATAAAATAACTATGCACTAAACAGATTTGAGAGGCCATGGAAGATAGATGGCATTGAGAAGGCGTTTGAAACAAAGCTTTAGCAAGTTTGATGAATTGCTCGCGTTTTCCACAACCACCGCGCTGCACCTATCGCTCTCTGCCAGCGACAACAACTTCCCTTCCGAATCAGTATGGGCCGAGCTCGGCGTGTTCCTATTGAGCGAGGACAAAATTCTAGTGCCTGCTACTTCTTGGGTGCTTCTTTGGCTCCTGCTACTGCTGCTGCTGTGCAGGGAGGATGATTATGTGGGAGATTACGGCGATGAGCTTGATCAACATAAGAACTACGTGCACCACCACCACAACCACCAAGTGCGTCCACATGCAAATAATGGCAATGTTGGGCTCCCCTCGGAGTGAGAGATCGGGACCATCGATGTAGGTGGAACCCTAATTCGTCGATCTTTCACGTTTGGAGGGGATCCTACGGGGAAACATGAAGAACCGCAGCGGAAGCACGAGGGAAACAGGGAAAAGCGAGGAAATCACTCAACCAACAAGGAATCGATCACTGTGCTAGATCAACATACACGTGAGATCCACAAGATACATAGTCAACTAGGGTAAGGATACAAAGGAACCGTTCATCTCCAAGAGGAGGCCTTGATGTTCTTCCTAGATAGGGGCCTTGAATCCGAGGGGATCTTCCCTAGGTAGGGGTCTTGCATCCGAGGAGGATCTTCTCCGAAGAGCGCGGTCTCTCACAGGAGGAGATCCGATAGATGAGCTCTATCTCTAGCAGGCTAAATCACGCTAACCCTCAAAGTGGGAGGAGGAGGTCTATTTATAGTGCTAAGCCATGAAGGGGGTAAGTGAGGCGAAGGTTTTACAGACCTCGGCCCAAGTCCGCGCCTGCAGTGAGGTCCGGATGATCCGGATGGTGGCGAATGATCCGGGTGTCGAGGGTCGGATGATCCGGCGAGTCCGGGATGATCCGGCTTCGTCGAGGGCCTGTAGTCTTGGCGCCGATGCGGATGATCCGGGGAGGTCGGATGATCCGGCTGGACCGGATGATCCGGCTGGGTGTCCGGATGATCCGGCGACTCTAGTCTTGCTCCATTCTTCTTCTTCCTTCTCCTCTTCCATGCTTCCTTGGTCCTTGGATTCTCCATGGTCATCTTGGTTGTACGAGTGTATGCAAGGTCCATGGATGAGGTATGTGGCCGTGTCTCATATCGAGAAAGTGGCGGTTGAAGAGGTGAATTCACCTTGTGTCCAATGGCGCATAGTCGAGGTCTCATCTTATGTATCCTTGGGGCTTGGAGAGTAGTCGGTGTACATGGGGATGAGCGTGGGATGCTCGCATCATATCCCCAGGAAAGATCCGACCTCGGATCGTGATCCTCATCACCATGGAAGCAGGTGTCGTGGGCGGACTTATGGCGGGGACGTAGGGGAAGGCATTGCGCCTCAAGTACTCAAGGTGTCTCGGTATGTGGTACATGCAAAATGATCAAACACAAAGTACACTTGGAAATACAATGGTTAGTGCACAAAGTGTCCATCAATGTCAGTGAGTCCGTCCTTAGGGATAGTGCATGATAAAGCGCATGAAGCTTATGAAGATGATATAAACGATATGCAAAGAATTCATGGGATAATTATCATGGTGCACAAGCGACAAATTCTACCATTGTGCAAAATGATGTCATAATGGGATGGTGCATCAAAAGCATGAACATGGCAATGGATTCTCAATATGTATATGTTATCATGCAATTGATGGTGGGCAATATGATCATGATGTATGAATATGCCATCAAGGAAGATCACAACAAATTTGCTAAGGAAATGCACAAGCTCATATATCATGGATGACATGGAGATAGATGCAACAAGGCAAGCACAATGTGACTCAATCCATGCATGGGGTGCAAACTTGTGGTGAGCATGAGATGTCCATCGAGCATGACATATGAGCACAATCAACAAATATGGAGGTGTTGGTGTGCCAAAGCTCATTGTCGAGGTATGAGTGGAATTCGAAGGTGCATCCAATAAGTGTGGCGCTCGCAATGTGAAGGTCCATGTAGCCAATCTCAATCGCTCCCCGATCACGAGATGTATCATGTAGACAACAGAAGGAAACAACAATGAAAGAGTGACCCATCAATATGCATATTTGAGGATTGCTCAAAGAGAAGGAGTTCACCTTTATGAGAATGTCGAAAATGTTGGTGTCGCACATCATGTATGCCTTCACATAATATATTAAGCATAACGGCATCGCCTTGTGAAACCTCCAAAATGAAAAACATGACAAACACTCAGAAAAACAAATTAGGTTAGCGGAAATGCAAAACCTATCATTGGTGGTAAGATACCCAACAAGTGTATGCATCATGCTCATCATAAGAAAGTGCAAGGGAGGCGTTTCATAGTATGGAGGCATATGATGCAAGAACAACCAAGTGCAATAGGCTCAATCAAGCAGGCATGCATCACAAGTAGAGTGTCCAAGTCTCCAAGGTCAATAAGCATAGCAAGTTGGCACTCAATACAAGGTGATATGAGAGATGCAACTAATGGAGACAAGAGACAATGATCGACAAATCAAGTGAGAGGCATCAACATCTATGTCATCAACCCAAGAAAGCAAGTAATAGTGGAACATGGGTGATGCAACATAGCAAGCAATCATAGCAATCAAGTTAAGCAAGCTAGTAGTGCAAAGATGCAGCGTACTAGAAGGAATCATGGCAAACATGTCATTGGTGCAAATAGTGTGCATGAATAATTCACAAGACATGGCACAAGCATGAAAGCAAGATGTGAGAAAAATAGCATGAATATCTCGGTGAAAGCCATATGTACAAAGCTAATGACTCTCCCAACACAACAAGCATCAATAGTATGGGGCACATGATAAACATGGCAATAGCAACAAGGATCTCCACCAAGCATGCAAATACACAATGGGATATCATAATGGTTCATCATGGGTAAATGCAAGCAAGGGTCACGATTGCATGGCAAAGGCCTGAAGCAAGCATAGCATAGCAAAGTGAACACAGTAAAATGAGCATAAGGTGACAAGTGGTAAATGGCCCATAGCCGTGTGAGAGCCAAGTAGAGGAGTTGCAGTCCTTGCCTTGAAGGGGGTGGTAAGGATAGTCCACGGGATCCCAAAGCATCCTTGCTCTCAAGAGCTCGTTTGTCAACTCTTGGTATTGAGAGGTTGGCGAGTATCGTGATACCTACACAAAAACAAAGGCAAAGGGAAAATTGTGTGTGCATGGTAGATGTACATCATCCATCATGATCTTGTCGTGTGTTTGTGCACAAAGTATGCTCAAATAAATGAGATCGTGATATAGACATGTCATCCATCATGAGAGGTTTGTTATGATGTATCGCATAATGGAGACTCAAATTGTGTAATGCATCATGAGAAATATCTAGAGCATTGTTATTCATGGGATGCATATGGTGCCTTGATCATAGAATCATGCAAAGTATGGAATGCATCAAGATCTCCTAATATATATGATGAAACTATGGGTCTCCTCATGAGCAAGAGTAGTAACATCACATGGAAGTATTGACAACATTTAAAACAATGCATATTTGTGACAATGTGATCATGGCATGGCATAGTGGATGAATTAAGTAAGTCATGTAAAGGAAGCATGGCAATATCATCACAAAAGAGAAGCAAAAGACCATCCATCTCGTTATCTATGCCATAGGTGCAAATGGGATTTATTTTAATGGGGCAAGCATAGTTACTATATTGAGATTGAAATGATGCAATATGGGAGATCTCACTCATAGCATATGACAAGTTCAATGGATTGTCAAACATGATGTGACCAAAGAATTTCATGATATCCTATGATGCATAGCATCACAACTAAGCAACTCAACATGCTCATCATCATATTCATCATAAATAGGTAAGTCAAGGCATGAAGAAGTCTCACTAGCATGAAGCATGGTAATGGGTGGGTCATCATCATGGGAGCAATCATCGTCAAGAAGTCCACTAGTGAGACAAGAAGCACCATCACCTATATTTACCTTTGGGCGTCGCTCATGTGTTGTAGGTGAGTGTTGAAGATAAATCGTTGTCATCTTCATCTTGATGGAACCATGTGGGGGTGCATCATCGTCCATCATAGCCATAAAAGTCTCCATAGGAGTTATGGACTCATCAATGGTAGGCGTGTCGTCATGTAGGAGACCTAGCACCATAGAAAAACACACTAGGAGTAGAGGTTAAGTCGTTAGAAATCATGGTGGCCTCACATGCCGTGTCGACTACTTCACTCACTAGTGTAGTGGCTCCTCACTCCCTCAAAGATGCTCTCACTCATATGGTTGGTGGGGTCACTCAAGTGGCGCTCAACCTCACATAGGATGTGTGGCATGCTCTCATGTGTAGGGCTAGTGGTGGTCACACTCATCCTCTCAGGAAATGCTCTCAATGTCACATATGGTGGAGTCACTCATGTCTCTCATGTGGTGGTGGCTCTCCTCACATGGCACTGGGGCATCTCGACATATGTGGGTGTCGGAGGGATGTTGGTACAAATGTCTCCATGCTCAACTCCTATCGTCGCCTTGGTTGAAGGGATAGTCCCATGCTCAACCCTCTTGTCACCGTCTTGTTGTTGAGGCCCATGATGTGGCACCTCATAGCTCGTCTCCATGACCAGAAGGAGTGTCCCAAGCTCAGCCATCTTCCTTGGGGGCTTCCGAAGATGGAAGTGTAAGCCCTCACTGGGTTAATGCGCCTTAGACTTGATGAAGTCGATGTAGGGCGTACTCGTGGGGAAGTAAGCGAAGATGGTACATCCAAAGCGAATGCCTTGATAGCACTTGGCGAAGATGCCAAAGTGGTTGGTGTGGCGTAAACGCCGTCTTGGTGGTGGTCGTCTCGCGGTCTTCTTTGGTGCTCTTGAAGCTTGGACTTGGCGTGAAGTAGGTCTTGTTGGGACTTGTGCATTAACTTGTGGAGCATCTTCATGATGATGATGTCGTTGTATGTTGAGCTCGTAGTAGATGTCGTTCGTGGTCGTCGTGCACATGATGCTTGGAGTGACTTGCCCTTCATGGCGGTGATGATCATGAACATGATGGTGATCGCCATGTAGATGTGGGCGAGACGATTTGCACTTGCATCTTTCGTGCTCCAAGACTTGTGACAGCGATCGTCGTCTTGAGGATGATGAAGGGAAAGACTTGATCAAGGCTCTAATCTCCTCCATCCTTGCATCTTGCTCTTTATGCGACCCGACTTGGTAAGAGTCGAAGTCTACGCTTACCGTGCTAGTCCTGGATCGACTTGCTAGCACACAATTACTCGATGAAATAACGAAATAACACACATCTCTTTATTACATCGATAGTCGAGAACAATACATTTATTACAAATAGGGCATAGAGCCAATAAACAATTCTGCGGAAGCAAAGTAGTAAATGAGTCCAACTCCACGAGCAAGGTTGAGTGTAGAACATCGACCTATCGCACTTTAATCCTCGTCGGATATATATAGCGTGATAAGTTGCAGCCATATAAATCGATACATTGAATGTCTTGGCAAGTCACATCATAAGTGTAATGAACCTACTTGTACATGCAATTTGGCTGGTGGAAAGCTCTAAGTTTAATTTTTTGCATAAAGCTAGTTTTCCCTATTAGAAAAGATGTTATTCTACTACTACACATTTGCATAGGATGAGTTGGCAAACCCAACTCCATCCGTTCCCAAGTTTCATTTAAATCCCAACTTTTTAATTAAAGGTGAGGAGATCTCGGCATTTTCACTACTAGATGCTCAATATGTAAAGTAGCAAGGACACGGCTGTCGATTAGGTTGACACTCTGCGGAGGTTCGCACTTTTCCCCACAAGACTCGACACCTCCATGATGGAAGATCGAGACATAGTCTTTGAAAATGTTCCCCCTTAACCCCGGGATAGGCGGTACACCTACATCATTCTACATCTGCTAGCCCATCCCGGAAGGGTCACACTAACTACTCAACTAAGGGCCCATATTGGCTTGGTGCACCGTAAGCTGAACATGAGAACACGATTGATCTCTTTGAGCTGGCGGACGGTCCACTAGTGGTGCACCACCATGGATTTCCATCCGTGCCCCTTGTGCCATCCATTCCCTCAAGTTTCCGCCCGGGTAGTTCATTAATTAACAGGTCCTACTTACTACATTGTCACTCATACTTTACAATGTTCACTCCCCAATCCGTCTACTTAGCGAAGCAACATAATGTAAAGCGATGGCGACAATGTCATATGGTTGAGACCTACCTCAATGAACTCTTGGGTGAAAAGCATAGTCATCGGCATCAATTCCTACCATGCAGTCCTACGCAAGAACTAAGTGCATAATAAAAACATAGGTAATGAAACATGATCAAGATGCAACTTGCCTTGATACTGTGGTTGAATTCTAAAAAGAAAATATACATACACTCCGGGCAATCTATCATAAAGGAGATAAACAAACATAAGCAAACATTCAAGAGAACCAAGAAGAACATGCAAAGCAAAGTCTCGGAAAAACCAAATGAACAAAACATCACACTTATCTAGCATGAAAAATATTCTAGGTGCAAAACAACATAGGCCTATGGTTCAAAAAGTGATGTGAACTATAGTCGCACTATGCATACTAGTAAAATATAATGGGCAGATTCTAGTGTGTGAAAATTATTGTGACAAAGGTCCAGGTGATAGGGTTTGGCTACGGTGACAAAGTGCAAAGAATCAACAACTTAATCAGACTACGGTTTGGGAGATATGGCCATGAAGTTCGAATTCAAATCTGAATAAATTTAAATTTGAATCTGTCACAAGTTTGCAAAAAGTATACCACTGGATAGATCTAAACAATACGAAGAGTTTGCCGCTGGTTTCAGCAGTTTGGATCTCACGGTTAAAAAGTTGTGGCTCAAGTTAGGGACTGATACGCTAATTATAGGGACTAAGCAGAGAAAAACTATAGCAAACAAGTCCCAGCCCGCGTGGCTCGTGGCTGGCGAAGCAGCGTCCGCTGCGGAGGCTATCTGACAGACTAAATAAGAAAAACAATGGCGGCTAACTAAAAAAAAGCGGCTGGTTTAAATAAAACCGGCGGTCTAAGAAACGCGGTTAACCGCGTACCTCCAGCGAAATAAAAAATCAAACCTAATCTAATCTAGGCCGTCCATGGTAGTCGAGCAGGCGAGGTGGGTGGTGGCTCACGGTGGGATGGAGGTGGCGGCGATATCGTAAGCGGTGGCGGCCTCGGGTCGGCGGAGCGGCTTCTGGCGGGTCGGCGTCGGTGAAAAGCGGGAGAGTGCGGCGCGTCGGCGTCGCAAAGTAGTGGCGGCGTCGTCGGCGGCGTCCGTCTGAAGCGAGGTGAGGCGGCGGCCTTGGTGCTCGGCGGCTCCGGCGTCGGCGGTGCGATGTCAGCGGACCTAGGTGCAAAATTGTGTCAAAAGGATGCGCGTTATCGCGATGATCCATTGACAAAGGAAGGGAGTTAGGGTGCTGGGGCAACGAAAGCAGACGGCAATTGCGTGGCGGCTCGGCGAAGATCTGACAGCGGCAATGGTAAAGGCGGCGATGAAGATCTGAGTTGGTGAGATCGAGAGAGGGTCTGGCCTTTATATAAGCGAAGCGAAGGCTCGGTGCAGCGGATAAGCGTTATCCATGAGCCTCGCCGTGATTCTTGAGGCCAATGCTCATCCGTGAGACAGCGGAGGTTGGAGGAGATGAGGTGGTGAGCCCACCGATCGATGTGGCGGCGATGGCCGAGCGTATGGCGATCGGCCAAGGCGGCGCGTCGAAGCGGGGCTGGCCTTAGGCCAAATGGCGATGTTTGTTGGCTGGAGGCTGGCCTTGTGGCGTCCACAGGCAGAACAGTTTCGGTCCGGCGGGTAATCGTGCGTGTGTTTTTAGAACACTAAAGTGGTCATAATTAATTCAAATGAATTAATAAAACACCACAATAATTTATAAAATAACTATGCAATATTTAGAGCCTAATGAACACTTAAGCACAGAACATTTTTGCAAATATTTCCTAATGCAATTAATGCACTTTTGCAGGTAAAATAAATACCAAATAAACTCTAAAACTTCAAATAATATTCAAAATAAAATTTCCCACTCTTTTATATTTTGAGAAGTCATCTTATCCCCTCTCATTTTTTTCGAGTGGAAAATATTATTTGAATATTTTAAAACTCCAAAAATGCAAAGAAAGATATGCATTGAATGATTCTATTAACATCCGAATTTAATAAAAATTGGGATGTTACAAACCTATTAAGATGAATCTAGTCCTCGAGATTCGGGTTAACCAAAAAGGTGTGGATGGTCTGCATGAGATCTTCCTCTCTTTCGGTAGCTTCCTCCTCGGTGTGGTGACTCCTTGAACTTTCGAGAACACGATGATCTTGGTTAGTGATCCTCTCTAGTCTCAAGAATCTTAATAGGCTTCTCCTCATAAGTCGATCGCTCTAAGCTGAATTGCCTCGAGTGGCCTTTGTATCTCTCAAAGGAATATCCGCCATCTCCGCATGACACTTCTTGATTTGGGAAACATGAAACACATCATGAACTCTGTCAAAGCCTGGTAATTCCAAGCTGGTATGCAACCTCTCCTCTGCGTTCTAGAACTCTGTATGGTCCCACAAATCGTGGCGCTAACTTTCCTTTGACTCCAAATCTCTTAATACCTCGAGTGGAGACACTCGAAGATATGCTCTATCTCCCACTTCATAGATCACTTCCTGCGTTTAGCATCGGCAACTTTTACGCGCCTTGGTAGGCTATCTTAAGTCATCACGAATCAACTTGACCTTCTCTCTGAATCCCTGATCAAATCAGGTCCAAACAATTCTCGATCTCAACTCCATTCCACATCAAAGGTGTCTGCATTTCACTGCCATACATGCCTCGAAGGGCCATCTCTGGCCCGGCTTGGTAGCTGTTGTTGTCACGAGAACTCTGCGTGGGGTAAGTTATCATCCCAACTAGACCCATAGTCTAGCGCACAAGCTCTCGGCATGTCCTCCGAATCTGATTGACTCTCTCTGCGCCCATCGATGCAGTGGATGGAAGGCTATCTTGAACTCTAGCACAGTACCCAAAGTTTCATCTGGCTGATTCCAAAACTTTGAGGTGGCGCATTCCTCTATCGTCTGATGCTCCTCGGAACTCCATGCGGACATACAATCTGGTCATATATATCTTTGCCTTAGCACTTGTATAGGTGGTCTTCATTGGAATGAAGTGAGCAACCTTGGTCAACGATCCACTATCACCCAAATGGAATCATAACTTTGAGCGGGTCTGGGTAACCCGTGATAAAGTCCATAACAAGTTTATCCCATTTCCAATCAATTATAAAGCGGCTGAAGTAAACCTGGTTTACGATGCTCTGCCTTTACTCGACATACACATCATATTGCCACATACTCGGCAATCTCTCTCTTCATACCGGCCCACAAAACTTTCCTTCAAGTCCAAATACATCTTGGTGTTGCACGGGTGTATCGAATATGGTGAGTCATGAGCCTCTGAAGAATCAACTACGATCTACGGATCATTGGGTACACAAATCCGTTGCTCAAACCATATGGTTCCATTTTCATCCTCCACGGAATCCTTTTGCTTTCCTTTGCTCATCATTTCCTTTATCTCAGCAATACCTTGGTCCAACTTAAGGCTTCTCAGATTCTTCCCAACAAGGTGGGTTGTACCTCGAGTCGTGACATAACCTCTTGGAACTATTTCCAAGCTGAAGGTCTCTAAGCTCATCACATAACTCGAGGTAAACCTCTGCTTGTAAAGTGTTAACATAACTCTTACGGCTCAAGCATCTGCCACAACATTGGCTTTTCACGGATGGTAATACGGACTCATGTCATAATCCTTTATAAGTTCAACCATCTCCTTTGCTGAGATTCAACTCATACTGCGTGAAAATGTACTTCAAACTCTTGTGATCCGTGTAAACATCCTTGATTCCCAATAAGATAGTGTCTCCATGTCTTGAGTGCACTGCGGTACTCTAACTCCAAATCATCGTGGCATAGTTCAACTCATGAGGTCGAAGGCCGTGAAGCATAAGCTACAACTTTTCCCTCACATAAGAACCTCCAAGTCGGCGTGAAGCATCACAATACACAAACTCCTTGTGTACGTCGGTGGGATTAGCCTTGGGGCTGTAACCAAGCGTTTCTTCAACTCTTGAAAGCTGGCTTCACTCTTGATCAAAGCGAACTTGGTGTCCTTCTTGACAACATTGTCATGGGCCTTGCAATCTTAGAAATTTTCAATAAATCTCGATAATATCCGCAAGTCCAAAGAAGCTGAATCTCAGCCAAGCTGGTGGGTGCATTCCATTACTGGTGACTCTACCTTGGTAGGGTCCCTGCAATCCTTCACGACACACAACATGTCAAGGAATCCGACTTCCTTGAGCCAAAACTCACACTTGAACTTGGCATAAAGTTGATGTTCTGAGCTTCTCCAAAATAGCGAGATGTTACGTGTTCCTCCTCATTCTTGGAAAACCAATATGTCATCAATGAATACCACAATGAACTTATCCAAGAACTCCATGAACACCTTGTTCATCATGCTCATAAAATAGCGAGGGCATTAGTCAAACCAAAGGACATGTTTGTATACTCATAAAGCCCATACCTTGTGGTAAATGTCTTGGGTATATCCTTCTCCGGATCTTCAATTGGTGATAACCCGATCGAAGATCGATCTTGGAAAACACTAGCTCCTTCTAGCTGGTCAACAAGTCATTGATCATCGGTAGGGATACTTGTTCTTGATGGTCACCTTGTTCAAGGCGGTAATCCACACACATCCTCAAGGTTCCATCCTTCTTCTCTACTAAAATCTTTGGGGCTCCCCAAGGTGATGAACTCGGTGAATATACCCTTTCTCTAGCAACTCCTTAATCTTTCTTGACTTCCTCCAAATCATTAGCGAGCGCAAGTCTGGCTCTTGGAGATGGGTCTCGTGCACAGCGAGCTCAATCAAAACTCAATCTCCCGATCTGGCGGCATACACAGTAACTCCTCAGGAAATACATGGGATAATCCTTCACTGCTGGTACTTCTTCTGGACAACTCCGTAGAGAGTTCACACAGTCCTCTTAGGCTTAAGCACGGATACATACTTGATCCTCTTCTTCTACGGGTGGTGAGAAAAATCGATCTACTAGCACAATCGATGGTCGCCTCATACTTGGACATCAATCCATCCCTAGGATTACATCCAACCCTTGTGACTCTAGTATGATCATATCCGTAGGAAAACATGTCCCCGATGTTCAAAGGCAATGGAAGCATCACACTAGCCCTAGACTCGGCTCTGGGAACTCACTAGAATGGGCCTTAAGAGCTACAGTGAGCAACTTATGTCTATCCACGAATCCTTGATATGAATGAGTGTGATGCACGTGTCAAAAGAATGAGTGCTGGAAATAAATTAACCAAGAACTTACCAATCACTGCGTCAGGCTGTTCATAGACCTCTTCCACATTGACATGATTCACATGCCCCTTAGTGAAAGGATTAGGCTTCTTGCCTCCAGAATTCCCATTGCCATTTCCATTTCCATTCTGCGCCTCAGGACACTCATTGGAGTAGTGCCCTGTCTTCTTGCATTTGAAGCAAGTGATGTGACTCAGATCTTTCTTCATTGGTGTTGAAGAGTTGAAATGCTGCTGGTTGCCATTCCTCCATTGCCATTTCCATGCTTGTGACCATGGTGGTTGTGTCCATTTCCTCCATCTTTGAATGTGGCCTCCATGGTTATGATGATTCCCTCCAAACTTGCTAGTTCTGATCGAGAACTTCTGAGTACGGGCTGTAGGTTTCTGTTGAACTCGAGTTATACTTCCCATGACCGTACTTTCTCTTACGATTCTCCATCTTTGGTGCTTGCCTCGAGAATGGTAGCCTTATCAACCAACTCGATAGTTCACAAAAGGTGTACGATCAAGCTGAACTCCCAACTCATCGTTCAGTCCCTCCGAAACTTCTCACCTTGCATGCATGGTGCCCGTCCACAGTGCATAGCGGGCCTTTCTTGAACTCATCAGCATCTTGGTGCCGTCGTCCTCCACTGGCGCAAGTTGCGGAACTCCTTCTTCTTGAGACTCATGGCTCCAGTGAGACATGGCGGTCTGAATACTCTTTGGGCTGAGTCAAGTCACATTCTCCAAAGGGTATGTGGTGGTGTAGTTCTCACCAAGCGGCGGCAGACCATCCATCGGTGATGGGCAAACTTCACCTTCTGGCGTCATTGCATCCTGCCGTGGTTAGCTCCTTCCTATCTTGCGGGCCGGTCATCTGCGACGATTGGCTCCATCTTCTTTGGAGAACAGGTGGTTTCAGCCTCGGTAAGGCTGTCAGCTGGGGTGGCGGCGGTGGGTTGTTGTTGTTAAGTTACGGTTTTGAATGACCATCTGCATAAGAGCATTCTGTGCTGGATCAATTCCATGACTCCGTGAGAAAGTTGAATTGAGGTCACGTCTTGGAGGCATCGATGGGTTTAGAGTGGATGAGAAGTCGAGAGTAGAATAAGGCCTAGGGAGTAAAATCACACTACCCATATGCACATGATAGCAATAAAACTTCAAATCACTCCAATTCAATTTCACTCAAAGGTTCACATGAACAATCAAACCTAAGGTAAGCCATGTCACAAGATTTGACAAGGTCTCACAAATGAAATAAATCTAATGGGATAACGAAATCAATTCCTAACTCTCATGGTGGTATAAAATCTAACTCTCGTCGGATGAAGACCAGGTCAACCATGTTGACATCAGTGTCCTTGCATCCTTTGCGTGTCATCATGTCCAAGCTCATCACGGTCCTTGTCTGGTGGCGTAGGCACCATCAGTGATCCTCTGGATGTTCTCTCCCTCATCCAGCTTCTCCTCGGCCTCCTCGAGCTCAAGCTTGGATCGTCGATCTTCTCTGTGGTCAGCTCTCCCTCATGCGATCGGCGTCTTGGAGTTCCTCCTCGAGATCAGCCTTGCAGTCATGAGGTTCTTGATGACGATCATGTTGTCGAACGACTCCGGCTCCATCATACGAATGTGATCCTCCATGTCACGGATATGGGATGCTATCGTCTCGTCCTCGAGTCACCACATCTCCATTGCGTCGCGGCGTCCGTACATCACGAAGGAGGTCCTCTTGAGGTCTTCGTCATACTCCTCCCGTCGTCCAGAAACAGCGTGAGCAGCGATGCCCTTGCAAGCCCCATGTTGCGGTATCCACGGAAATCAATGGGCTTAGTGCGGTTTCGAGATGCGTCCGAGGATATGGGCATCGATCCTCCAACATGTCTCCTCGGCGGGGTGGCGGTGAAGGTTCGATGAATGTGGGAAGCCCAATCTTGGTGCTTCACGATCTTCACGGCTCTTGTCAAAAGGCATGGTCTCATCGGGCTGCTCAAACTTCGACAATGGCGGACGACATCTACATTTTGAAAGGGAAAAATTAAATGCAGAGTAAAGAAGGTACAAGACCAAAGGATATAGGGAAAGTGAAAAATAAAGTTTTTATCCTATGGCTTTTCCATTTTCTAAAGAATTAGCGTCCTACGATCAACGTGTGCTCTGATACCATCTTGTAACCCGACTTGGTAGAGTCGAAGTCTCTGTGCTTACCGTGCTAGTCCTGGATCGACTTGCTAGCACGATTACTCGATGAAATAACGAAATAACACATCTCTTTATTACATCGATAGTCCGGAGCAATACATTTATTACCAAATAGGGCATAGAGCCAATAAACAATTACTGCGGAAGCAAAGTAGTAAATAGGTCCAACTCCACGAGCAAGGTTGAGTGTAGAACATCGACCTATGCACTTTAATCCTCGTCGGATATACGCAGCGTGATAAGTTGCAGCCATATAAATCGATACATTGAATGTCTTGGCAAGTCACATCATAAGTGTAATGAACCTACTTGTACATGCAATTTGGCTGGTGGAAAGCTCTAAGTTTAATTTTTTGCATAAAGCTAGTTTTCCTATTAGAAAAGATGTTATTCTACTACTACACATTTGCATAGGATGAGTTGTGAAACCCAACTCCATCCGTTCCCAAGTTTCATTTAAATCCCATTTGTTTAATTAAAGGTGAGGAGATCTCCGGCATTTTCACTACTAGATGCTCAATATGTAAAGTAGCAGGGACACGGCTAATCGATTAGGTTGACACTCTGCGAGGTTACTTTTCCCCACAAGACTGACCACCTCCATGATCGGAAGATCGAGACATAGTCTTTAAAATGTTCCCCCTTAACCCACGGATAGGCGGTACACCTACATCATTCTACATCGCTAGCCCATCCCGGAAGGTCACTAACTTCTCAACTAAGAGGCCCATATTGGCTTGTGGTGCTGCAGTAAGCTTGAGACATGAGAACACGATTGATCTCTTTGAGCTGGACGGACGGTCCACTAGTGGTGCACCACCATGGATTTCCCATCGTGCCCCCAGCATATATACCATTCCTCAAGTTTCCGTGGTAGTTCATTAATTAACTTAGGTCCTACTTACTACATTGTCACTCATACTTTACAATGTTCACTCCCCAATCCACGTCTACTTAGCGAAGCAACATAATGTAAACGATGGCGACAATGTCATATGGTTCAGACCTACCTCAATGAACTCTTGGGTGAAAAGCATAATCATGCGGCATCAATTCCTACCATGCAGTCCTACCGCAAAGAACTAAGTGCATAATAAAACATAGGTAATGAAACATGATCAAGACAAATTCTTTGGGCCATAAATAATGTTGCCATGTTTCTAAAGTCCGAACAAGAGCATATAATTCTTTATCATAAGTAGAGTAATTCAGACTAGGCCCACTCAATTTTTCAGAAAAGTATGCAACAGGTTTGCCATCTTGTAATAACACACCTCCTAATCCAATTCCACTAGCATCACATTCAAGCTCAAAAGTCTTATTAAAATCCGGAAGTTGGAGTAAAGGAGCATGTGTCAACTTAGCTTTCAATACCGTGAAGGCTTCTTCCTGTGCGGTACCCCAAACAAAAGGCACATCCTTCTTTGTAAGCTCGTTGAGAGGTGCAGCAATGGTGCTGAAATCTCTCACAAACGCCTATAGAAACCAGCGAGGCCAAGGAAACTCCTCACTTGTGTGACCGTTTTGGGCTGCGGCCAACTCTCAATAGCTTCAATCTTGGCTTTATCAACTTCAATTCCTTGTGGAGTAACAACATAGCCAAGAAAAGATACTCGGTCGGTGCAAAAGGTGCACTTCCCAAGGTTACCAAACAAACGTGCATCACGTAGAGCATTAAAAACAACACGTAAATGTTCCAAATGTTCTTCCAAAGATTTGCTATAAATCAGTATATCATCAAAATAAACTACCACAAATCGTCCAATGAAAGCACGTAAAACTTCGTTCATTAATCTCATGAAAGTACTAGGTGCATTAGTTAACCCAAAAGGCATGACTAACCACTCATATAATCCAAACTTAGTTTTAAATGCTGTTTTCCATTCATCTCCCAATTTCATACGAATTTGATGGTATCCACTCATAAATCAACTTTGGAGAATATTGTAGAGCCACTCAATTCATCAAGCATATCATCTAGCCTAGGAATAGGGTGGCGATAACGAATAGTAATATTATTGATGCCTCTACAATCAATACACATACGTGACGTACCATCCTTTTTCGGCACTAGAATAATAGGAACAACACAAGGACTAAAGGGATTCACGTATATAACCTTTGTCGAGCAGCTCACATGTACTTGACGCATAATCTCCTTCGTCTCCTCTGGATTGATGCGGTATGGTGCACGGTTGGGTAATGATGCACGGGAATTAAGTCAATTTGATGCTCAATCCCTCTAATAGGTGGTAATCCGGTGGCACGTCTTGTGGAAAGAGCGTCGTGAACTCTGCAAAATGTTAGTGACAGCGGGGGCAAAAGAGGAAGGCACGTCCTCGAATGAAAATAATGCCTCTTTGCACACAAAAGCATAGCAAATAGATTTGCTAAAATCTAGCTCATCAATATCAGATTTGGTGGCAAGTAAACATGCACTTTTCAATTTAATTTGAAGCAACGATAGATGGTTTATTATTAGGCTTCTTGTGTTGCTCAAATTCTTTTGCCACAATCTGATTTTCACTCTTATTTTCTCTGTTTTGCTTTATTAGCTCTATTAATATCATCTTTCAAAATGGACTCAGGAGTCATAGGAAGCAAAGTAATATTTTTATCCTTATGAACAAGAGTATACTGATTGTTTCTACCATGGTGTCAGAATTTTTATCAAATTGCCATGGTCTACCAAGTAACAAGGAACATGCTTGCATAGGTACCACATCACAATCAACATAATCAGCATATGTAGAGATACTAAAATGCACACGAACAGTGCGTGTTACCTTCACCTTGCCGCTGTTGTTGAACCATTGGATGTAGTAAGGATGTGGATGTGGTCTTGTGGTGAGAGATAGCTTCTCCACCATCTCCATGCTAGCCAAGTTGTTGCAGCTCCTCCATCTATGATGGCCTTGAATAGAACGTTCCTTCACAACTCCTTTGTATGGAACAAATTATGCCTCTGATTTTGCTCAGCTTGTGTAACCTGCACACTCAAAACACGTTGAGCAACTAAACATTCATACTGTCGGCATCTTGACAGCCATGTATTGTGTCTCATGATCAGAATCATCTCCACCGTGTTCCTCATGTGTAATAAGAGCCAAAGTCTCCTCATCATAGTCACTAGCGGACTCATACCCACCATCCTCGGTAGCAATCATCACACGCTGAGATTTGCATTCTCTCATAAAATGTCCTCTTCCCTTACAACGACGACAAATAATATCACTCATGTGCCTGTTGATGCCATGGAAGAAGAGCTCGTGCAGGCCCAGCAGGTGTGCTCTTGGCGAGATAGTGGTGGTTGTGCCTGCTTTCTTGTATCACGGTTGGAGGTGGCACTGAAGGAGGTGATGGTGCGGTGGAAGTAGATGATGCACGTGGTGTCCATGATGAAGGTCGACCTGCGAGAAAAGTTAGTGGCGCCAATGCTGTCGATCCTACACTTCACGTTCAGCTTTACAAGCAAGATGGAATAAGCGAGTGATATTATTATAATCCTTATAGTCTAGAATGGTGCGAATCTCTATTTAATCCACCCGAAAGCGTGCAAGCATAGCTTCATTCTCCTCAACAATACCACATCTAATCAAGCCAGTTTGCAATTCGATAATATTCTTCTACAGAATTTTTCCTTGTCTTAAACGCTGCAATTTTTGAAGTAATTCACGTTGATAATATGGTGGAACCCAGCGAGTACGCATAGCAGTTTTCAAAGCAGCCCAAGTAGCTGGAACAGGATATAATCTACAATGTTGGGACCACCAAACACATGCAAAGCTAGTGAAAGCACAAACAGCAGCAGGAACACGTCTCTCCTCGGGATATTGTAAACATGTAAATCGTTGTTCGGTTTCTAACTCCCAAGTAAGATATATATCGGGAACATATCTACCCTCAAATGGTGGAATATTCAATTTCAGTTTAGGGAGATGGTCATGATCTCGTACTGAGGGGAGCCCTAACATTGCCATTATTTGCATGTGGACGACCTGGTGGTTGTGGTGCTGGTGGTTGCGTAGTTCGATGTTGATCAACCTCATCCTCGTAATCTTCCACATAATCATCCTCGTCGGTACCAGCAGCAGCAGATAGCAGGAGCCAAAGAAGCACCAACAGCGATGCAGCGGCACCAGAATTTTGTCTGGCTCAATAGGAACACGCTGAGCTCGTCCATACTGATTCGGAAGGGGCGTAGTTGTTGTCGTTCTTGAGAGGTGCGATAGGTGCAGCCGGCGGTGGTTGTGGAAAAAAGCGAGCAATTCATCAAACTTGCTATCAAGCTTTGTTTCAAGCGTCTTCTCAATGCCATCTATCTTCTCCATGGCCTCGTCAAATCTGTTTAGCACATCTTGCACTGTCCAATCATCATTTGCTGAAACTTATCATGTAGCTGTTTGTTTGTCGGGTTCTCCCAATCAGTCTCATCGGCTTGTGATCCTGCCATGGTTAGCAGCAATAGAAACACACAAGAATATGATCCTCAGACTACTAGGAAGTGGTGGTGGTGGTGTGGTGGGCAGTCACAAATCCGTGAAGCAAATCTCAAATTCTTACAGTTCTTACCCAGCAGAGGCGGTGATAGGCAACCGTTGTAGTCAAAACTCTCAAAGCTTGGCTATAGCGATTACGAGGGAGAATCAAGCATACGGCGTAGATGTATGTGGAGCTGGGAAGGCTTATAATATGGTAGCAAAAGGGTTGAGAATAATCAAATCAGAGATGCAAAGTTGAATAAGCGCTCAACGAGCAGATCTTGTCTGGTCCTAGGCTGAACCGTGCTAGAGACGCGAGCCTAGAACACTAACAAAATCACGCGCTGCTGCGTAAACAAAGGAAAAGCACACTCTGAAATTTTTTTTCGCTCTTTTTTTTTTCGCTGCTCTTTTTTTTTTGCAAAAATCACTATAATGGCGAGTGTCTCAAAACTCTTCCCAGGTCAAATGACAGGATGGGCACGAAATTTTTTCGACCAATTTTTTTTTTTATTTGCCGGACCCAAAAGCTGAAGCGGGTCAAAAAACTTTCTATAACGGCGATGGCTCAATACGCTTAGAAACACCTAAAAATAGGATAGCCGAAATTTTTTTATCCCGTGCGTTTTTGGAAAATTTTGGGCCTAAGCGGAGGTGGTTTCGGACTCTTTTTTGAAACCAACCTCTTCTACGGACGACAAAGATTGCTGGAATCGAAACCTACTCACACAAGGAAACACGAATCGGAAATTAGATGGATCGAAAACAAATCTAATACGCAAGGAACTCGGATTGGTGGTGGATATATGGTGGTGGTATATGGCAAGCGGTGGTGGTATATGGCAGCGGTGGTGGTATATGGATACGGATTGAGCGGTGGCGGATAAGCGGTGGTGGTAGATGGCAGGCGATGATGATGGTGCGGCTTGTGGCGTGACTACTTATGACCGAACTCGAAACTCTAAAAGACTAGACTCTAAGACCAGCAACTAGACACGACGATGCAACCGCAAATTCAACAACGCAAATACAGAAAAGATTATGCAAAGGCTCGGATTGGTTCGGATATGATGACCTAACCCTAATTTTTTTTTGGCTTTTTCATGGACTGTAGGTATGAAGAACAGACTCGATCTAAACTACGAAAAACTGTAAAATCTCACCGAGCAACCTGGAAATCTGAGGTGTCCCGTCTTTCGATGAGATGGTGGATTTCGCTTTGGTGGAAGTCGACTTTGACGATCCGACTACGAGCGTGCGAGGACGTCGCGCCTTAGCAATCGCTAAACCAACTCCGAGAGGTTATTGACCACGCCGGAGCACGATCAACGTGACCACGAGGGTCGATTTCCTGCGAGCAAACGAAGAACAAGCAAGAAACTGAGATTGCAATCTGGATATTGCGAATATAAGATGAAAGCTTTATTGATCAAGGTGGGGTTCTATGGCGCCTTTGTGCTGGTCGTTGAACACAAGCGAAATCTGCGAAGTTGCAGCTATGGCGAACTTTTGATCTAAACAAAACCCAAGTCTAAGCGGTGCCCTAAGGGCTGTATATATGGAGGAAGAGGGGTGAATTTCGTGGCCCTTGGTGGAGGGTCGAAACTAACCCTATCTCTTGTTTCCCCACATACGGACTCTAAAATAGCCTATACTAATGTATTTCGAAATTACATGGGCCTGGCCCAATAATAAGGTGTGCAGCACCTAGAATAGCCTATGGACGAATATTATGAAGTGGCATCTTGTATATTTCGTCCAAGGCTTCATGCACTCCTTATGGTGGCTTCAAAGTCCTGAAATCATCACTTGTAACTCCGTTCTTGATCCCCTTAGCATGCCATCAACTCCATGTGTGTTCTTGCTCCAATGTTCATTCTTCTCCAAGCTAGGCCCTTCATTTGTAAGCAAAACAAATGTATCCAATTTAGGCAGCATCATATTCTCATGAACATTAGAATCATTACCAAGAAACGAAAGTACCTGGTAATTTAGTTGGCGTGCGCGAGCTCTAGTAATTGGTCCAGTATGTATAGCAGCAGGGGCTGTGGGTGTAACAATGGTATTGATGTCCTCATCACCAAGTATCCTTCAAAATAGGTGCTTATGAGGACACTTTGGAGTGTGATGTGGTCCCAATGACCGTTTGCCACCTCCTCCTTGGTCGGCCATGGCAATTCGACCGTGGTGTCTACCACAATGGGCGTACAAACCACTATAGCTTCAAGATGAAAGGCAAAGAATATGTCTACGACCCATGTCTCCTAGTCAAGTGATAGCCGACAAACAAGCCACCAACCAATAAGAGAAGAGTGAGAAAGTGAGCCACCAAAAAGTGAGTGAGAGCCACAAGCCAAATTTGGCGCCTCTTAGCCTAGAGAAAAACCTCATACTATTAGCCACCAAACATGAGATGAGAGAAGTGTGTCGAGAACCCATCGAGTGTGATGCACTTTATCCTTGTGTGCAAGGGCGGCGAACCAAAACTAACACCACTCATGAGCTACCTTTGGTGTTTCAATCTCTTTTGCAGGAATTTCAAGATGTGTTCCCGATGAGCTACCTCGGGTCTACCTCCTCTCTGAGGCATTGAGCATCGAATCGACCTCATACCGGGCGCCACATGAAACAAAGCCCCATACCGTGTCAATCCCGAAGAAACCAAGGAGATTCAGCAGCAAGTACAACAACTTATCGACAACGGTCATGTGCGTGAAAGCTTAAGCCCTTGTGCCGTTCCGTTATACTTGTGCCTAAGCCCGGCGGAACTTTACGCTTGTGTTCGATTGTCGACCCATAAATGCTATCACCGTGCGCTATAGGCATCCCATTCCTCGCTTAGATGATATGCTTGATGAACTTAGTGGAGCCAACTTTTCTCAAAATTGATCTTAAAAGTGGCTATTACCAAATCCGCATTCATGAGGGTGATGAATGGAAAACTGCTTTCAAAACAAAATTTGGCTTATATGAATGGTTGGTTATGCCTATGGGTTTGTCGGAAGCTCCAGGAACTTTTGTGCGTCCATGCATCATGTACTTCGCCCATACATTGGAATCTTTGTTGTGGTTTACTTCGATGATATTCTTGTGTATAGCAAAAACATGAAAGAGCATCTTGATCATGTTAAGCTTGTTTTGCAAACACTTCGAAAGGAAAGTCTATATGCCAACTTGAAAAAATGCACTTTTGGCGTTGACAAAGTGGTTTTCTTGGGTTTCGTTGTCTCTTCCAAGGGTGTCCATGTTGATGAAACTAAGATCAAAGCAATTAAAACTTGGCCCCAACCCACCAATTTGCAACAAGTCGAAGTTTCCTTGGTCTTGCAGGTTTTTATCGCCGCTTTGTGAAAAACTTTAGCACTATTGCAGCTCCTTTGCATGCTTTGAGTAAGAAGAATACTCCTTTTGTTTGGGGACCTTTGCAATAAAACGCTTTTGATGAGCTCAAGTCTTTGCTTACTCATGCTCCAATTCTTGCTTTGCCCAATTTTGACAAAACTTTTGAGGTCCATTGTGATGCAAGTGGTACCGGAATTGGCGGAGTTTTAATGCAAGAAAAACGAGTCATTGCTTATTTTAGTGAAAAACTCTCCGGTGCTCAACTTAACTATCCGGTGTATGACAAGGAATTGTATGCTTTAGTGCGTGTCCTCCATGTTTGGGAACATTATCTTAGACCTCATGAGTTTGTCATCCATACCGATCATGAAACGCTTAAGTACTTAAAAGGTCAAACTAAATTGAACAAGCGTCATGCCAAATGGAGTGAATTTATCTTTTCCATATGTGATCAAGTACATTAAGGGCAAGGAAAATGTAGTTGCCGATGCACTTTCACGCATTTGCACGCTTGTCACCCAACTTGAGTTGAATGTTATTGGCTTTGAGCACATCAAAGATTTATATGCTAGTGATCCATCTTTTGCACCTCATTATGCCAAATGTTTAACGCATACATCTTGGGAACAATATTACCTCAAGGATGGTTATCTTATGAGAGCTAACAACTATGCATACCCGAGTCTTCTCTTCGTTTGCTCCTTTTGCAAGAGGCTCATGGCGGTGGACTCATGGGACACTTTGGACGCGACAAGACTTTCATACGCTCTCCAAGAACTACTTTTGGCCAAAGATGTTTGAGGCGTCTCACGTTTCACCACAAGATGCTCAACATGCGCAAAGCTAAGTCAAAAGCTCAATCTCATGGTCTTTACATGCCTCTTCCTATTCCTTATCAACCTTGGGAAGACATTAGCATGGACTTTGTACTTGGTTTGCCTAGAACTCAAAATGGAAAGGACTCCGTATTTGTTGTTGTGGACAGATTTTCCAAAATGGCACATTTCATTCCTTGCAACAAAGTAGACGATGCTTCACAAATTGCAAATCTATTTTGTAGGGAAATCTTGCGCCTCCATGGAGTACCAAAGTCAATCGTCTCCGACCGCGACGTCAAGTTCTTGAGTTACTTTTGGAAAACTCTTTGCGCCAAGCTCGGAATCAAGCTCTGCGCCGTCACCAGCGCCGTCACCATCAGAGCACCCGGACCATCCGGGCCCCCACCCGGATCATCCGGACCAGCCCGGATCATCCGGACCGTCGCCCGGATCGTCCGGCCAGCGCCTACGCGCGCGTGTTGGGCTGAGCCCATGTACCCCTTCGCCCCAGACTCTATATATAGGACCCCCTCTCCTCACTTTGAGATTTAGCATTGGATTAGCTCATATTTGTGTGTGAGAGCCTTTGCTCATCCACCGGTACTTCTCCACGGAGATCAGGACCTCCGTCTAGGAGAAGATCCATCGGATTCAAGACCCCTAAAAAGGGAAGATCCCCTCGTGGATTCAAGACCTCCTCCGGGAGAAGAACGGCTACCTTTGTATCTTTCCTTTGTTGATTTTGGACCATGTATCACTCGTGCTTCGATGATCTAGACCTTGTGTGATTGATCTCTTGTCGATTGAGTGTCTCTCTCGTTCTTCCCCGTGATTTCCTCTCGTTCTTCCGCGCTTTCTTCGTGTTCCCTCCGTAGGATCCCCTCCAAATGTGAAAGATCGACGAATTAGGGTTCCACCCTACATTAGCATGCCATCAACTCCATGCGTGTTCTTGCTCCAATGTTCATCCTTCTCCAAGCTAGGCCCTTCATTTGTAAGCAAAACAAATGTATCCAATTTAGGCAGCATCATATTCTCATGAACATTAGAATCATTACCAAGAAACGAAAGTACCTGGTAATTTAATTGGCATGCGCGAGCTCTAGTAATTGGTCCCATATATGTAACAGTAGGGGTTGTGGGTGTAACAATGGTATTAATGTCCTCATCAGAATAGGAGCTTGATGCCGAGCTTGGCGCAAAGAGTCTTCCAAAAGTAACTTAAGAACTTGACGTCGCGGTCGGAGACGATTGTGTTAGGTACTCCATGAAGGCGCGAGATTTCCCTACAAAAGAGATTTGCAATATGTGAAGCATCGTCTACCTTGTTGCAAGGGATGAAATGTGCCATCTTAGAAAATCGATCCACGACAACAAACACGGAATCCTTTCCATTTTGAGTTCTAGGCAAACCAAGTACAAAGTCCATGCTAATGTCTTCCCAAGGTTGATAAGGAATAGGAAGAGGCATGTAAAGACCATGAGATTGAGCTTTTGACTTAGCTTTGCGGCATGTTGAGCATCGGGTGGTGAAGCGTGAGACGTCTCGAAACATCTTGGGCCAAAAGTAGTTCTTGGAGAGCGTGGCGAAGGTCTTGTCGCGTCCAAAATGTCCCATGAGTCCACCTCCATGAGCCTCTTGCAAAAGGAGCAAACGAAGAGAAGACTCGGGTATGCATAGTTTGTTAGCTCTCATAAGATAACCATCCTTGAGGTAATATTGTTCCCAAGATGTATGCGTCAAACATTTAGCATAGTGAGGTGCAAAATATGCATCACTAGCATACAAATCTTTGATGTGCTCAAAGCCAATAACATTCAACTCAAGTTGGGTGACAAGCGTACATATGCGTGAAAGTGCATCGGCAACTACATTATCCTTGCCCTTAATGTACTTGATCACATATGGGAAAGATTCAATAAATTCACTCCATTTGGCATGACGCTTGTTCAATTTAGTTTGACCTTTTAAGTATTTAAGCGTTTCATGATCGGTATGGATGACAAACTCATGAGGTCTAAGATAATGTTCCCAAACATGTAGTACACGCACTAAAGCTTACAATTCCTTGTCGTACACGGGATAGTTAAGTTGAGTACCGGAGAGTTTTTCACTAAAATAAGCAATGACTCGTTTTTCTTGCATTAAGACTCCGCCATTCCGGTACCACTTGCATCACAATGAACCTCAAAAGTTTTGTCAAAATTGGGTAAAGCAAGAATTGGAGCATGAGTAAGCAAGGACTTGAGCTCATCAAAAGCGATGGATTGCAAAGGTCCCCAAACAAAAGGAGTATTCTTCTTACTCAAAGCATGCAAAGGAGCTGCAATAGTGCTAAAGTTTTTCACAAAGTGACGATAAAAACCCGCAAGACCAAGGAAACTTCGCACTTGTTGCAAATTGGTGGGTTGGGGCCAAGTTTTAATTGCTTTGATTTTAGTTTCATCAACATGGACACCCTTGGAAGAGACAACGAAACCCAAGAAAACCACTTTGTCAACGCCAAAAGTGCATTTTTCAAGTTGGCATATAGACTTTCCTTTCGAAGTGTTTGCAAAACAAGTTTAACATGATCAAGATGCTCTTTCATGGTTTTGCTAAACACAAGAATATCATCGAAGTAAACCACAACAAAGATTCCAATGTATGGTCGAAGTACATGATGCATGAGACGCACAAAAGTTCCGGGAGCTTCCGACAAACCCATAGGCATAACCAACCACTCATATAAGCCAAATTTGGTTTTGAAAGCAGTTTTCCATTCATCACCCTCATGAATGCGGATTTGATAATAGCCACTTTTAAGATCAATTTTGGAGAAAAAGTTTGCTCCACTTAGTTCATTAAGCATATCATCTAAGCGAGGAATGGGATGCCTATAGCGCACGGTGATAGCATTGATGGGTCGACAATCGGAACACAAGCGGAAACTTCCATCGGGCTTAGGCACAAGTATAACGGGAACGGCACAAGGGCTTAAGCTTTCACGTACATGACCGTTGTCGATTAGTTGTTGTACTTGGCGTTGAATCTCCTTGGTTTCTTCGGGATTGACACGGTAGGGAGCTTTGTTTGGAAGTGGCGCTCGGGGATGAGGTCGATTCGATGCTCAATGCCTCAAGAGGAGGTAGACCGGAGGTAGCTCATCGGGAAAACATCTTGAAATTCCTGCAAAGAGATTGAAATACCAAAGGTAGCTCATGAGTGGTGTTAGTTTTGGTTCTCCATCCTTGCACACAAGGACAAAGTGCATCACACTCGATGGGTTCTCACACTTCTCTCATCTCATGTTTGGTGGCGAATAGTATGAGGTTTTTCTCTCTAGGCGAAGAGGCGCTCAAGTTTGGCTTGTGGCTCTCACTCACTTTTTGGTGGCTCACTTTCTCACTCTTCTCTCTTTGTGTTGGTGGCTTGTTTGTCGGCTATCACATGACTAGGAGACATGGGTCGTAGGACATATTCTTTGCCTTTCATCTTGAAGCTATAGTGGTTTGTACGCCCATTGTGGTAGACACCACGATCGAATTGCCATGGCCGACCAAGGAGGAGGTGGCAAACGGTCATTGGGACCACATCACACTCCAAAGTGTCCTCATATGCACTGATTTTGAAGGATACTTGGACCGTATGCTCAACTCGTATAGTGCCGGAGTCACTTAGCCATTGAACCTTGTAGGGTTGCGGATGCTTCTTCTTGACCAATTGGATCTTGGAGCATAGTTCTTCGCTTGCCAAGTTGTGGCAACTACCTCCATCGATGATGACCTTGACGGAGCGTCCATTGATGCCGGCCTTTGTGTGGAAGATGTGGCATCTTTGATCTTCTTCTTGTTGATGTTGAAGTGTCAAGATCTGGGAGACAACAAGAGCGGGGCTCGTATCTTCATCACAGAAGACTTGATCATCTTCATCCTCGTTGATGCGCCGGTGCATGGCCACTTGCTCAATAGCGTCCATTTCATCTTCACTCATTGAGTCGTATGTGCCATCGTCGTTGAGTATCATGGTGCGCTTGTTGGTGCATTCATAGGACTTGTGGCCTCGGCCACCGCAAGTGAAGCACTTGAAGGAGCTTGTCTTGACGGTCTCATCGGTAGGAGTAGATGATGAAGCACGCGGCTTGGAGTTGCTTGTAGTAGTAGGAGGACGACTTGAACTTGTAGAAGTTTTCTTGTAACTTGACTTGTCGTCGTTGCTTGGAGAAGGCTTGGTTGATGTTGAAGTTGGAGTAGTTGTTGAAGCTTGGTTGTTGGAGAAGCCGTATGTCTTGGATGAGTACTTGGCGTACTTGAAGTCATCTTGCACTTGTCATTCCGCCTTTGTAGCTTGATGCACGAGCTCAATGAGGTTGGAGTAGGGTTGGAAGTCGGCGATCTTCTTGATGGGATGGTTGAGTCCATTCAAAAATCGTGCCATTGTTTGCTCATCATCCTCCTTGACATTGGCTCGAATCATGGCAGTCTCCATTTCTTTGTAGTATTCTTCAACACTCTTTGTTCCTTGCTTGAGGAGTTGTAGCTTCTTGAAGAGATCACGGTTGTAGTAGGTGGGCACAAAGCGTGCTCGCATGACATCCTTCATTTGAGCCCAAGTGGTGATAGGAGGTTCACCTCTTGCTTGTCCGCGCTCAAGTACTTGTTCCCACCATATGAGCACATAGTCTTGGAACTCAAGTGATGCCATAGCGATCTTCTTCTCTTCCTCATAGTTGTGCAAACGAAAGATTTTGTCAACCTTCAATGCCCATGAAAGGTACTCTTCGGGATCATTAGTTCCATTGAACTTGGGCATTGTGAACTTAAGCTTGCCATAGTGTTGTTCTTCATTGTGTTGAGGTCGATGTTGATGATGACGTTCTTGACGTGGAGGGTAATCATTCTCATGTTGCTCTTGGTGAGGAGGAAGTCCATGATCAACTTGCTCTTGTTGACCTTGAGGTTGAGTTTGAGCTTGAGGAGCTTGTGGAGGAGCTTGTTGGGCTAGACGTTGCGCACGCGGATGGTAGTTCCTCTCTTGTATTTCTTCTCGAAGGGCTTCCTCTTGATTGCGCCTTTCACGATTGCGGTTGGCGAGAGCTCGACTTGATGCTTGAAGGGCACGTTCCGCCTCAAGAGCTTGTGCTTCTCGTTGTTGTTGTTGAAGGCGTTGAGCCTCGGCGTCTTGTTGCTCTTAGTGTAAACACGCTCGTTCTTGTTCTTGTTGGTGGCGAAGGCGTTGTCGTTCTTGAGCTTGAGCAAGCGCCACTTGGTTTGATTGTGGACGAGGAACTTGTTCATCAACTTGCTCTTAGGAATGCTTGTCGTGTAGCGGGTTCGCGATGCATAGCGGTCTTGATGTGCTCGTCGAAGAGTGTTCAATGACGGTGTCTTGGTGTCGGAGAAGGAGTCGTCGGAGTGGCGACTTGAGTGGCTCCGACTTGAGTGTGAGGAAGTAGAAGGACGCCGGTTGACCAACAAGGCGCGGATCTCGTCCATTCTTGCATCGTTCTCTTTCTTGTGCGCGTCGAGTTTGTTGTCGAAGTAGTCTCTTGTACGTTGCTCGGAGAGTCGCAAGTCGGTGGCGAGGTTGTCGATGCGTTCGCTTATTGCTTGTTGCTCTTGATGGTGAGCTCATTGTGCGCCAAAGAGCTTGGTGATGTATGATGACATGTCGTCGTCTTGCTCGATGAAGAGTGGATTTGTAGAAGAACTTGGCCTATCCATCATTTGAAGCAAATTGTGAGTGGTAGAAGGAGAAGAACTAATACCAATGTACCTTTGACCGAAGTTGAAGATGAATCAAGTTCACTCAAATGCGGACAATGAAATAGCACTATTGGTATCGATCCTTGTCGATTCTCACACCTACACAAGTAAAAGCTTTTGGTGGAGCTTGGTTAGGATGGTGGCACAAAATTGATTGCAATCGTTAGCTTGACTCAAAATGTTGAAGAAGATTAGCGAATTAGCATATGCAACAAGTAGACCAAGCTAGTAGTGGTACACGGAAACACACATAAATAGATAAATGGGATTGTGCAAACCAAAAGTGAGCCAAAATGTGGAATCCACGAAAATGCTCTTGTTGCACAATACTAGAGAGACGCTAGCACGATTGCACAATAGGCGGATCACGGAGCTTGTGCACAACCTACTAGGCAAAAATGCAACGATCTCTATCCCAAGTATGCTATATGTATGGTATTTCAGTGCAATGATCCAAGATGATCTTATATGACAATCTTAATGTTGTATGATGCTATGCTTGTTGGTTATAAGCTCTTTGCTTATCTTTCCTCTTTGCTTAAAAGCTTGTGTGGCTCTTTCTCTTTTGAGCTCTTTTCTTATGCAAACTTGAAGAACCAAGATAGCAATTGTGTATGCGATGACAACTTTGTGACACACAAGTTGATTCCGAGATATGCACCACAATGGTATGTATGATATGGTGTATGCAACTAATGTGCACAAGTCACGTTGCCGGCAATACTCAATGGCTAGTCTCGATGGGTAAGCAACGCAAAAGATGGTCTATGATGGTTATCAATGCAATTGCAAGGTATGACAAAGATATCGTCGAGGTTACCGTCCGTAGCGAAGATGAGTAGTCGACCAAAATGAGCGTTTGTTGTAGATGTCGCACCGCGCCAAAATAGCCGAAACACAAAAGGACACGGAAATCTCACTCAAATTGTCGAACCCAAAGTCGAATGGTGGTACGGAGGTTGTGTTGCTGGGGTTTGGCAAGTGGAAGTGCTGGTGGTTGGGGTGGGAATGCGGTATGTATGTGTAGGTGGTGGTGGTGGTGGAGGGGGACTGCACAAATGCAGTTTCGGCAGAGGAAGCCGGATGATCCGGGCACGTCCGGATGATCCGGGTCGGAGTCCGGATGATCCGGGCAGGTCAACCACGCACGGGAACTGCTCGGGAAGAACACAGCAGGGGAGAAATTTGACGATTTCGGGGATTTTGGATGGATTTCGAGGGGGAGAAGGTGGGGAAAAGCAAGATCCACGAGTTACACATTGAATCCACGGATCAAAAACAACAAAACATCATCAAAACCAACAAATCACAAAAAAATTTGGGGGTATTTTTGGTGGGGATTTTCGGATTTAGGACGAGAACAACAAAATCAAGCTAGAAAAAGAGGGGTAGGGGCTCCAAAAACGTGATCAACGTGGCTCATGATACCATATGATGTAGGGTGGAACCCTATAGCGTCGATCTTTCACATTTGGAGTGGATCCTATGGGGAGAAACACGAAGAACGCGCGGAAGAACACGAGGAAATCACGGGGAAGAACGAGAGAGACACTCAATCAACAAGAGATCAATCACACAAGGTCTAGATCATCGAAGCACGAGTAACACATGGTCCAAAATCAACAAAGGAAAGATACAAAGGTAACCGTTCTTCTCCGAGAGGAGGTCTTGAATCCACGAGGGATCTTCCCGTAAAGGGTCTTGCATCGAGAGGATCTTCTCCGAAGAGGCGCGGTCTCTCACGAGGAGGAGATCCGATAGATGAGCGAGCTCTATCTTAAAAGCGAGCTAAATCAACGCTAAGTCTCAAAGTGAGGAGATGGGGTCCTATATATAGAGTTGGGGCGAAGGGTACATGGGCTCAGCCTAAACGCAGCGTCTTGTAGGCGCTGGCGGATGATCCGGACGGTCCGGATGATCCGGCGAAGTCCGGATGATCCGGTGGAGGCCCGGATGAGCGGAGGGTCGGCTGGTGGTCGCGAGGGGCGGATGTCCGCTGGAGGTCCAGACGTCGGGCAGGGTCGAGATGATCCGGGGCGGGTCCGGATGATCCGGCTTCAAGGTGGAGCTTCTGTTGCCTTCGGTCGAATTAGCCGGATCGTCCGGACCGGGGTCCGGATCGTCCGGGCTCTGTCCGGATCGTCCGGGCCGCCATTCGGATCGTCCGGGCTCTGTCCGGATCATCCGGGCCGCCGTTCGGATCGTCCGGCCACCCTGGTCCTTGGTGCTTTTTCCTCTCCGTCTTCTCGCATGTCTTCCGCTTCCGGTTCTCCTTGCTTCCTAGCCTCTTCATGGTCGACTCCTTGGTACCTGAGTATGCATAGCATTTCCGTTGGAGGTAGTAACCATGTCTCGTGTGAATCGAAAGGGAGTTGTGAGAGGAGTGATGTCACCTCGGTTTCAAGAGCTCTTGCACGTGCTCGAGTCATGGGTCCTTGTGGGGTTGGATGTGTTGATGTAGAGACCATGGGCATGATGGAAGGATGCTCCGCATCACGGAGTACCCTCAAATTCAGCCTTAAGCAGGACTTTTTGGCCTTGAAAGTCATAGAACACCATTCGTCGCTGTTTTTTAGACAAGTTTCTGAGCCCATTGGCACTTTTTTTTGAAGGAAATTCGAGAGATTATGTTGCTTATAGACATTAGCCCCCCTGGTAGGGACAAACGTACCTTTCTGCAGATGCTCTATGATCCGGGCAATCTCATATGGCCGTAAATTGAAGAAAATCCAGCGGCTATATGCATTACTCTCCTTGTTTTTGCCGGATGGCATGCTGTAACTAATGCGCGTGAAAGACAAGAACAAAAGTGTGATGCGGAGCATCCTACGGTCATCACCATGTCAAGAGTCCGTTTGGCAAGTGACACGTGCGACCTCTACTTCTCATACATAAAGGTGAATCTTCTCCTTTACACGTGCTCACTTGACCCCTTCGAGGATGGTATACTACTCGACACTTCCCCCGTGTGCATGCATAGGTATTGTCGGAGCTTCATGGATGTCGAGGAGTGCAAGCGCCAAGGAACAACTACACCATCCGCGAGGAAGCCTGAAGCGGCAGCGAAAGAAGATGGAGACAACCCCAGGACCCGGACATCCGGCGGGACCCGGACATCCGGCCCTGGAGCATCACCCAGCCGCCAGCCGCCAAGTACCTACAGGCCCCGGACATCCGGCCCATAAGCCGGACATCCGGCCATAAGCCGAAACCGGCGCCCTATCCGAGCACCGAGGCCGACCTCACCAGCCCGGACATCCGGCCCATGCCCCGGACATCCGGCCTCCCGCGAACGCCCGGACATCCAGCGCTTGCCTGCGTGATGAGGACATCAATACCATTGTTACACCCACAGCCCCTGCTGCTATACATCTTGGACCAATTACTAGAGCTCGCGACGCCAACTAAATTACGGTACTTTCGTTTCTTGGTAATGATTCTAATGTTCATGAGAATATGATGCTGCCTAAATTGGATACATTTGTTTTGCTTACAAATGAAGGGCCTAGCTTGGAGAAGGATGAACATTGGAGCAAGAACAAGCATGGAGATGATGGCATGCGCAAGGGGACAAGAATGGAGTTACAAGTGATGATTTCAGGACTTTGAAGCCACCATAATGAGTGCATGAAGCCTTGGACGAAATATACAAGATGCCACTTCATAAATTTCGTCCAGAGGCTATTCTAGGTGCTGCGTCACCTTATTATTGGGCCAGGCCCATGTAATTTCGAAATACATTAGTATAGGCTATTTTTAGAGTCCGTATGTGTGGGGAAACAAGAGATAGGGTTAGTTTCGGACCCCTCCACCAAGGGCCACGAAATTCACCCCCTCTTCCTCCATATATACAGCCCTTAGGGCACCGTTTAGACTTTGGGTTTTGTTTAGATTAAAAGTTCGCCATAGCTGCAACTTGCGTGCCGTTTGTGTTCAACGACGGACAAAGCGCCACGGAACCCCACCTTGATCAATAAAGCTTTCATCTTATATTCGCAATATCCAGATTGCAATCTCAGTTTCTTGCTTGTTCTTCGTTTGCTCGCAGGAAACAGACCTTCGTGGTCAGGTTGATCGTGCTCCGGCGTGGTCAATAACCTCGGAGTTGGTTTAGCGATTGCTAAGCGCGGCGTCCTCGACGTTCGTAGTCGGATCGTCAAAGTCGACTTCCACCAAAGCGAAATCCACCATCTCATCGAAAGGCGGGACACCTTAGCCTCTATCAAGTGGTATCAGATTTCCGGGTTGCTCGGTGAGATTTTACTGATTTTCGTAGTTTAGATCGAGTCTGTTCTTCATACCTATAGTCCACGAAAAAGCCAAAAAAATTAGGGTTAGTTCATCCCGTCCGAACCAATCTGAGCCTTTGCATAATCTTTTTCGTATTTGCTTTGTTGAATTTGCGGTTGCATCGTCGTGTCAAGTTCTGGTCTTAGCGTCTAGTCTTTTAGAGTTTGAGTTACATTCACAGGTTGTCGTCGCCGCTGCCATATACCACCACCACATATTCACCGCCAATCCGAATCCATATATGCCACCACATATCCGCCGCCATCACGCCCATCCGAGTCCACCAGCAACATATATCCGCCACCATCCGAGTTCCACAGATTCATCTCCGCCACCGATCCGAGTTCCACAGATTCATCTCCGCCACCAGTCCGAGTTCCACAGATTCATCTCCGCCACCAGTCCTAGTCCGAGTCCAGTAATTGTTGCATTGTTCTCGAGTTCCAGATCACGCGATACTCCGAGTCGTGACAGCAGAGGACTCCCCAACTTCCAAGCCATCCGCAGAAGAAAAATAGTTCCAGTTTCAAAAAAAAAATTCTGGCTAGGCAGTTTTTAGACCATTTGTAGACTTTTCGAAAAAAATTTGTTGCGGAGCAAAAAAAAAAAAGAGGAAAAAAGTGCAAAAAAAAAGGAAAAAAAAAGAAAAAAAAATTCAGAGTGTGCTCCTCCCTTGTTTACGTGCAGCGCCGTGATTTTGTTAGTGTTCTAGGCTCGCGTCTCTAGCACGGTCTAGCCTAGGACCACCTGATCACCGTCGTTGAGCGTTTATTCAACTTTGCATCTCTGATTTGATTATTCTTGACCCTTTTGCTACCATATTATAAGCCTTCCCAGCTCCACATACATCTCGTCGTGCGTTTGATTCTCCACAGTAATCGCTATAGCCAAGCTTTGAGAGTTTTGACTACAGCGGTTGCCGATCACCACGCTGCTGGGTAAGAACTGGTAAGAATTTGAGATTTGCTTCACGGATTTGTGACTGTCCACCACACCACCACCACCACTTCCTAGTAGTCTGAGGATCATATTCTTGTGTGTTTCTATTGCTGCTAACCATGGCAGGAACACGGGCCGATGAGACTGATTGGGAGAACTCGACAAACAAGCAGCTACATGATAAGTTTCAGCAAATGATGATTGGACAGGTGCAAGATGTGGTAAACAGATTTGACGAGGCCATGGAGAAGATAGATGGCATTGAGAAGGCGTTTGAAACAAAGCTTGATAGCAAGTTTGATGAATTGCTCATGCGTTTTCCACAACCACCGCCGGCTGCACCTATCGCACCTCTGCAGCGACAACAACTACGCCTCCTTCCGAATCGGTATGGGCCGAGCTCAGCGTGTTCCTATTGAGCCAGGCAAAATTCTGGTGCCGCTGCTACTGCTGTTGGTGCTTCTTTGGCTCCTGCTACTGCTGCTGGTGGTACCGAGGAGGATGATGAGTATGTGGGCGATTATGAGGATGAGGTTGATCAACATCGAACTACGTGCAACCACCAGCACCACAACCACCAGGTCGTCCACATGCAAATAATGGCAATATTAGTGCTCCCCTCAGTGCGAGATCATGACCATCTCCCTAAACTGAAATTGAATATTCCACCATTTGAGGGTAGATATGTTCCTGATATATATCTTACTTGGGAGTTAGAAACTGAACAACGATTTACATGTTTACAATATCACGAGGAGAGCGTGTTCTGCTGCTGTTTGTGCTTTCACTAGCTTTGCATGTGTTTGGTGGTGCGAACATTGTAGATTATATCCTGTTCCAGCTACTTGGGCTGCTTTGAAAACTGCTATGCGTACTCGTTGGGTTCCACCATATTATCAACGTGAATTACTTCAAAAATTGCAGCGTTTAAGACAAGGAAAAAATTCTGTAGAAGAATATTATCGGGAATTACAAACTGGCTTGATTAGATGTGGTATTGTTGAGGAGAATGAAGCTATGCTTGCACGTTTTACGGGTGGATTAAATAGAGATTCAGACCATTCTAGACTATAAGGATTATAATAATATCACTCGTTTATTCCATCTTGCTTGTAAAGCTGAGCGTGAAGTGCAGGATCGACGGGCATTGGCGCGCACTAACTTTTCTCGCAGGTCGACCTTCATCATGGACACCACGTGCATCATCTACTTCCTTTGCACCATCACCTCCTTGGTGCCACCTCCAACCGTGATACAAGAAAGCAGGCACAACCACCACTATCTCGCCAAGAGCACACCTGCCGGGCCTGCCAGAGCTCTTCTTCTTCCATGGCGTCAGCAGGGCACACAAGTGATATTATTTGTCGTCGTTGTAAGGGAAGAGGACATTTCTTGAGAGAATGCAAATCTCAGCGTGTGATGATTGCTCACGAGGATGGTGGGTATGAGTCCGCTAGTGACTATGATGAGGAGACTTTGGCTCTTATTACACATGAGGAACACGGTGGAGATGATTACGATCATGAGACACAATACATGGCTCTTGAAGATCTTGACAGGTATGAATGTTTAGTTGCTCAACGTGTTTTGAGTGTGCAGGTTACACAAGCTGAGCAAAATCAGAGGCATAATTTGTTCCATACAAAGGGAGTTGTGAAGGAGCGTTCTATTAGCGTCATCATAGATGGAGGAGCTGCAACAACTTGGCTAGCATGGAGATGGTGGAGAAGCTATCTCTCACCACAAGACCACATCCACATCCTTACTACATCCAATGGTTCAACAACAGCGGCAAGGTTAAGGTAACACGTCTTTGTTCGTGTGCATTTTAGTATCTCTACATATGCTGATTATGTTGATTGTGATGTGGTACCTATGCAAGCATGTTCCTTATTACTTGGTAGACCATGGCAATTTGATAAAAATTCTGTACACCATGGTAGAAACAATCAGTATACTCTTGTTCATAAGGATAAAAATATTACTTTGCTTCCTATGACTCCTGAGTCCATTTTGAAAGATGATATTAATAGAGCTAATAAAGCAAAACAGGAGAAAAATAAGAGTGAAAATCAGATTGTGGCAAAAGAATTTGAGCAACATATGAAGCCTAATAGTAAACCATCTAGTGTTGTTTCTGAAATTAAATTGAAAAGTGCATGTTTACTTGCCACTAAATCTGATATTGATGAGCTAGATTTTAGCAAATCTGTTTGCTATGCTTTTGTGTGCAAAGAGGCATTATTTTCATTCGAGGACGTGCCTTCCTCTTTGCCCCTCGCTGTCACTAACATTTTGCGGGGAGTTATTTGGCGTCTTTCCACAAGGCGTGCCACCGGATTACCACCTATTCGAGGATTGAGCATCAAATTGACTTAATTCCGGTGCATCATTACCAACCGTGCACCATACCGTACCAATCCGGAGGAGACGAAGGAGATTATCGTCAAGTACAGGAGCTGCTCGACAAAGGTTATATCGCGAATCCCTTAGTCCTTGTGCTGTTCCTATTATTCTAGTGCGAAAAAGGATGGTACATCACGTATGTGTGTTGATTGTAGAGGCATTAATAATATTACTATTCGTTATCATCACCCTATTCCTAGGCTAGATGATATGCTTGATGAATTGAGTGGTTCTACAATATTCTCCAAAGTTGATTTGCGTAGTGGATACCATCAAATTCGTATGAAATTGGGAGATGAATGGAAAACAGCATTTAAAACTAAGTTTGGATTATATGAGTGGTTAGTCATGCCTTTTGGGTTAACTAATGCACCTAGTACTTTCATGAGATTAATGAGCGAAGTTTTACGTGCTTTCATTGGACGATTTGTGGTAGTCTATTTTGATGATATCTGATTTATAGCAAATCTTTGGAAGAACATTTGGAACATTTCGTGCTGTTTTTAATGCTCTC
Organism: Aegilops speltoides; assembly: GCA_021437245.1. Lineage (NCBI taxonomy): Eukaryota > Viridiplantae > Streptophyta > Magnoliopsida > Poales > Poaceae > Aegilops > Aegilops speltoides. The sequence continues at coordinate 170,015,382 of CM038145.1, forward strand.
GTGATGCACGTTTGTTTGGTAACCTTGGGAAGTGCACCTTTTGCACCGACCGAGTATCTTTTCTTGGCTATGTTGTTACTCCACAGGAATTGAAGTTGATAAAGCCAAGATTGAAGCTATTGAGAGTTGGCCGCAGCCCAAAGCGGTCACACAAGTGAGGAGTTTCCTTGGCCTCGCTGGTTTCTATAGGCGTTTTGTGAGAGATTTCAGCACCATTGCTGCACCTCTCAATGAGCTTACAAAGAAGGATGTGCCTTTTGTTTGGGGTACCGCACAGGAAGAAGCCTTCACGGTATTGAAAGATAAGTTGACACATGCTCCTTTACTCCAACTTCCTGATTTTAATAAGACTTTTGAGCTTGAATGTGATGCTAGTGGAATTGGATTAGGAGGTGTGTTATTACAAGATGGCAAACCTGTTGCATACTTTTCGAAAAATTGAGTGGGCCTAGTCTGAATTACTCTACTTATGATAAAGAATTATATGCTCTTGTTAGGACTTTAGAAACATGGCAACATTATTTATGGCCCAAAGAATTTGTTATACATTCTGATCATGAATCTTTGAAACATATTAAAAGTCAAGCTAAACTGAATCGTAGACATGCTAAATGGGTTGAATTCATTGAGACTTTCCCTTATGTCATTAAACACAAGAAGGGTAAAGAAAATGTTATTCTTGATGCATTGTCTAAATCGCTATACTATGCTTTCACAACTTGACTTCAAAATATTTGGTTTGGAGACCATCAAAGATCAATATGTGCATGATGCTGATTTTAAAGATGTATTGCAGAATTGTAAAGAAGGAAGAACATGGAACAAGTTTGTCGTTAATGATGGATTTGTGTTCCGTGCTAACAAGCTATGCATTCCAGCTAGCTCTGTTCGTCTTTTGTTGTTGCAGGAGGCGCATGGAGGAGGACTAATGGGACACTTTGGCGTGAAGAAGACGGAGGGCGTACTTGCTAGACATTTCTTTTGGCCAAAGATGAGGCGGGATGTTGGCGTTTTGTTGCTCGCTGCACTACATGTCAAAAAGCTAAGTCACGACTCAATCCTCATGGTTTATATATGCCTTTGCCTGTACCTAGTGTTCCTTGGGAGGATATATCTATGGACTTTGTTTTAGGTTTACCTCGAACAAAGAAGGGGAAGGATAGCATATTTGTTGTCGTGGATAGATTCTCGAAAATGGCACACTTTATACCATGTCATAAAAGCGATGATCTTGTTAATGTTGCTGATTTGTTCTTTCGTGAAATTATTCGCTTGCATGGTGTGCCAAATACTATTGTTTCAGATCGTGATACTAAATTTCTTAGCCACTTTTGGAGATGTTTATGGGCTAAGTTGGGGACTAAACTGCTTTTAGTACTACTTGTCACCCCAAACCGATGGACAAACTGAAGTAGTCAATAGAACATTGTCTACTATGCTTAGGGCTGTTTTGAAGAATAATAAGAAAATGTGGGAAGAATGCTTGCCTCATATTGAATTTGCTTATAATCGTTCATTGCATTCTACTACTAAGATGTGCCCTTTTGAAATTGTGTATGGTTTCCTACCTCGTGCACCTATTGATTTGTTGCCTCTTCCATCTTGGAGAAGGTTAATTTTGATGCTAAAGAACGTGCTGAATTGATTTTAAAAATGCATGAGTTAACTAAGGAAAACATTGAGCGTATGAATGCTAAATATAAACTTGCTGGAGATAAGGGTAGAAAACATGTTGTGTTTGCACTGGAGATCTTGTTTGGTTACATTTGCGTAAGGATAGATTTCTAATTTGCGCAAATCAAAGCTAATGCCACGTGCTGCTGGTCCCTTTAAGGTGTTGGAGAAAGTAAATGATAATGCATATAAACTTGAGCTGCCTGCAGATTTTGGGGTTAGTCCACTTTTAACATGCAGATTTGAAGCCATATTTGGGTGAGGAAGATGAACTTCCGTCGAGGGCGACTTCATTTCAAGAAGGGAGGATGATGAGGACATCAATACCATTGTTACACCCACAGCCCCTGCTGCTATACATCTTGGACCAATTACTAGAGCTCGCAGACGCCAACTAAATTACCGGTACTTTCGTTTCTTGGTAATGATTCTAATGTTCATGAGAATATGATGCTGCCTAAATTGGATACATTTGTTTTGCTTACAAATGAAGGGCCTAGCTTGGAGAAGGATGAACATTGGAGCAAGAACAAGCATGGAGATGATGGCATGCAAGGGGACAAGAATGGAGTTACAAGTGATGATTTCAGGACTTTGAAGCCACCATAATGAGTGCATGAAGCCTTGGACGAAATATACAAGATGCCACTTCATAAATTTCGTCCAGAGGCTATTCTAGGTGCTTCGTCACCTTATTATTGGGCCAGGCCCATGTAATTTCGAAATACATTAGTATAGGCTATTTTTAGAGTCCGTATGTGTGGGGAAACAAGAGATAGGGTTAGTTTCGGACCCCTCCACCAAGGGCCACGAAATTCACCCCCTCTTCCTCCATATATACAGCCCTTAGGGCACCGTTTAGACTTTGGGTTTTGTTTAGATTAAAAGTTCGCCATAGCTGCAACCGCGTGCCGTTTGTGTTCAACGACTAGACAAAGGCGTCACGGAACCCCACCTTAATCAATAAAGCTTTCATCTTATATTCGCAATATCCAGATTGCAATCTCAGTTTCTTGCTTGTTCTTCGTTTGCTCGCAGGAAACAGACCTTCGTGGTCAGGTTGATCGTGCTCCGGCGTGGTCAATAACCTCTCGGAGTTGGTTTAGCGATTGCTAAGGCGCGACGTCCTCGCACGTTCGTAGTCGGATCGTCAAAGTCGACTTCCACCAAAGCGAAATCCACCATCTCATCGAAAGACGGGACACCTTAGCCTCTATCACTGCGCGCAGAGTCGGGCCAAAGGCCCATGTATCCCCTCCTCACTTACCCCTTCGTGGACTAGCCTATATATACTCCATCCCCTTCCTCTAGTTAGGGTCAGCAAATATGATAGCTCATTCTTAGGTGAGCTTTGCTCCTACCTCTACTCTTGAGAGAGAGAGACTACCACTCCATGGAGTTCAAGACCTCCATGTGAGAAGATCCTGCGGGATATCATCAAGACCCCCTTGTGGGAAGATACATCTAGGATATCATCAAGACCTCCTCTTGGAGATGAACCTTACCTTGTATCTTTCCCTTTGTTGTTCATGTACCTTGTGGATCTTGTGTGTTTGATTGTCTAGTGGATGTGTGATTTGGACTTGTTCTTGAGTGTTTCCCCTTGTGATTTCTCCCCGTTCTTCCCCGTGTTCATCGTGTTCTTCGAGGGATCCCACTCCAAACGTGAAAGATCGATGCTATAGGGTTCCACCCTACATTATATGGTATCATGAGCCACGTTGATCACGTTTTTGGAGCCCCTACCCTCTTTTTCTAGCTTGATTTTGTTGTTTTCGTCCTAAATCCGAAAATTCCCACCAAAAATAGCCCCCAAATTTTTTTGTGATTTGTTGGTTTGATGATGTTTTGTTGATTTTGATCCATGGATTTGCTTGGTTTCAAGTGGATCTAGCATCTCCCCAAGTTTCCCCACTTTCCATCCACGAAATCTCTCCAATTTTGACCCCGAAATCTCAATTTTCCGCCCCAAAATTGAGTTCCTCGAGTTCATCCTCGGATTTGGAGCCCGGACATCAGGCCCGACCCCCGGACATCCGGCCATCCCGGAAATCCGGCCAATAGCCCGGACATCCGGCTCCTGGAACGCATTTTCGCGCGCGGTTCTGGACATCAGGTCCCGGAAATCCGGCCTGAGCCCCGGATGTCCGGCCCCTGTAGATTTCAGCCTCCCCGTTTCACCGTTTCGGCCATAACTAATTCATTCGGAGTCCGATTTTGACGTTCTTTAGCTCGTTTTGAAGCTATTGACATCCCCCATCCCATAAAAATACCACCAACACCATTTGACTCCATCAAATTTTCCAAAATTTGGCAAGTTTGCCTAGGCCCTCCACCATATCATCCGCATAACCACCACCGACTTCCGCAACCTAACCCATTTTGATCCATATAGCATTAGTGGTTGCTTGAGTAGTGATTCGAGTCTCCTAAGGTGTTTCGGCTACTTAGGGACGGTTGCTTCTTCATCAACCACCACCACCAACATAACTTCCGCATAGTCTTGCCCACCATACACTTCCGCCAACCCAATTTAACCCCATTTTGGTTGAGCTTTTTCGAGTTGTGGCTTGTGTCTCCTAAGGTGTTTTGGCTACTTAGGGACGGCAACTTCAACTTTGACACGTGTATAGCACATCATTTCACTTCCGCATTGCCTAGTGCAAAACCACCACCGCTTTCCGCTACCACCATTTGACATTTGTCATTTGAGATTTTGAGTTCGCGGTTTTTCCGTTTCCTAAGGTGTTTCGGCTACTTAGGGACGAGTCTCCATCATCTTGGTATCTACACCAAGAACACCGCCACTCATCATCGCAAAGGACGGTAACCTCGACGACACCTTGGTATATTCCCTTGCAATTGCACTGATAACCCCTTAGCCCATTTTGCGTTACTTGCCTATCGAGACTAGCCATTTGAGTATTGCCGGCAACGTGACTTGTGCACATTAGTGGTCTACACCATCCATTGCATACATACCATATCATCTTGGTATCATATCATCCATTGTGCCTCAAGTTTGTTCCCGCATATACACAATTGCTATCTTGGTTTGTGCATTGTGATGAGGACATCAATACCATTGTTACACCCACAGCCCCTACTGTTACATATACAAGACCAATTACTAGACCTCGCGCACGCCAATTAAATTACCAGGTACTTTCGTTTCTTGGTAATGATTCTAATGTTCATGAGAATATGATGCTGCCTAAATTGGATACATTTGTTTTGCTTACAAATGAAGGTACTAGCTTGGAGAAGGATGAACATTGGAGCAAGAACACGCATGGAGTTGATGGCATGCTAAGGGGATCAAAACGGAATTACAAGTGATGATTTCAGGACTTTGAAGCCACCATAAGGATTGCATGAAGCCTTGGACGAAATATACAAGATGCCACTTCATAATATTCGTCCATAGGCTATTTTAGGTGCTGCGTCACCTTATTATTGGGCCAGGCCCATGTAATTTTGAAATACTTAAGTATAGGCTATTTTTAGAGTCCGTATGTGTGGGGAAACAAGAGTTAGGGTTGGTTTCGGACCCCAAACTCAAGGGCCACGAAATTCCCTCCTTTTCCCCCATATATACAGCCCTTAGGGCGTCGTTTAGACTTTGGGTTCTGTTTAGAGTAAAAGTTCGCCATAGCTGCAACTTCGCGTACTTTGTTTGTGTTCAACGACCAGACAAAGGCGTCACAGAACCCCTCCTTGATCAATAAAGCTTTCCTCTTATAACCGCAATATCCAGATTGCAATCTTAGTTTCTTGCTTGTTCTTCGTTTGCCTGCAAGAAACAGACCTTCGTGGTCAGGTTGATCGTGCTCCGGCGTGGTCAATAACCTCTCGGAGTTGGTTTAGCGATTGCTAAGGCGCCACGTCCTCGCACGGTCGTAGTCGGATCGTCAAAGTCGACTTCATCCAAAACGATAGCCACCATCTCATCGAAAGACGGGACACCTTTGCCTCTATCACATTGTGCAAAAGTGGCCATAGAAAAAAAAAGAGAATAAAGCTTTTAAGCAAAAGAAAGAGAGCAAAGAGCTTGTAAGCAATAGCCATAGCATCACAATATATCATACGGTATCATATTTGATCATCTTGGATCATTGTGTGAAAACACCAGGAACCATACATATATAGCATACTTGGGATAGAAAGTTTATCCATTTGGCATCTTATAGGTTGTGCACAAGTGTCGTATCCGCCTATTGAGCAATCGTGCTAGCGTCTCTCTTGAGTTGTGCAACACGAGCGTTTTCCGTGGATTCCACATTTTGTGCTCATTCCTTGGTTGCACGACCCCATTTATCTATCCGTGTGTGTGTTTCCGTGAGCCACATATTCCTATTGGTCTACTTGTTTCGCTTGCGAATTTGTGAATCTCTTTCAACATTATTGACTCTTGCTAACATTTTGCATCAAATTTTTGTGCCACTATCCTCACCGAACTCTACCATAAGCTTTACTTGATAGGTGTGAGTGAACAAGTCCGGTACCAATTCCACTATTCTTTCATCTCACATTGAGTGACACGGGATACATCCTCAACTTTGGGAAAAGGTAACTTGGTATTGTTTATCTCATTTCCTACTCACCTCTACTCGAGTCTTGTGATGGATAGGCAAGGCATTTCATCTTCGGTCTACAACAACAACGACGAGTTCGATGCCATGAACAACAACTCCGATGCCAAGATGCAAGCTAAAATGGAGGAGATCAAAGCCCTCATCAAGTCCTACAAGCGATCTTCCTCATCTTGAGAAGGCGGCTCAAGAGCACATGCTTGAGCTACCATCTCGATGAGGACATCAATACCATTGTTACACCCACAGCCCCTGCTGCTATACATCTTGGACCAATTACTAGAGCTCACAAGACGCCAACTAAATTACCAGGTACTTTCGTTTCTTGGTAATGATTCTAATGTTCATGAGAATATGATGCTGCCTAAATTGGATGCATTTGTTTTGCTTACAAATGAAGGGCCTAGCATGGAGAAGGATGAACATTGGAGCAAGAACAAGCATGGAGATGATGGCATGCGCAAGGGGGACAAGAATGGAGTTACAAGTGATGATTTCAGGACTTTGAAGCCACCATAATGAGTGCAAGAAGCCTTGGACGAAATATACAAGATGCCACTTCATAAATTTCGTCCAGAGGCTATTCTAGGTGCTGCGTCACCTTATTATTGGGCCAGGCCCATGTAATTTCGAAATACATTAGTATAGGCTATTTTTAGAGTCCGTATGTGTGGGGAAACAAGAGATAGGGTTAGTTTCGGACCGCTCCACCAAGGGCCACGAAATTCACCCCCTCTTCCTCCATATATACAGCCCTTAGGGCACCATTTAGACTTTGGGTTTTGTTTAGATCAAAAGTTCGCCATTGCTGCAACTTGCGTGCCGTTTGTGTTCAACGACCGGACAAAGCGTCCACAGAACCCCACCTTGATCAATAAAGCTTTCATCTTATATTCGCAATATCCAGATTGCAATCTTAGTTTCTTGCTTGTTCTTCGTTTGCTCGCAGGAAATAGACCCTCGTGGTCGAGGTGGATCGTGCTCGGCGTGGTCAATAACCTCTCGGAGTTGGTTTAGCGATTGCTAGTAGCGCGACGTCCTCACGCTTCGTAGTCGGATCGTCAAGTCGACTTCCACCAAAGCGAAATCCACCATCTCATCGAAAAGACGGGACACCTTTGCCTCTATCAAGTGATATCAGATTTCCAGGTTGCTCGGTGAGATTTTACAGTTTTTTCGTAGTTTAGATCGAGTCTGTTCTTCATACCTATAGTCCACGAAAAAGCCAAAAAAAATTAGGGTTAGTTCATCCCATCGAACCAATCGAGCCTTTGCATAATCTTTTTCTGTATTTGCTTTGTTGAATTTGCGGTTGCATCGTCGTGTCAAGTTGCTGGTCTTAGCGTCTAGTCTTTTAGAGTTTGAGTTCTCTTCACAGGTTGTCACGTCGCCGCTGCCATATACCACCACCACATATTCACCGCCAATCCGAATCCATATCGCCACCACATATCCGCCGCCATCACGCCATCCGAGTCCACCGCAACATATATCCGCCACCAGTCCGAAGTTCCACCAGATTCATCTGCGCCACCAGTCCGAAGTTTCACCAGATTCATCTTCGCCACCAGTCCGAGTTCCACCAGATTCATCTCCGCCACCAGTCCTAGTCCGAGTCCAGTAATTGTTGCATTGTTCTCGATTTCCAGATCACGCGATACTCCGAGTCGTGACAGCAGAGGACTCCCGAACTTCCGAGCCATCCGCAGAAGAAAAATAGTTCCAGTTTCAAAATAAAAAAAGAGGAAAATTTGTAGACCATTTGTTTCAAAAAAAAGTCTGGAAAATTCTGGCTAGGCAGTTTTTAGACCATTTGTAGACTTTTTCGAAAAAAATTTGTTGCGGAGCAAAAAAAAAGAGGAAAAAAAGTAAAAAAAAAAAAAAAAAAAAGAAAAAAAATTCAGAGTGTGCTCCTCCCTTGTTTACGTGCCGCGCCGTGATTTTGTTGGTGTTCTAGGCTCGCGTCTCTAGCACAGTCTAGCCTAGGACCAGCACAGTACCGTTGTTGAGCGTTTATTCAACTTTGCATCTCTGAATTGATTATTGCTGACCCTTTTTGCTACCATATTATAAGCCTTCCCAGCTCCACATACATCTACGTCGTGCGTTGGACTCTCCCTGGTAATCGCTCTATCCAAGCTTTGAGAGTTTTGACTACAACGGTTGCCGATCACCGCCTGCTGCTGGGTAAGAACTGGTAAGAATTTGAGATTTGCTTGACGGATTTGTGACTGTCCACCACACCACCACCACTACTTCCTAGTAGTCTGTAGGATCACAAGCCGATGAGACTGATTGGGAGAACCTGACGAACAAACAGCTACATGATATGATGAGGACATCAATACCATTGTTACACCCACAGCCCCTGCTGCTATACATACTGGACCAATTACTAGAGCTCGTGCACGCCAACTAAATTACCAGGTACTTTCGTTTCTTGGTAATGATTCTAATGTTCATGAGAATATGATGCTGCCTAAATTGGATACATTTGTTTTGCTTACAAATGAAGGGCCTAGCTTGGAGAAGAATGAACATTGGAGCAAGAACAAGCATGGAGATGATGGCATGCATAAGGGGACAAGAATGGAGTTACAAGTGATGATTTCAGGACTTTGAAGCCACCATAATGAGTGCATGAAGCCTTGGACGAAATATACAAGATGCCACTTCATAAATTTCGTCCAGAGGCTATTCTAGGTGCTGCGTCACCTTATTATTGGGCCAGGCCCATGTAATTTCGAAATACATTAGTATAGGCTATTTTAGAGTCCGTATGTGTGGGGAAACAAGAGATAGGGTTAGTTTGGACCCCTCCACCAAGGGCCACGAAATTCTCCCCTCTTCCTCCATATATACAGCCCTTAGGGCACCGTTTAGACTTTGGGTTTTGTTTAGATCAAAAGTTCGCCATAGCTGCAACTTCGGCGTGCCGTTTGTGTTCAACGACCGGACAAAAGCGCCACAGAACCCCACCTTGATCAATAAAGCTTTCATCTTATATTCGCAATATCCAGATTGCAATCTCAGTTTCTTGCTTGTTCTTCGTTTGCTCGCAGGAAATAGACCCTCGTGGTCAGGTTGATCGTGCTCGGCGTGGTCAATAACCTCTCGGAGTTGGTTTAGCAATTGCTAAGGCGCGGCGTCCTCGCACTTCGTAGTCGGATCGTCAAAGTCGACTTCCACCAAAGCGAAATCCACCATCTCATCGAAAGCGGGACACCTTTGCCTCTATCAAGTGGTATCAGATTTCCGAGGTTGCTCGGTGAGATTTTACGATTTTCGTAGTTTAGATCGAGTCTGTTCTTCATACCTATAGTCCACGAAAAAGCCAAAAAAAATTAGGGTTAGTTCATCCGTCCGAACCAATCTGAGCCTTTGCATAATCTTTTCTCGTATTTGCTTTGTTGAATTTGCGGTTGCATCGTCGTGTCAAGTTGCTGGTCTTAGCGTCTAGTCTTTTAGAGTTTGAGTTACATTCACGAGTTGTCACGTCGCCGCTGCCATATACCACCACCACATATTCACCGCCAATCCGAATCCATATCGCCACCACATATCCGCCGCCATCACGCCCATCCGAGTCCACCGCAACATATATCCGCCACCGATCCGAGTTCCACCAGATTCATCTCCGCCACCAGTCCGAAGTTCCACAGATTCATCTCCGCCACCAGTCCGAGTTCCACCAGATTCATCTCCGCCACCAGTCCTAGTCGAGTCCGATAATTGTTGCATTGTTCTCGATTTCCAGATCACGCGATACTCCGAGTCGTGACAGCAGAGGACTCCCCAACTTCCAAGCCATCCATGAGAAGAAAAATAGTTCCAGTTTAAAAAAAAAACTAAGTCTGGAAAATTCTGGCTAGGTAGTTTTTAGACCATTTGTAGACTTTTCGAAAAAATTTGTTGCGAGCAAAAAAAAAAAAGGAGGAAAGTGCAAAAAAAAAAAAAAAAGAAAAAAAATTCAGAGTGTGCTCCTCCCTTGTTTACGTGCAGCGCCGTGATTTTGTTAGTGTTCTAGGCTCGCGTCTCTAGCACGGTCTAGCCTAGGACCAGCACAGTACCATCGTTGAGCGTTTATTCAACTTTGCATCTCTGAATTGATTATTGCTGACATTTTTGCTACCATATTATAAGCCTTCCCAGCTCTACATACATCTACGTCGTGCGTTTGATTCTCCCTAGTAATCGCTATATCCAAGCTTTGAGAGTTTTGACTACAGCGGTTGCCGATCACCACCTGCTGCTGGGTAAGAACTGGTAAGAATTTGAGATTTGCTTGACGGGTTTGTGATACACCACCACCACTTCTTAGTAGTCTGTAGGATCATATTCTTGTGTGTTTCTATTTGCTGCTAACCATGGTAGGATCACAAGCCGATGAGACTGATTGGGAGAACATGACGAACAAACAGCTACATGATAAGTTTCAGCAAATGATGATTGGACAGGTGCAAGGCGTGGTAAACAGATTTGGCGAGGCCATGGAGAAGATAGATGGCATTGAGAAGAAGTTTGAAACAAAGTTTGATAGCAAGTTTGATGAATTGCTCGCGCGTTTTCCACAACCACCGCCGGCTGCACCTATCGCACCTCTGCAACGACAACAACTACGCCCCCTTCCGAATCAGTATGGACGAGCTCAGCGTGTTCCTATTGAGCCAGGACAAAATTCTGGTGCCGCTGCTACTGCTGTTGGTGCTTCTTTGGCTCCTGCTACTGCTGCTGGTGGTACCGAGGAGGATGATGAGTATGTGGGCGATTATGAGGATGAGGTTGATCAACATCGAACTACGTGCAACCACCAGCACCACAACCACCAGGTCGTCCACATGCAAATAATGGCAATATTAGGGCTCCCCTCAGTGCGAGATCATGACCATCTCCCTAAACTGAAATTGAATATTCCACCATTTGAGGGTAGATATGTTCTGATATATATCTTACTTGGGAGTTAGAAACTGAACAACGATTTACATGTTTACAATATCCCGAGGAGAGGCGTGTTCCTGCTGCTGTTTGTGCTTTCACTAGCTTTGCATGTGTTTGGTGGTCGAACATTGTAGATTATATCCTGTTCCAGCTACTTGGGCTGCTTTGAAAACTGCTATGCGTGCTCGTTGGGTTCCACCATATTATCAACGTGAATTACTTCAAAAATTGCAGCGCTTAAGACAAGGAAAAAACTCTGTAGAAGAATATTATCGGGAATTACAAACTGGCTTGATTAGATGTGGTATTGTTGAGGAGAATGAAGCTATGCTTGCACGTTTTTCGGGTGGATTAAATAGAGAGATTCAGACCATTCTAGACTATAAGGATTATAATAATATCACTCGTTTATTCCATCTTGCTTGTAAAGCTGAGCGTGAAGTGCAGGATCGGCGGGCATTGGCGCGCACTAACTTTTCTGCAGGTCGACCTTCATCATGGACACCACGTGCATCATCTACTTCCTTTGCACCATCACCTCCTTCAGGTGCCACCTCCAACCGTGATACAAGAAAGCAGGCACAACCACCACTATCGCCAAGAGCACACTGCGGGCCTGCTGAGCTCTTCTTCTTCCATGGCGTCAACAGGGCACACAAGTGATATTATTTGTCGTCGTTGTAAGGGAAGAGGACATTTTCGAGAGAATGCAAATCTCAGCGTGTGATGATTGCTCCGAGGATGGTGGGTATGAGTCCGCTAGTGACTATGATGAGGAGACTTTGGCTCTTATTACACATGAGGAACACGGTGGAGATGATTCTGATCATGAGACACAATACATGGCTGCTGAAGATCTTTGAGGTATGAATGTTTAGTTGCTCAACGTGTTTTGAGTGTGCAGGTTACACAAGCTGAGCAAAATCAGAGGCATAATTTGTTCCATACAAAGGGAGTTGTGAAGGAACGTTCTATTAGCGTCATCATAGATGGAGGAGCTGCAACAACTTGGCTAGCATGGAGATGGTGGAGAAGCTATCTCTCACCACAAGACCACATCCACATCCTTACTACATCCAATGGTTCAACAACAGCGGCAAGGTGAAGGTAACACGTCTGTTCGTGTGCATTTTAGTATCTCTACATATGCTGATTATGTTGATTGTGATGTGGTACCTATGCAAGCATGTTCCTTGTTACTTGGTAGACCATGGCAATTTGATAAAAATTCTGTACACCATGGTAGAAACAATCAGTATACTCTTGTTCATAAGGATAAAAATATTACTTTGCTTCCTATGACTCCTGAGTCCATTTTGAAAGATGATATTAATAGAGCTAATAAAGCAAAACAGGAGAAAAATAAGAGTGAAAATCAGATTGTGGCAAAAGAATTTGAGCAACACATGAAGCCTAATAATAAACCATCTCTGTTGCTTCTGAAATTAAATTGAAAAGTGCATGTTTACTTGCCACCAAATCTGATATTGATGAGCTAGATTTTAGCAAATCTATTTGCTATGCTTTTGTGTGCAAAGAGGCATTATTTTCATTCGAGGGCGTGCCTTCCTCTTTGCCCCTGCTGTCACTAACATTTTGCAGGGAGTTCGTTGGCGTCTTTCCACAAGGCGTGCCACCGGATTACCACCTATTCGAGGATTGAGCATCAAATTGACTTAATTCGGTGCATCATTACCAACCGTGCACCATACCGTACCAATCCAGAGGAGGCGAAGGAGATTATCGTCAAGTACAGGAGCTGCTCGACAAAGGTTATATCGCGAATCCCTTAGTCCTTGTGCTGTTCCTATTATTCTAGTGCGAAAAAGGATGGTACGTCACGTATGTGTGTTGATTGTAGAGGCATCAATAATATTACTATTCGTTATCGTCACCCTATTCCTAGGCTAGATGATATGCTTGATGAATTGAGTGGCTCTACAATATTCTCCAAAGTTGATTTGCGTAGTGGATACCATCAAATTCGTATGAAATTGGGAGATGAATGGAAAACAGCATTTAAAACTAAGTTTGGATTATATGAGTGGTTAGTCATGCCTTTTGGGTTAACTAATGCACCTAGTACTTTCATGAGATTAATGACGAAGTTTTACGTGCTTTCATTGGACGATTTGTGGTAGTCTATTTTGATGATATACTGATTTATAGCAAATCTTTGGAAGAACATTTGGAACATTTATGTGCTGTTTTTAATGCTCTCGTGATGCACGTTTGTTTGGTAACCTTGGGAAGTGCACCTTTTGCACCGACCGAGTATCTTTTCTTGGCTATGTTGTTACTCCACAGGAATTGAAGTTGATAAAGCCAAGATTGAAGCTATTGAGAGTTGGCGCAGCCCAAAGCGGTCACACAAGTGAGGAGTTTCCTTGGCCTCGCTGGTTTCTATAGGCGTTTTGTGAGAGATTTCAGCACCATTGCTGCACCTCTCAATGAGCTTACAAAGAAGGATGTGCCTTTTGTTTGGGGTATCGCATGGGAAGAAGCCTTCACGGTATTGAAAGATAAGTTGACACATGCTCCTTTACTCCAACTTCCTGATTTTAATAAGACTTTTGAGCTTGAATGTGATGCTAGTGGAATTGGATTAGGAGGTGTGTTATTACAAGATGGCAAACCTGTTGCATACTTTTCTGAAAAATTGAGTGGGCCTAGTCTGAATTACTCTACTTATGATAAAGAATTATATGCTCTTGTTAGGACTTTAGAAACATGGCAACATTATTTATGGCCCAAAGAATTTGTTATACATTCTGATCATGAATCTTTGAAACATATTAAAAGTCAAGCTAAACTGAATCGTAGACATGCTAAATGGGTTGAATTCATTGAGACTTTCCCTTATGTCATTAAACACAAGAAGGGTAAAGAAAATGTTATTCTGATGCATTGTCTAAATCGCTATACTATGCTTTCACAACTTGACTTCAAAATATTTGGTTTGGAGACCATCAAAGATCAATATGTGCATGATGCTGATTTTAAAGATGTATTGCAGAATTGTAAAGAAGGAAGAACATGGAACAAGTTTGTCGTTAATGATGGATTTGTGTTCGTGCTAACAAGCTATGCATTCCAGCTAGCTCCGTTAGTCTTTTGTTGTTGCAGGAGGCGCATGGAGGAGGACTAATGGGACACTTTGGCGTGAAGAAGGCGGAGGACGTACTTGCTACACATTTCTTTTGGCCAAAGATGAGGACGGGATGTTGAGCGCTTTATTGCTCGCTGCACTACATGTCAAAAAGCTAAGTCACGACTCAATCCTCATGGTTTATATATGCCTTTGCCTGTACCTAGTGTTCCTTGGGAGGATATATCTATGGACTTTGTTTTAGGTTTACCTAGAACAAAGAAGGGGAGGGATAGCATATTTGTTGTCGTGGATAGATTCTCGAAAATGGCACACTTTATACCATGTCATAAAAGCGATGATGCTGTCAATGTTGCTGATTTGTTCTTTAGTGAAATTATTCGCTTGCATGGTGTGCCAAATACTATTGTTTCAGATCGTGATACTAAATTTCTTAGCCACTTTTGGAGATGTTTATGGGCTAAGTTGGGGACTAAACTGCTTTTTAGTACTACTTGTCACCCCCAAACTGATGGACAAACTGAAGTAGTCAATAGAACATTGTCTACTATGCTTAGGGCTGTTCTAAAGAAAAATAAGAAAATGTGGGAGGAATGCTTGCCTCATATTGAATTTGCTTATAATCGTTCATTGCATTCTACTACTAAGATGTGCCCTTTTGAAGTTGTGTATGGTTTCCTACCTCGTGCACCTATTGATTTGTTGCCTCTTCCATCTTGGAGAAGGTTAATTTTGATGCTAAAGAACGTGCTGAATTGATTTTAAAATGCATGAGTTAACTAAGGAAAACATTGAGCGTATGAATGCTAAATATAAACTTGCTGGAGATAAGGGTAGAAAACATGTTGTGTTTGCACTGGAGATCTTGTTTGGTTACATTTGCGTAAGGATAGATTTCTGATTTGCATAAATCAAAGCTAATGCCACGTGCTGCTGGTCCCTTTAAGGTGTTGGAGAAAGTAAATGATAATGCATATAAACTTGAGCTGCCTGCAGATTTTGGGGTTAGTCCCACTTTTAACATTGCAGATTTGAAGCCATATTTGGGTGAGGAAGATGAACTTCCGTCGAGGACGACTTCATTTCAAGAAGGGGAGGATGATGAGGACATCAATACCATTGTTACACCCACAGCCCCTGCTGCTATACATACTGGACCAATTACTAGAGCTCGCGCACGCCAACTAAATTACAGGTACTTTCGTTTCTTGGTAATGATTCTAATGTTCATGAGAATATGATGCTGCCTAAATTGGATACATTTGTTTTGCTTACAAATGAAGGGCCTAGCTTGGAGAAGGATGAACATTGGAGCAAGAACAAGCATGGAGATGATGGCATGCGCAAGGGGGACAAGAATGGAGTTACAAGTGATGATTTCAGGACTTTGAAGCCACCATAATGAGTGCATGAAGCCTTGGACGAAATATACAAGATGCCACTTCATAAATTTCGTCCAGAGGCTATTCTAGGTGCTCGTCACCTTATTATTGGGCCAGGCCCATGTAATTTCGAAATACATTAGTATAGGCTATTTTTAGAGTCCGTATGTGTGGGGAAACAAGAGATAGGGTTAGTTTGGACCCCTCCACCAAGGGCCACGAAATTCTCCCCTCTTCCTCCATATATACAGCCCTTAGGGCACCGTTTAGACTTTGGGTTTTGTTTAGATCAAAAGTTCGCCATAGCTGCAACCGCGCGTGCCGTTTGTGTTCAACGACCGGACAAAGCGCCACAGAACCCCACCTTGATCAATAAAGCTTTCATCTTATATTCGCAATATCCAGATTGCAATCTCAGTTTCTTGCTTGTTCTTCGTTTGCTCGCAGGAAATAGACCCTCGTGGTCAGGTTGATCGTGCTCGGCGTGGTCAATAACCTCTCGGAGTTGGTTTAGCGATTGCTAAAGCGCGGCGTCCTCGCACTTCGTAGTCGGATCGTCAAAGTCGACTTCCACCAAAGCGAAATCCACCATCTCATCGAAGGCGGGACACCTCTTGCCTCTATCATGATAAGTTTATGTTTCAAAGACTCATGATCAGAATGTATAACAAATTTTGGGCTATAAATAATGTTGCCATGTTTCTAAAGTCCTAACAAGAGCATATAATTCTTTATCATAAGTAGAATAATTCAGACTAGGCCCACTCAATTTTTCAAAAAGTATGCAACAGGTTTGCACATCTTGTAATAACACACCTCCTAATCCAATTCCACTAGCATCACATTCAAGCTCAAAAGTCTTATTAAAATCAGGAAGTTGGAGTAAAGGAGCATGTGTCAACTTATCTTTCAACACCGCGGAAGGCTTTTTCCCAGCGGTACCCCAAACAAAAGTCACATCCTTCTTTGTAAGCTCATTGAGAGGTGCAGCAATGGTGCTGAAATCTCTCACAAATCGCTTATAGAAACCAGCGAGGCCAAGGAAACTCCTCACTTGTGTGACCGCTTTGGGCTGCGCCAACTCAATAGCTTCAATCTTGGCTTTATCAACTTCAATTCCCTGTGGAGTAACAACATAGCCAAGAAAAGATACTCGGTCGGTGCAAAAGGTGCACTTCCCAAGGTTACCAAACAAACGCATCACGAGAGCATTAAAAACAGCACGAAATGTTCTAAATGTTCTTCCAAAGATTTGCTATAAATCAGTATATCATCAAAATAGACTACCACAAATCGCCCAATGAAAGCACGAAACTTCGCTCATTAATCTCATGAAAGTACTAGGTGCATTAGTTAACCCAAAAGGCATGACTAACCACTCATATAATCCAAACTTAGTTTTAAATGCTGTTTTCCATTCATCTCCCAATTTCATACTTAATTTGATGGTATGCACTACGCAAATCAACTTTGGAGAATATTGTAGAGCCACTAATTCATCAAGCATATCATCTAGCCTAGGAATAGGGTGACGATAACTTATAGTAATATTATTAATGCCTCTAAAATCAACACACATACGTGACGTACCATCCTTTTCGCACTAGAATAATAGGAACAGCACAAGGACTAAGGGATTCGCCAGATATAACCTTTGTCGAAAGCAGCTCCTTGTACTTGACGATAATCTCCTTCGCCTCCTCTGGATTGGTAAGGTATGGTGCACGGTTGGTAATGATGCACCGAATTAAGTCAATTTGATGCTCAATCCCTAATAGGTGGTATCCCCGTGGCACGCCTTGTGGAAAGACGCCAGCTAACCTTCAAAATGTTAGTGACAGCAGGGGGCAAAGAGGAAGGCACATCCTAATGAAAATAATGCCTCTTTGCACACAAAAGCATAGCAAATAGATTTGCTAAAATCTAGCTCATCACTATCAGATTTGGTGGCAAGTAAACATGCACTTTTCAATTTAATTTCAGAAGCAACAAAGAGATGGTTTATTATTAGGCTTCATGTGTTGCTCAAATTCTTTTGCCACAATCTGATTTTCACTCTTATTTTTCTCCTGTTTTGCTTTATTAGCTCTATTAATATCATCTTTCAAAATGGACTCAGGAGTCATAGGAAGCAAAGTAATATTTTTATCCTTATGAACAAGAGTATACTGATTGTTTCTACCATGGTGTACAGAATTTTTATCAAATTGCCATGGTCTACCAAGTAACAAGGAACATGCTTGCATAGGTACCACATCACAATCAACATAATCAGCATATGTAGAGATACTAAAATGCACACTAACAAGACGTGTTACCTTAACCTTGCCGCTGTTGTTGAACCATTGGATGTAGTAAGGATGTGGATGTGGTCTTGTGGTGAGAGATAGCTTCTCCACCATCTCCATGCTAGCCAAGTTGTTGCAGCCCTCCATCTATGATGACGCTAATAGAACGCTCCTTCACAACTCCCTTTGTATGGAACAAATTATGCCTCTGATTTTGCTCAGCTTGTGTAACCTGCACACTCAAAACACGTTGAGCAACTAAACATTCATACCTGTCAAGATCTTCAAAGAGCCATGTATTGTGTCTCATGATCAGAATCATCTCCACCGTGTTCCTCATGTGTAATAAGAGCCAAAGTCTCCTCATCATAGTCACTAGCGGACTCATACCCACCATCCTCGGTAGCAATCATCACACGCTGAGATTTGCATTCTTCGCAAAATGTCCTCTTCCTTACAACGCATTTACAAATAATATCACTTGTGTGCCCTGTTGACGCCATGGAAGAAGAAGAGCTCAGGCAGGCCCGGCAGGTGTGCTCTTGGCAGATAGTGGTGGTTGTGCCTGCTTTCTTGTATCACGGTTGGAGGTGGCACCTGAAAGAGGTGATGGTGCAAAGGAAGTAGATGATGCACATGGTGTCCATGATGAAGGTCGACCTGCAGAAAAAATTAGTGCGCGCCAATGCCCGCCGATCCTGCACTTCACGCTCAGCTTTACAAGCAAGATGGAATAAACGAAAGTGATATTATTATAATCCTTATAGTCTAGAATGGTCTGAATATCTGTATTTAATCCACCCAGAAAACGTGCAAGCATAGCTTCATTCTCCTCAACAATACCACATCTAATCTAGCCAGTTTGTAATTCCTGATAATATTCTTCTACAGAATTTTTACCTTGTCTTAAGCACTGCAATTTTTGAAGTAATTCACGTTGATAATATGGTGGAACCCAACGAGAACGCATAGCAGTTTTTAAAGCAGCCCAAGTAGCTGGAACAGGATATAATCTACAATGTTCAGACCACCAAACACATGCAAAGCTAGTGAAAGCACAAACAGCAGCAGGAACACGCTCTCCTCGTGATATTGTAAACATGTAAATCGTTGTTCAGTTTCTAACTCCCAAGTAAGATATATATCAGGAACATATCCACCCTCAAATGGTGGAATATTCAATTTCAGTTTAGAGAGATGGTCATGATCTCGTACCTGAGGGGGAGCCCTAACATTGCCATTATTTGCATGTGGACGATCTGGTGGTTGTGGTGCTGGTGGTTGCACGTAGTTCTGATGTTGATCAACCTCATCCTCGTAATCTCTCACATAATCATCCTCCTCGGTACCAGCAGCAGTAGTAGCAGGAGCCAAAGAAGCACCAATAGCAGTAGCAGCGGCACCAGAATTTTTTCCTGGCTCAATAGGAACACGCTGAGCCTGGCCCATACTGATTGGAAGGGGCGAGTTGTTGTCGCTGCAGAGGTGCGATAGGTGCAGCCCGGTGGTTGTGGAAAACGCGCGAGCAATTCATCAAACTTGCTATCAAGCTTTGTTTCAAACGCCTTCTCAATGCCATCTATCTTCTCCATGGCCTCGCCAAATCTGTTTAGCACATCTTGCACCTGTCCAATCATCATTTGCTGCAACTTATCATGTAGCTGTTTGTTCGTCCGTGTTCTCCCAATCAGTCTCATCGGCTTGTGATCCTACCATGGTTAGCAGCAATAGAAACACACAAGAATATGATCCTACAAACTACTAAGAAGTGGTGGTGGTGTATCACAAACCCGTCAAGCAAATCTCAAATTCTTACCAGTTCTTACCCAGCAGCAGGTGGTGATCGGCAACCGCTGTAGTCAAAACTCTCAAAGCTTGGATATAGCGATTACCAGGAGAATCAAACGACGACGAGATGTATGTGGAGCTGGGAAGGCTTATAATATGGTAGCAAAAAGGTCAGCAATAATCAATTCAGAGATGCAAAGTTGAATAAACGCCAACGACGGTATCGGTTGGTCCTAGGCTAGACCGTGCTAGAGACGCGAGCCCAGAACACTAACAAAATCACGCTGCTGCACGTAAACAAGGGTGGAGCACACTCTGAATTTTTTTTCCTTTTTTTGCACTTTTTTCCTCTTTTTTTTTGCTCCGCAACAAATTTTTTTTTCAAAAGTCTACAAATGGTCTATAAACTGCCTAGCCAGAATTTTCCAGACTTAGTTTTTTGAAACCGAACTATTTTTCTTCATGGATGGCTTGAAGTTGGGGAGTCTCTCGCTGTCACGACTGGAGTATCGCGTGATCTGGAAATCGAGAACAATGCAACAATTACTGGACTCGGACTAGGACTGGTGGCGGAGATGAATCTGTGGAACTCGGACTGGTGGCGGAGATGAGTCCTGTGGAACTCGGACTGGTGGCGGAGATGAACCGTGGAACTCGGACTGGTGGCGATATATGTTGCAGGTGGACTCGGATGGACGGATGGCGGCGGATATGTGGTGGCGATATGGATTCGGATTGGCGGTGAATATGTGGTGGTGGTATATGGCAGCGCGACGCGGACAACCCGTGAACAGTAACTCAAACTCTCAAAGACTAGACGCTAAGACCAGCAACTTGACACGACGATGCAACCGCAAATTCAACAAAGCAAATACAGAAAAGATTATGCAAAGGCTCAGATTGGTTCGGACGGGATGAACTAACCCTAATTTTTTTTTGGCTTTTTCGTGGACTATAGGTATGAAGAATGACTCCATCTAAACTACGAAAACTGTAAAATCTCACCGAGCAACCTGGAAATCTGATACCACTTGATAGAGGCAAAGGTGTCCCGCCTTCGATGAGATGGTGGATTTCGCTGGGTGGAAGTCGACTTTGACGATCCGATCACTTTAACGGCGAGGACGCCGCGCTTTAGCAATCGCTAAACCAACTCCGAGAGGTTATTGACCACGCCGAGCACGCATCAACCTGACCACGAGGGTCTGCTTCCCGCGAGCAAACAAAGAACAAGCAAGAAACTAAGATTGCAATCTGGATATTGGGAATATAAGATGAAAGCTTTATTGATCAAGGTGGGGTTCTGTGACGCCTTTGTCTGGTCGTTGAACACAAACGAAGTACGCGAAGTTGCAGCTATGGCGAACTTTTAATCTAAACAAAACCCAAAGTCTAAACGGTGCCCTAAGGGCTGTATATATGGAGGAAGAGGGGGTGAATTTCGTGGTCCTTGGTGGAGGGGTCCGAAACTAACTGATGTAGGGTGGAACCCTAATTCGTCGATCTTTCACGTTTGGAGGGGATCCTACGGAGAACACGATGAACACGGGGAAGAACGGAGAGAAATCACAAGGGGAAACACTCAAGAACAAGTCCAATCACACATCCACTAGACAATCAAACACACAAGATCACAAGGTACATGAACAACAAAGGGAAAGATACAAGGTAAGGTTCATCTCCAAGCGGAGGTCTTGATGATATCCTAGATGGATCTTCCCAAAAGGGGTCTTGATGATATCCCGCAGGATCTTCTCACATGGAGGTCTTGAACTCCATGGGAGTGGTAGTCTCTCTCTCTCAAGAGTAGAGGTAGGAGCAAAGCTCACCTAAGAATGAGCTATCATATTTGCTAACCCTAGAAAGGAGGTGGAGGTGGTCTATTTATAGTCTTCATCCACGAAGGGGTAAGTGAGAGGGGGTTACATGGGCCCCAGGCCCGCTCACAGCCAAGCAGCACGGTAGTACTGCTGGGGGCGGTAGTACCGCGAGGGTCCGCGTAGTACCGCTTGGGTTGAGCGGTAGTACCGCTGCACTGTAGGTGGAGCGGTAGTAGGAGCGGTAGTTCACGGGCTGCGCGGTAGTACTGTGCCGGAGGGAGCGGTAGTACATGAGGGTGCGCGTAGTACCGCTGAGGGTGCTGGAGCTTTTTCCTTCTTCCATGCTTCTTTGCGGATGGTGTAGTTGTTCCTTGGCGCTTGCACTCCTCCTCGCCGCCTGTAGTGTTCCACCATACCTATGCATGCACACGGGTGGCGGTCAAGTAGTATACCATCCTCAAGAGGTCAAGTGAACACGTAAAGGAGAAGATTCACCTTATGTATGAGAAGTAGAGGTCGACGTGTCACTTGCCAAGCGGACTCTTGACATGGTGATGATGAGGATGCTCCGTGATCATCCCTCCCTTGAAAAGATCCGACCGGATCAAATCCAAATCACCATGGGAAAGAGACGATGTCGCTGTAGAAGTGGACGATCACCCAGCATTCGCCATCTTGTAGTTCCAAAAGGGCACTCTCCAATGTCGCACCGCCTTGTAATTGCTTCAAAACTAGCAAAGATAACAAGCACTTGAAAACAAATGGTTGTCGCTAAAGCAAAACCAAGCATTCAAGAGGTGATTCACCCAACAAGTGTTGTCATCACGCATAGCATATGGTTTGACAAAGAAGTGTGTCATGGCATTTGAGCATATAAATTGAGCACAATCAATATATCATGGGAACAAGCTAGCAAATGGGAGGTCAAGATGCAAATATATGTGATAAGAGGACAAGCATCTACCTCAAGCTCATAGCAAGCATGCATAAAGTGCTCAATGAACGGTCTATGGTAGGCATAAGAGTCATTCACAACACCAAAGATAGTGAAATGTCTAAACACATGTGGAAAGTGCAAGACAATCCAAGCATAATGTGCATATGGTGTAGTGAAGATATCGAGCACTCAACACAATGGAAAGAGCAATTGTTCAACATGTGAGGCAATCAAGTCAATCATGTGACAAGCAAAGGAACATGGCATATGTGAAGAAATGGTATTGGTGCAACCAACCATATGATAGTAGCAAGTAGTCCAAGAATTGGATGCAACACACAAGGTATATATGTCATGAAGCATGGAAATGTGGCAATCATGGTAGAAAGCAATATCTCTAACATGCGTGCAAATGGTGCAAGCAACACATGAAGTATGATCCACAATATCCAAGCTCAAGAAGGATGTCACCTTGAAAGTGTGTCCTTGTGCATTCTTCACAATGCCAAGTGGTAGGAAGTATGGTGTAGAAGCGAAGTTGTGGAAGAATCTATGAGGCTCGCCTCAAGAGCTCGAATGGTCAACTCACGTGAAGTGGAAGTCGACACGAAGTCCAAGTATCCTACACATGCACACAACAAAATAAAGAGCGATGCAAGCATGGTAGATAAACACATCATCCATCATGATGGTTCTCTCTCTTGCACATAACCATTAGAAGCACAAGTGCATGAATAATATGATGCAACAATGGCGATATTCAAGGCACTAGGTATATGGTGCAAAGAGGTAAGACAAGCATGCTTCACAAGAATTGTGTCAAAATCTCCAAATATATGAGAATGCTATGGGGCAATCTCATGAACAAGAAGAGAATCATTGTTGCACTCAATACATGGCAAATCATCTAGCATGAGAGATGCAACACATGGACATATATGACACGGCAATATGAATTATATGCAAAGCATATAGATGGTTGTCATCAACCGCATGAGATGAGCAAGTATGACACAAGAGACAACGCATGTGAGAGGCATGAGCATATATGTCATCAACCCAAGAAAGCAAGTAGTGGAACATGGGTGATGCAACATAGCAAGCAATCATAGCAATCAAGTCAAGTATGCTAGTAGTGCTAAGATGCGACATACTAGAATGAATCATGGGAAACATGTCCTTGGTGCAAATAGTGGACATGAATAATGCACAAGTCATAGCACAAGCATGAAAGCAAGATATGAGTACAATATCATGAATGTATTACAGAGGCCATATGTGAATAGCAATGGGTCATCATGACTCTTCCAACACAACAAGCATCAATAGAATGGGGCACATGATGAACATGGCAATGCAACAAGGATCTCCACCAAGCATGCAAATACACATAGAAGTAGCATAATGATGAAACATGGGTAGATGCAAGCAAGGGTCACAATTGCATGGCAAAGGCATAGAAGCAAGCATAGCATGCAAAGTGAACACGGTAAAATGAGCATAATGTGAGAAGTGGTAAATGGCCCATAGCCGTGTGGAGAGCCAAGTAGAGGAGTTGCGCGAGTCCTTGCGCCAAGGAACGTGGTAAGGATAGTCCACGGATCCCAAATCGTCATTGCTCTCAAGAGCTCGCTTTGTCAACTCGTGGGATCATGCGAGGTTGACAAGTATTCATGGGTACCTACACAAAAGAGACACAATCCAAAGAAATTGTGCGTGGTAAATGTACACATCATCCATCATGATGTGTATGTGCACGTGTGAGTTAGCACAAGATAAGCAATGCTCAAAGAAATTTGAGGCATGGTATATGAACATGTCATCCATCATGAAAGAATAGTTGTTATGTATGACACGATGGGGACACAAATTGAGAATGCAAGTATATGGCACATCAATAGTATGTTTATTCATGGGTAGCATATGGTGCACACACGTATTGGGATCATGCAATGGATGGATTGATCAAAATCTCCTACAATGTATGAGGAAACTATGGGGTCCTCCTCATGAGCAATATCGGAAACATCACATGGAGAAAATGGACAACATCCAAAACAATGCATATCTGAAGCTAGGTGGTCATGGCATGGCATATGAGATAAATGATGCAAAGGAGCATATCAATATCATCACAAGAAAAACAAATGCCAATAACCATGTGCTTGTCATCTATGCCATATGTGCAAATTGGGTTTATTTTAATGGCATATGCATAGTCACTATGAAGAGATTGCAAATAAGAAATATGATGGATCTCATGCATAGCATATGACAAGTCAAGCGGATTATCAAACATGATGTGACCTAAAGAATTGTCACAAGAAATCCTATGTAACATGGCATCACAACTAATAGACTCCACAATAGAATCATCATACTCATCATAAATGGGCAAATCATCGCATGGGGAAATCATACTAGCATGAAGCATGGCAATAGGTGGATCAACATCATGCAAGCAATCAATGTCAAGAATGTCCACTAGTGGGACTAGAGCATCACCGCCACCTTTGTTACCTTTGTCATTCCACTCAAGTGGTGTAGGTGAGGTGGGAAAGACCAAATGGTGGTCATCTTCATCTTGATGGAACCATGTGGGGGGTGCATCATATTCCACCATGGCCATCATCTTGTCCAAAGGGAGGACGAAGTCGTCGAGGATCGGCCTGCCTTCATAAATGGGACCTAGCACCAAATGAGAAGACACAATAGAGGTAGAGGTCAAGTTGTTAGAAATGCAAATGGCCTCACGAGACCTATCTACTATCTCACTCTCTCTATGTGGTGGTTCACTCACTCCCTCAAAATAGGTGCACTCAAACTCACGATGGTGGAGTCACTCATCTCACTCAAGTGGTGGGGGTTGTGGCTCTCCTCACATGGGAATTGTGGCAACTCATCATATATGGGGCTAGTGGTGAAGTCACCTCATTCTCAATATGGTGGCACAAGTCACCAATTCATCATACGCCGTGGTCGAAGGGAAGATCCCATGTTCAACCATCTCGCCGTTGCCGCCATGGATGAAGGCCAAGATGGCACATCATCACTCTCCTCCATGACCGAAGGGAAAATCCCATGCTCGATCATCTCATCACCGTCCGCCAGAGATGAAGGCCAAGATGGCACATCATCTCTCGCCTCCTAAGATGGAAGCATCATCCTTGCTCGCCACCTTGTCGCCGCCTCCAAAGCTTGGTCCTTGAAGGTCTCCGTAGTCGAACTCTGCCGCACCGCCTTGAAAAAGAGTCGAGTAGACTCGCATCATCAATGCCACAAAGAGGGATGGCGTGAAGTCACACTTGGGAGCATCGCCTTGGGGCTTGTCGGGCTTGGACATCTTGGTGGTACTAGCCTCATGCTTGTTGTAGAGCTTGGTCGCCAAGTTTTCTTGGGGTGGAGAAGCCTTGGCCTTCATGAGTTCTTGTTCCGCCTTGAGAGCACCAATGTAGTAGTCGCCGATGGACTTGTAGTTCTTGAGGACGATGGTCTTGGAGATGTCACAGTAATCCCATCATGAAGTGGAACTTCATCGAAATGGGGTCGCCCACGCCTGCTCGTCAGAAGGCAATCATCATCTCCTTGAAGTACTTGTCGATGGACTTGGATCCTTGGGTAGTGTTCTCCAATTGGCGCCGGTTGTTCCGTAGGTTGGAGGCACAAACTCGCCGCAAAGCTTTCTTCGCCTTGGGCCAACTCATGTCGTAGTACTCAAGGTGTGTGAAGCCACCATGCCAATGCGTAGTCGTGGAAGTTTCTTGTATGCGACTTCACTTGATCTTCGGAGGAACTTGATGTAGCTTGAGGTAGTCGCCCATCAAACGCCCCACCGAGGTACCTCGGGTTCGTGAGTCCCATAGAAAGGAATCTTGTGGTCGTTTGTCGAGGAATGTAGTAGCTCGTGGAACTCATGGACTTGAGCTTGGGTAGCTTCTCTTGAGTGTAGTCTTGAGGTTCTTGTTGGCGAAGATGCCGTATGTCCGTAGGCTTAAGATGTTTTGAAGTCGCTGGCGAAGATGCCAAGGAGATGGTGAAGTCATTGAGCGGTTGTTGGTGTTGAGCTCTTGACCTTCACGTTTTGTTGTTGATGGTGTCGATGCCGATGTGATCTTGCCGGAGGTGGTAGCTCGGAAGGATGTGCTCTTGAGCGCCTTCTCAAGATGAGGAAGATCGCTTGTAGGACTTGATGAGGGCCTTGATCTCTCCATGCGCTTGTCCATCTTGGCGCCGAAGTTGTTGTTCATGGCATCGAACTCGCCGTTGTTGTTGTAGACCAAAGTGAAATGCCTTGCCTATCCATCACAAGACTCGAGTAGGAAATGAGATAAACAATACCAAGTTACCTTTTCCCAAAGTTGAGGATGTATCCCGTGTCACTCAATGTGAGATGAAAGAATAGTGGAATTGGTACCGGACTTGTTCACTCACACCTACAAGTAAAGGCTTATGGTAGAGCTCGGTGAGGATAGTGGCACAAAAATTTGATGCAAAATGTTAGCAAGAGTCAATAATGTTGAAAAAGATTCACAAATTTGCAAGTGAAACAAATGGACCAATAGCAATGAAAGGTACACGGAAATACACACACGGATAGATAAATGGGGTCGGCAACCAAGGAATGAGCACAAATGTGGAATCCACGGAAAACGCCGTGTTGCACAACTCAAGAGAGACGCTAGCACGATTGCTCAATAGGCGGATACGACACTTGTGCACAACCTATAAGATGCAAAATGGGTATTCTTTCTATCCCAAGTATCTATGTATGTATGGTTCCCGTGTTTCTCTCAAGCATGATATCATATGATGTATATTTGACAATCTTATGTGCAATGGGGTATGATGCTATGGCACTTGCTCACGAGCTCTTTTGCTCTCTTTTGCTTAAAAGCTTTTTCTTTTTTTTTTTTTTTTCTATGGCCACTTTTGTATAATGCATTAAACCAAGATAGCAATTGTGTATATGCGGGAACAAACTTGAGGCACAATGGATGATATGATACCAATATGATATGGTATGTATGCAATGGAAGTTATGGACTACTAATGTGCACAAGTAACGTTGCCGGCAATACTCAAATGGCTAGTCTCGATAGGCAAGTAACGCAAAATGGGCTAGGGGTTAACAATGCAATTGCAAGGGAAATATACAATGGTGTCGTTGATAAAAGTTACCGCTCTTTGCGATGATGAGTGGCGGTGTTCTTGGTGTAGATACCAAGATGATGGAGACTCGCCCCAAGTAGTCAAACACCTTAGGAAACGGAAAACCGCAAACTCAAAATCTCAAATGACAAATGGTGGTAGCGGAAAGCGGTGGTGGTGTTGCACTAGGCAAATGGAAGTGGGATGATGGCTATACACGTGTAAGAGTTGAAGCACACGGTCCCTAAGTAGTCGAAACACCTTAGGAGACACAAGCCACAACTCAAACAAGCTCAAACAACTATTGGGTTAAGTTGGGTAATGGAAGTGTATGGTTGGTAAGGTTATGTGGAAGTGGTGGTGGTGGTGGTTGATGAAGAAGCAACTGTCCCTAAGTAGCCTAAACACCTTAGAGACTCAAATCGCAACTCAAACAACCACTAATGCTATAAGGAACAAAATGGGTTAGGTTGCGGAAGTCGGTGGTGGTTATGCTGGATGTCGTAGGGAAGCCCCAGGCAAAGATGCCAAAATTCATCAAATGTGATGGTGTCAAATGAGGTTGGTAGTTTTGTGGAAGGGGATGTCAATAGCTTCAAAACGAGCTAAAGAACGTCAAAATCGGAGTTCGGATGAATTAGTTATGGGCAAAACGGTGAAACTCGGAATGTTGAAACAGTCACGTGCGGTAGTACCGCTCGGGATTTTTTAGTACCGCGCGTGGGACGGTAGTACCGCGCTGATGGGCGGTAGTACCGCACCGGACTTTTTGTACCGCGCGGGTTACGGTAGTACCGCACGGAGGTGCGGTAGTACCGCTCGGGTCGGGAATTTTCGTAGATTGATCGGGACGCGATTTTGGGCGGAAATGGATGATTTCGGGGTCAAAATTGAGAGATTTCGTGGATGGAAAGTGGGGAAACTTGGGGAGATGCTAGATCCACTCGAAACCAAGCAAATCCATGGATCAAAATCAACAAAACATCATCAAACCAACAAATCACAAAAATTTTGGGGCTATTTTGTGGGATTTTGATTTAGGACGAAATCAACAAAATCAAGCTTAGAAAACACGGGGTAGGGCTCCAAAAACGCGATCAACGCGCTACGATACCATAATGATGAGGTAACCCTAATTCGTCGATCTTTCACGTTGGAGGATCCACGTGAGAACACGATGAACACGGGAAGAACGGAGAGAAATCACAAGGGGAAACACTCAAGAACAAGTCCAATCACACATCCACTAGACAATCAAACACACAAGATCACAAGGTACATGAACAACAAAGGAAAAGATACAAGGAAGGTTCATCTCCAATGGAGGTCTTGATGATATCCTAGATGGATCTTCCCAAAAGGGTCTTGATGATATCCCAGGATCTTCTCACATGGAGGTCTGAACTCCATAATCAACATAATCAGCATATGTAGAGATACTAAAATGCACACTAACAGTAACGTGTTACCTTAACCTTGCCGCTGTTGTTGAACCATTGGATGTAGTAAGGATGTGGATGTGGTCTTGTGGTGAGAGATAGCTTCTCCACCATCTCCATGCTAGCTGTTGTTGCAGCTCCTCCATCTATGATGACGCTGAATAGAACGCTCCTTCACAACTCCCTTTGTATGGAACAAATTATGCCTCTGATTTTGCTCAGCTTGTGTAACCTGCACACTCAAAACACGTTGAGCAACTAAACATTCATACCTGTCAGATCTTCAGCAGCCATGTATTGTGTCTCATGATCAGAATCATCTCCACCGTGTTCCTCATGTGTAATAAGAGCCAAAGTCTCCTCATCATAGTCACTAGCGGACTCATACCCACCATCCTCGGTAGCAATCATCACACGCTGAGATTTGCATTCTCTCAGAAAATGTCCTCTTCCCTTACAACGACACACAAATAATATCACTTGTGTGCCCTGTTGACGCCATGGAAGAAGAAGAGCTCTGCAGGCCCGCAGTGTGCTCTTGGCAGATAGTGGTGGTTGTGCCTGCTTTCTTGTATCACGGTTGGAGGTGGCACCTGAAAGAGGTGATGGTGCAGTGGAAGTAGATGATGCACATGGTGTCCATGATGAAGGTCGACCTGCAGAAAAATTAGTGCCGCCAATGCCCGCCGATCCTGCACTTCACGCTCAGCTTTACAAGCAAGATGGAATAAACAGTGATATTATTATAATCCTTATAGTCTAGAATGGTCTGAATATCTGTATTTAATCCACCAGAAAACGCAAGCATAGCTTCATTCTCCTCAACAATACCACATCTAATCTAGCCAGTTTGTAATTCCTGATAATATTCTTCTACAGAATTTTTACCTTGTCTTAAGCACTGCAATTTTTGAAGTAATTCACGTTGATAATATGGTGGAACCCAACGAGAACGCATAGCAGTTTTTAAAGCAGCCCAAGTAGCTGGAACAGGATATAATCTACAATGTTCAGACCACCAAACACATGCAAAGCTAGTGAAAGCACAAACAGCAGCAGGAACACGCCTCTCCTCGGATATTGTAAACATGTAAATCGTTGTTCAGTTTCTAACTCCCAAGTAAGATATATATCAGGAACATATCCACCTCAAATGGTGGAATATTCAATTTCAGTTTAGAGAGATGGTCATGATCTCGCACTCTGAGGGGGAGCCCTAACATTGCCATTATTTGCATGTGGAGTGGAAAACGCTACAGCAATTCATCAAACTTGCTATCAAGCTTTGTTTCAGTCTCAATGCCATCTATCTTCTCCATCCTACCAAATCTGGCACATTTGCAGCAAATATTTGCTGAAACACACAGAATATGATCCTACAAACTACTACAAAGTGGTGGTGGTGTATCACAAACCGTCAAGCAAATCTCAAATTCTTACCAGTTCTTACCCAGCAGCGGTGGTGATCGGCAACCGTTGTAGTCAAAACTCTCAAAGCTTGGATATAGCGATTACCGGGGAGAATCAAGCATGCGACGTAGATGTATGTGGAGCTGGGAAGGCTTATAATATGGTAGCAAAAAGGTCAGCAATAATCAATTCAGAGATGCAAAGTTGAATAAGCGCTCAGCAGCGGTACCGTGCTGGTCCTAGGCTGAACCGTGCTAGAGACGCGAGCCTAGAACACTAACAAAATCACGCGCTGCACGTAAACAAGGGTGGAGCACACTCTGAATTTTTTCCTTTTTTTGCACTTTTTTCCTCTTTTTTTTTGCTCCGCAACAAATTTTTTCGAAAAAGTCTACAAATGGTCTATAAACTGCCTAGCCAGAATTTTCCAGACTTAGTTTTTTGAAACTGGAACTATTTTTCTTCTGCGGATGGCTTGGAAGTTGGGGAGTCCTCTGCTGTCACGACTCGGAGTATCGCGTGATCTGGAAATCGAGAACAATGCAACAATTACTGGACTCGGACTAGGACTGGTGGCGGAGATGAATCTGGTGGAACTCGGACTGGTGGCGGAGATGAGTCTGGTGGAACTCGGACTGGTGGCGGAGATGAATCTGGTGGAACTCGGACTGGTGGCGGATATATGTTGCAGGTGGACTCGGATGGGCGTGATGGCGGCGGATATGTGGTGGCGTATATGGATTCGGATTGGCGGTGAATATGTGGTGGTGGTATATGGCAGCGGCGACGTGACAACCTGTGAACAGAACTCGAAACTCTAAAAGACTAGACGCTAAGACCAGCAACTTGACACGACGATGCAACGCAAATTCAACAAAGCAAATACAGAAAAGATTATGCAAAGGCTCAGATTGGTTCGGACGGGATGAACTAACCCTAATTTTTTTTGGCTTTTTCGTGGACTATAGGTATGAAGAACAGACTCCATCTAAACTACGAAAAACTGTAAAATCTCACCGAGCAACCTGGAAATCTGATACCACTTGATAGAGGCAAAGGTGTCCCGTCTTTCGATGAGATGGTGGATTTCGCTTGGGTGGAAGTCGACTTTGACGATCCGACTATGAGCGTGCGAGGGCGTCGCGCCTATAGCAATCGCTAAACCAACTCCGAGAGGTTATTGACCACGCGAACGCGATCAACCTGACCACGGTCTGCATTTCCTGCGAGCAAACAAAGAACAAGCAAGAAACTAAGATTGCAATCTGGATATTGGGAATATAAGATGAAAGCTTTATTGATCAAGGTGGGGTTACTGTGGCGCCTTTATGCAGTCGTTGAACACAAAGCGAACTGCGAAGTTGCAGCTATGGCGAACTTTTAATCTAAACAAAACCCAAAGTCTAAGCGGTGCCCTAAGGGCTGTATATATGGAGGAAGAGGGGTGAATTTCGTGGTCCTTGGTGGAGGTCGAAACTAACTGATGTAGGTGGAACCCTAATTAAATCGATCTTTCACGTTTGGAGGGATCCTCACGGAGAACACGATGAACACGGGAAGAACGGAGAGAAATCACAAGGAAACACTCAAGAACAAGTCCAATCACACATCCACTAGACAATCAAACACACAAGATCACAAGGTACATGAACAACAAAGGGAAAGATACAAGGTAAGGTTCATCTCCAAGCGGAGGTCTTGATGATATCCTAGATGGATCTTCCCAAAGGGGTCTTGATGATATCCCAGGATCTTCTCACATGGAGGTCTTGAACTCCATGGGAGTGGTAATCTCTCTCTCTCAAGAGTAGAGGTAGGAGCAAAGCTCACCTAAGAATGAGCTATCATATTTGCTAACCCTAGAAAGGAGGTGGAGGTGGTCTATTTATAGTCTTCATCCACGAAGGGGTAAGTGAGAGGGGGTTACATGGGCCCTAGGCCCGCTCTCGGCGAGCAACCACGGTAGTACCGTGCGAGGTGATAGTACGCTTGAGGTCCTTGATAGTACCGCTTGGGTTGAGCGGTAGTACCGCGTACCGTGTAAATGGAAGCGGTAGTAGGGAGGCGGTAGTTCACTGTGTATGGTAGTACTGCCGCTGGAGGAGCGGTAGTACATGAGGTCTTGTGATAGTACCGCTGAGGGTGCTGGAGCTTCTTCCTCCTTCTCTTCCATGCTTCTCTTGCGGATGGTGTAGTTGTTCCTTGGCGCTTGCACTCCTCCTCGTAAATCTGTAGTGTTCCGACCATACCTATGCATGCACACGGGTGGCGTGTCAAGTAGTATACCATCCTCGAAGAGGTCAAGTGAACACGTGTAAAGGAGAAGATTCACCTTTATGTATGAGAAGTAGAGGTCATGACGTGTCACTTGCCAAGCGGACTCTTGACATGGTGATGACCGTAGGATGCTCCGCATCATCCCTCCCCTTGGAAAGATCCGACCTCGGATCGAAATCCAAATCACCATGGGAAAGAGGCGATGTCGTCGTGTAGAAGTGGACGATCACCCAGCATTAAATCATCTTGTAGTTCCAAAGGGCACTCTCCAATGTCGCACCGTCTTGTAATTGCTTCAAAACTAGCAAAGATAACAAGCACTTGGAAAAACAAATGTGGTTGTCGCTAAAGCAAAACCAAGCATTCAAGAGGTGATTCACCCAACAAGTGTTGTCATCACGCATAGCATATGGTTTGACAAAGAAGTGTGTCATGGCATTTGAGCATATAAATTGAGCACAATCAAGTATATCATGGGAACAAGCTAGCAAATGGGAGGTCAAGATGCAAATATATGTGATAAGAGGACAAGCATCTACCTCAAGCTCATAGCAAGCATGCATAAAGTGCTCAATGAGCGGTCTATGGTAGGCATAAGAGTCATTCACAACACCAAAGATAGTGAAATGTCTAAACACATGTGGAAAGTGCAAGACAATCCAAGCATAATGTGCATATGGTGTAGTGAAGATATCGTAGCACTCAACACAATGGAAAGAGCAATTGTTCAACATGTGTGAGGCAATCAAGTCAATCATGTGACAAGCAAAGGAACATGGCATATGTGAAGAAATGGTATTGGTGCAACCAACCATATGATAGTAGCAAGTAGTCCAAGAATTGGATGCAACACACAAGGTATATATGTCATGAAGCATGGAAATGTGGCAATCATGGTAGAAAGCAATATCTCGAACATGCGTGCAAATGGTGCAAGCAACACATGAAGTATGATCCACAATATCCAAGCTCAAGAAGGATGTCACCTTGAAAGTGTGTCCTTGTGCATTCTTCACAATGCGAAGTGGTAGGAAGTATGGTGTAGAAGCGAGTTGTGGAAGAATCTATGAGGCTCGCTCTCAAGAGCTCGAATGGTCAACTCACGTGAAGTGGAAGTCGACCACGAAGTCCAAGTATCCTACACATGCACACAACAAAATAAAAAGCGTATCATGGTAGATAAACACATCATCCATCATGATGGTTCTCTTCTCTTGCACATAACCATTAGAAGCACAAGTGCATGAATAATATGATGCAACAATGGCGATATTCAAGGCACTAGGTATATGGTGCAAAGAGGTAAGACAAGCATGCTTCACAAGAATTGTGTCAAAATCTCCAAATATATGCGAGAATGCTATGGGGCAATCTCATGAACAAGAAGAGAATCATTGTTGCACTCAATACATGGCAAATCATCTAGCATGAGAGATGCAACACATGGACATATATGACACGAAGCAATATGAATTATATGCAAAGCATATAGATGGTTGTCATCAACCGCATGAGATGAGCAAGTATGACACAAGAGACAACGCATGTGAGAGGCATGAGCATATATGTCATCAACCCAAGAAAGCAAGTAGTGGAACATGGGTGATGCAACATAGCAAGCAATCATAGCAATCAAGTCAAGTATGCTAGTAGTGCGAAGATCGACATACTAGAATGAATCATGGGAAACATGTCCTTGGTGCAAATAGTGGACATGAATAATGCACAAGTCATAGCACAAGCATGAAAGCAAGATATGAGTACAATATCATGAATGTATTGGCGAGAGGCCATATGTGAATAGCAATGGGTCATCATGACTCTTCCAACACAACAAGCATCAATAGAATGGGGCACATGATGAACATGGCAAATGCAACAAGGATCTCCACCAAGCATGCAAATACACATAGAAGTAGCATAATGATGAAACATGGGTAGATGCAAGCAAGGGTCACAATTGCATGGCAAAGGCATAGAAGCAAGCATAGCATGCAAAGTGAACACGGTAAAATGAGCATAATGTGAGAAGTGGTAAATGGCCCATAGCCGTGTGAGAGCCAAGTAGAGGAGTTGCGCGTAGTCCTTGCTTGAAGGGCAGTGGTAAGGATAGTCCACGGGATCCCAAATCGTCATTGCTCTCAAGAGCTCGTTTTGTCAACTCGTGGGATTGCGAGGTTGACAAGTATTCATGGGTACCTACACAAAGAGACACAATCCAAAGAAATTGTGCGGCGTGGTAAATGTACACATCATCCATCATGATGTGTATGTGCGTGTGAGTTAGCACAAGATAAGCAATGCTCAAAGAAATTTGAGGCATGGTATATGAACATGTCATCCATCATGAAAGAATAGTTGTTATGTATGACACGATGGGGACACAAATTGAGAATGCAAGTATATGGCACATCAATAGTATGTTTATTCATGGGTAGCATATGGTGCACACACGTATTGGGATCATGCAATGGATGGGATTGATCAAAATCTCCTACAATGTATGAGAAACTATGGGGTCCTCCTCATGAGCAATATCGGAAACATCACATGGAGAAAATGGACAACATCAAAACAATGCATATCTGAAGCTAGGTGGTCATGGCATGGCATATGAGATAAATGATGCAAAGGGAGCATATCAATATCATCACAAGAAAAACAAATGCCAATAACCATGTGCTTGTCATCTATGCCATATGTGCAAATTGGGTTTATTTTAATGGCATATGCATAGTCACTATGAAGAGATTGCAAATAAGAAATATGATGGATCTCATGCATAGCATATGACAAGTCAAGCGGATTATCAAACATGATGTGACCTAAAGAATTGTCACAAGAAATCCTATGTAACATGGCATCACAACTAATAGACTCCACAATAGAATCACCATACTCATCATAAATGGGCAAATCATCGCATGGGAAATCATACTAGCATGAAGCATGGCAATAGGTGGATCAACATCATGCAAGCAATCAATGTCAAGAATGTCCACTAGTGGGACTAGAGCATCACCGTCACCTTTGTTATCTTTGTCATTCCACTCAAGTGGTGTAGGTGAGGTTGGAAAGACCAAATGGTGGTCATCTTCATCTTGATGGAACCATGTGGGGGGTGCATCATATTCCACCATGGCCATCATCTTGTCCAAAGGGAGGGCAGAAGTCGTCGAGGATCGGCTCGTCTTCATAAATGGGACCTAGCACCAAATGAGAAGACACAATAGAGGTAGAGGTCAAGTTGTTAGAAATGCAAATGGCCTCACGAGACCTATCTACTATCTCACTCTCTCTATGTGGTGGTTCACTCACTCCCTCAAAATAGGTGCACTCAAACTCACGTATGGTGGAGTCACTCATCTCACTCAAGTGGTGGGGTTGTGGCTCTCCTCACATGGGAATTGTGGCAACTCATCATATATGGGGCTAGTGGTGAAGTCACTCTCATTCTCAATATGGTGGCACAAGTCACTCAATTCATCATACGTCGCCGTGGTGAAGGAAGATCCATGTTCAACCATCTCGTAAATGCGCCATGGATGAAGGCGAAGATGGCACATCATCACTCTCCTCCATGACCGAAGGAAAATCCCATGCTCGATCATCTCATCACCGTCGCCGTAGATGAAGGCGAAGATGGCACATCATCTCTCTCGCCTCCTAAGATGGAAGCATCATCCTTGCTCGCCACCTTGTCGCTCGCCTCCAAAGCTTGGTCCTTGAAGGTCTCCGTGGTCGAACTCGTCGCCGCACCGTCTTGAAAAAGAGTCGAGTAGACTCGGCATCATCAATGCCACAAAGAGGGATGGCGGTGAAGTCACACCAGGAGCATCGTCTTGGGGCTTGTCGGGCTTGGACATCTTGGTGGTACTAGCCTCATGCTTGTTGTAGAGCTTGGTCGCCTTGAAGTTTTCTTGGGGTGGAGAAGCCTTGGCCTTCATGAGTTCTTGTTCGCCTTGAGAGCACCAATGTAGTAGTCGTCGATGGACTTGTAGTTCTTGAGGGCGATGGTCTTGGAGATGTCGTTGTGCAATCCCATCATGAAGTGGAACTTCATCGAAATGGGGTCATCCACGCCGGCTCGTCGCAAGGCAATCATCATCTCCTTGAAGTACTTGTCGATGGACTTGGATCCTTGGGTTGTGTTCTCCAATTGGCGTCGAAGTTGTTCCGTGTAGGTTGGAGGCACAAACTCTCGCCATAAAGCTTTCTTCGTCTTGGGCCAACTCATGTCGTAGTACTCGAAGGTGTGTGAAGCCACCATGCCAATGCGTAGTCGTGGAAGTTTCTTGTGGCGCACTTCACTTGATCTTGGGAGGAACTTGATGTAGCTTGAGGTAGTCGTCCATCAAGCGCTCCCACTCGAGGTACTCCTCGGGTTCGTGAGTCCCATAGAAAGGAATCTTGTGGTCGTTGTCGAGGTCGTAGTAGCTCGTGGAACTCATGGACTTGAGCTTGGGTAGCTTCTCTTGAGTGTAGTCTTGAGGTTCTTGTTGGCGAAGATGCCGTATGTCCGTGGCGAAGATGCCTTGAAGTCGCTTGGCGAAGATGCCAAGGGAGATGGTGAAGTCATTGGCGGTTGTTGGTGTTGAGCTCTTGACCTTCACGTTCTTGTTGTTGATGGTGTCGATGCCGATGTGATCTTGCGGAGGTGGTAGCTCGGAAGGATGTGCTCTTGGCGTCTTCTCGAAGATGAGGAAGATCGCTTGTAGGACTTGATGAGGGCCTTGATCTCCTCCATGCGCTTGTCCATCTTGGCGTCGTAGTTGTTGTTCATGGCATCGAACTCGTCGTTGTTGTTGTAGACCGAAAGTGAAATGCCTTGCCTATCCATCACAAGACTCGAGTAGGAAATGAGATAAACAATACCAAGTTACCTTTTCCCAAAGTTGAGGATGTATCCGTGTCACTCAATGTGAGATGAAAGAATAGTGGAATTGGTACGGACTTGTTCACTCACACCTACAAGTAAAGGCTTATGGTAGAGCTCGGTGAGGATAGTGGCACAAAATTTGATGCAAAATGTTAGCAAGAGTCAATAATGTTGAAAAAGATTCACAAATTTGCAAGTGAAACAAATGGACCAATAGCAATGAAAGGTACGGAAATACACACACGGAT
The DNA here is from genome assembly GCA_021437245.1 of Aegilops speltoides. Classification (NCBI taxonomy): domain Eukaryota; kingdom Viridiplantae; phylum Streptophyta; class Magnoliopsida; order Poales; family Poaceae; genus Aegilops; species Aegilops speltoides. The sequence goes on from CM038145.1 coordinate 170,053,311, forward strand.
AGATAAATGGGGTCGTGCAACCAAGGAATGAGCACAAAATGTGGAATCCACGGAAAGCGCTCGTGTTGCACAACTCAAGAGAGGCGCTATACGATTGCTCAATAGGCGGATCGACACTTGTGCACAACCTATAAGATGCAAAATGGGTATTCTTTCTATCCCAAGTATCTATGTATGTATGGTTCCCGGTGTTTCTCTCAAGCATGATATCATATGATGTATATTTGACAATCTTATGTGCAATGGGGTATGATGCTATGGCACTTGCTCACGAGCTCTTTGCTCTCTTTTTGCTTAAAAGCTTTTTCTTTTTTTTTTTTTTTTTCTATGGCCACTTTTGTACAATGCACAAACCAAGATAGCAATTGTGTATATGCGGGAACAAACTTGAGGCACAATGGATGATATGATACCAATATGATATGGTATGTATGCAATGGAAGTTATGGACTACTAATGTGCACAAATAACGTTGCGGCAATACTCAAATGGCTAGTCTCGATAGGCAAATAGCATAAAATGGGCTAGGGGTTAACAATGCAATTGCAAGGGAAATATACAATGGTGTCGTCGATGTTACCGTCCGCTGCGATGATGAGTGGCGGTGTTCTTGGTGTAGATACCAAGATGATGGAGACTCGTCCCTAAGTAGCGAAACACCTTAGGAAGCGGAAAAACCGCAAACTCAAAATCTCAAATGACAAATGGTGGTAGCGGAAGCGGTGGTGGTGTTGCACTAGGCAATGTGGAAGTGGGATGATGGGCTATACACGGTGTAAGAGTTGTAAGCACACGGTCCTAAGTAGTCAAACACCTTAGGACACAAGCCACAACTCAAACAAGCTCAAACAACTATTGGGTTAAGTTGGGTAGTCGGAAGTGTATGGTGGGTAAGGTTATGTGGAAGTGGTGGTGGTGGTGGTTGATGAAGAAGCAACCGTCCCTAAGTAGCCTAAACACCTTAGGAGACTCAAATCGCAACTCAAACAACCACTAATGCTATAAGGAACAAAATGGGTTAGGTTGCGGAAGTCGGTGGTGGTTATCACGGATGTTGTGGTGGAAGCCCTAGCAAAGATGCCAAAATTCATCAAATGTGATGGTGTCAAATGAGGTTGGTAGTATTTTTTGTGGGAAGGGGATGTCAATAGCTTCAAAACGAGCTAAAGAACGTCAAAATCGGAGTTCGGATGAATTAGTTATGGGCAAAACGGTGAAACTCGGAATGCTGAAACAGTCACGTGCGGTAGTACCGCTCGGGATTTTTAGTACCGCGCGTGGGACAGTAGTACCGCGCTGATGGAACAGTAGTACCGCACCGGACTTTTTTGTACCGCGCGGGTTACGGTAGTACCGCACGGAGGTGCGGTAGTACCGCTCGGGTCGGGAATTTTCGTAGATTGGATCGGGACGCGATTTTGGGGCGGAAATGGATGATTTCGGGGTCAAAATTGAGAGATTTCGTGGATGGAAAGTGGGAAACTTGGGGAGATGCTAGATCCACTCGAAACCAAGCAAATCCATGGATCAAAATCAACAAAACATCATCAAACCAACAAATCACAAAAATTTTGGGGCTATTTTTGTGGGGATTTTCGGATTTAGGACGAAATCAACAAAATCAAGCTAGAAAACACGGGGTAGGGCTCCAAAACGTGATCAACGTGGCTCATGATACCATAATGATGTAGGGTGGAACCCTAATTCGTCGATCTTTCGCGTTTGGAGGGATCCTACGGAGAACACGATGAACAGGGGAAGAGCGGAGAGAAATCATGAGGAAACACTCAAGAACAAGTCAATCACACATCCACTAGACAATCAAACACACAAGATCACAAGGTACATGAACAACAAAGGAAAGATCTGAGTAAGGTTCATCTCAAGCGGAGGTCTTGATGATATCCTAGATGGATCTTCCCAAAAGGGTCTTGATGATATCCGCAGGATCTTCTCACATGGAGGTCTTGAACTCCATGGGAGTGTAGTAATCTCTCTCTCAAGAGTAGAGGTAGAAGCAAAGCTCACCCAAGAATGAGCTATCATATTTGCTAACCCTAGAAAGGAGGTGGAGGTGGTCTATTTATAGTCTTCATCCACGAAGGGTAAGTGAGAGGGGGTTACATGGGCCCTAGGCCCGCTCTCGAAAGCAGCGCGGTAATACCGTGCGGTGATAACCTGCAGGTCCATGATAGTACCGCTTGGGTTGAATGATAGTACAGCGTCACCGTAGGTGGAGCGGTAGTAGGGAAGCGGTAGTTCGCTTGTGTAGCAGTAGTACCGCTGGAGGGAGCGGTAGTACTGCTGAGGTCTTGTGATAGTACCGCGAGGTGCTGGAGCTTCTTCCTCCTTCTCTTCCATGCTTCTCTTGCGGATGGTGTAGTTGTTCCTTGGCGCTTGCACTCCTCCTCGTAAATGCTGTAGTGTTCCGACCATACCTATGCATGCACACGGGTGGCGTGTCAAGTAGTATACCATCCTCGAAGAGGTCAAGTGAACACGTGTAAGGAGAAGATTCACCTTTATGTATGAGAAGTAGAGGTCATGCGTGTCACTTGCCAGCGGACTCTTGACATGGTGATGACCGTGGGATGCTCCGCATCACTAACCCTATCTCTTGTTTCCCCACATACGGACTCTAAAATAGCCTATACTAATGTATTTCGAATTACATGGGCCTGGCCCAATAATAAGGTGTTGTAGCACCTAGAATAGCCTCTGGGACGAAATTTATGAAGTGGCATCTTGTATATTTCGTCCAAGGCTTCATGCACTCATTATGGTGGCTTCAAAGTCCTGAAATCATCACTTGTAACTCCGTTCTTGTTCCCGTTGCACATGCCATCATCTCCATGCTTGTTCTTGCTCCAAAGTTCATCCTTGTCCAAGCTAGGCCCTTCATTTGTAAGCAAAACAAATGTATCCAATTTAGGCAGCATCAAATTCTCATGAACATTAGAATCATTACCAAGAAACGAAAGTACCTGGTAATTTAGTTGGCGTGTGCGAGCTCTAGTAATTGGTCCAGTATGTATAGCAGCAGGGGTTGTGGGTGTAACAATGGTATTGATGTCCTCATCAGAATCACCTCTTGAATGCTTGGTTTTGCACTAACGCTAACCACATTTGTTTTTCCAAGTGTTTGTTGTTCTTGCTTCTTTTGAAGGAATCACTAGACGATGTGACATTGGAGAGTGCCCATTTCGAGTTTCAAGATGATGAGTGCTTGGTGACTGACCACTTCGACACGGCACCGCCATCTCTTTCCCATGGTGATTTAGTTTTCGATCCGAGGTCGGAACTTTTCCAAGGGGGAGGGGATGATAGGGAGCATCCTACGGTCATCACCATGTCAAGAGTCCGTTTGGCAAGTGACACGTGCGACCTCTACTTCTCATACATAATGGTGAATCTTCTCCTTTACACGTGCTCACTTGACCCCTTCGAGGATGGTATACTACTCGACACTTCCCCCGTGTGCATGCATAGGTATTGTCGGAGCTTCATGGATGTCGAGGAGTGCAAGCGCCAAGGAACAACTACACCATCCGCGAGGGAAGCCTGGAAGCAACGACAAAACAAGATGGAGACAACCCCCAGGACCCGGACATCCGGCCAGGACCCCGGACATCCGGCCCCTGGAGCATCACCCAGCCGCCCAGCCGCCAAGTACCTACAGGCCCCGGACATCCGGCCCGCAAGCCCGGACATCCGGCGCCTCCCGACAGCCCGGACATCCGGCCATAAGCCCGGAAATCCGGCGCCCCTATCCAGAGAGCACCGAGGCCGACCTCACCAGCCCGGACATCCGGCCCATGCCCCGGACATCCGGCCTCCCGCGAACGCCCGGACATCCGGCCCCAGCCCGGACATCCGGCGCCTGCCTGCGCGCAGAGTCGGGCCAAAGGCCCATGTATCCCCTCCTCACTTACCCCTTCGTGGACTAGCCTATATATACTCCATCCCCTTCCTCTAGTTAGGGTCAGCAAATATGATAGCTCATTCTTAGGTGAGCTTTGCTCCTACCTCTACTCTTGAGAGAGAGAGACTACCACTCCCATGGAGTTCAAGACCTCCATGTGAGAAGATCCTGCGGGATATCATCAAGACCCCCTTGTGGGAAGATCCATCTAGGATATCATCAAGACCTCGTCTTGGAGATGAACCTTACCTTGTATCTTTCCCTTTGTTGTTCATGTACCTTGTGGATCTTGTGTGTTTGATTGTCTAGTGGATGTGTGATATGGACTTGTTCTTGAGTGTTTCCCCTTGTGATTTCTCCCCGTTCATCCCCGTGTTCATCGTGTTCTTCGACGGATCCCACTCCAAACGTGAAAGATCGACGCTATAGGGTTCCACCCTACATCAAAGTGGCATTCCTGGCATTGGTCAATATATATGTGGAAACGATATCTCCTCTATAGAGGACAAGAAATTTTGGGGCAATCAGGCAAAAAGCACACGAGAAAATGAAGTACTTTCAAGGACTGCCATATAATGGAGAGATGTTCACTAAAACGGTCATAATTTTGTCATTCGGAGTCCATGTCGGACCCACAAGTACTCAAACGGCTCGCTGTGAGCGCGCGAATCCAGAAAATAGTCCCCGCTTGCGCCAGAAGGCCCGAAGTACCCTCAAATACGGCCTTAAGGACTTTTTGGCCCTGAAAGTCAAAGAACATCATTCGTCACTGTTTTTCAGACAAGTTTCTGAACCCATTGGCACTTCCTTTTGAAGGAAATTCGATAGATTATGTTGCTTATAGACACTAGCCCCCCTGGTAGGGACAAACTTACCTTTCTGCAGATGCTCTATGATCCGGTCAATCTCATTTTGATGAGGACATCAATACCATTGTTACACCCAAAGCCCCTGCTGCTATACATACTGGACCAATTACTAGAGCTCGCGCACGCCAACTAAATTACCAGGTACTTTCGTTTCTTGGTGATGATTCTAATGTTCATGAGAATATGGCTGCCTAAATTGGATACATTTGTTTTGCTTACAAATGAAGGGCCTAGCTTGGAGAAGGATGAACATTGGAGCAAGAACAAGCATGGAGATGATGGCATGCGCAAGGGGGACAAGAACGGAGTTACAAGTGATGATTTCAGGACATTGAAGCCACCATAATGAGTGCATGAAGCCTTGGACGAAATATACAAGATGCCACTTCATAAATTTCGTCCAGAGGCTATTCTAGGTGCTGCGTCACCTTATTATTGGGCCAGACCCATGTAATTTCGAAATACATAAGTATAGGCTATTTTTAGAGTCCGTATGTGTGGGGAAACAAGAGATAGAGTTAGTTTCGGACCCCTCTACCAAGGGCCACGAAATTCACCCCCTCTTCCTCCATATATACAGCCCTTAGGGCACCGTTTAGACTTTGGGTTTTGTTTAGATCAAAAGTTCGCCATAGCTGCAACTTCGCGTACTTCGTTTGTGTTCAACGACCAGACAAAGGCGTCACAAAACCCCACCTTGATCAATAAAGCTTTCATCTTATATTCGCAATATCCAGATTGCAATCTCAGTTTCTTGCTTGTTCTTCGTTTGCTCGCAGGAAACAGACCCTCGTGGTCAGGTTGATCGTGCTCCGGTGTGGTCAATAACCTCTCGGAGTTGGTTTAGCGATTGCTAAGGCGCGACGTCCTCGCACGTTCGTAGTCGGATCGTCAAAGTCGACTTCCACCAAAGCGATATCCATCATCTCATCGAAAGACGGGACACCTTTGCCTCTATCAAGTGGTATCAGATTTCCAGGTTGCTCGGTGAGATTTTACAGTTTTTCGTAGTTTAGATCGAGTCTGTTCTTCATACCTATAGTCCACGAAAAAGCCACAAAAAAATTAGGGTTAGTTCATCCTATCCGAACCAGTCTGAGCCTTTGCATAATCTTTTCTGTATTTGCATTGTTGAATTTGCGGTTGCATCGTCGTGTCTAGTTGCTGGTCTTAGAGTCTAGTCTTTTAGAGTTTCGAGTTCTGGTCATAAGTTGTCACGCCGCCGCCGCACCATTATCATCGCCCTGCCATCTACCACCACCGCTTATCCGCCACCGCTTCGAATCCGTATCCATATACCACCATCGCTTATCCGCCACCCCTTCGAATCCGTATCCATATACCACCACTGCTGCCATATATCATCACCAATCCGAGTTCCTAGCATATTAGGTTTGTTTTCAGGATCCATCTAGTTTTCCGATTCGTGTTTCCTTGTCTCAGTCGGTTTCGGATTCTAGCAATCTTTTGCCGTCCGTAGAAGAGGTTGGTTTCCAAAAAAAAGAGTCCGGAAACCACCCTCCGTTTAGGCCCAAAATTTTCCAAAAACGCACGGGACAAAAAATTTTCTGGCTATCCTATTTTTAGGTGTTTCTAAGCGTATTGAGCCAGTCGCCGTTATAGAAAGTTTTTTTTGACCCGTTTCCAGTTTTTGGGTCCGGGCAGTCGAAAAAAAATTGGTCGAAAATTTTTTGTGCCCATCCTGTCAGTTTGACCTGGGAAGAGTTTTGAGACACTCGCCATTATAGTGATTTTCGCGAAAAAAAAGCAGCGCAAAAAAAACAGCGCAAAAAAAAGTGAGCGAAAAAAAAATCCAGAGTGTCCTTTTCCCTTGTTTACGTGGAGCGCCGTGATTTTGTTAGTGTACTAGGCTCGCGTCTCTAGCACGGTCTAGCCTAGGACCAGCACAGTACCGTCGTTGAGCGTTTATTCAACTTTGCATCTCTGAATTGATTATTGCTGACCTTTTTTTGCTACCATATTATAAGCCTTCCCAGCTCCACATACATCTACGTCGTGCGTTTGATTCTCCCTGGTAATCGCTATAGCCAAGCTTTGAGAGTTTTGACTACAACGGTTGCCGATCACCGCCTGCTCTGGTAAGAATTTGAGATTTGCTTGACGGATTTGTGACTGTCCACCACACCACCACCACCACTTGCTAGTAGTCTGTAGGATCATATTCTTGTGTGTTTCTCTTGCTGCTAACAATGGCAGGATCACAAGCCGATGAGACTGATTGGGAGAACCTGACGAACAAACAGCTACATGATAAGTTTCAGCAAATGATGATTGGACAGGTGCAAGATGTGCTAAACAGATTTGACGAGGTCATGGAGAAGATAGATGGCATTGAGAAGACGTTTGAAACAAAGCTTGATAGCAAGTTTGATGAATTGCTCGCGCGTTTTCCACAACCACCGCCGGCTGCACCTATCGCACCTCTGCAACGACAACAACTACGCCCCCTTCCGAATCAGTATGGACAAGCTCAGCGTGTTCCTATTGAGCCAGGACAAAATTCTGGTGCCGCTGTGATGAGGACATCAATACCATTGTTACACCCACAGCCCCTGCTGCTATACATACTGGACCAATTACTAGAGCTCGCGCACGCCAACTAAATTACCAGGTACTTTCGTTTCTTGGTAATGATTCTAATGTTCATGAGAATATGATGCTGCCTAAATTGGATACATTTGTTTTGCTTACAAATGAAGGGCCTAGCTTGGAGAAGGATGAACATTGGAGCAAGAACAAGCATGGAGATGATGGCATGCGCAAGGGGGACAAGAATGGAGTTACAAGTGATGATTTCAGGACTTTGAAGCCACCATAATGAGTGCATGAAGCCTTGGACAAAATATACAAGATGCCACTTCATAAATTTCGTCCAGAGGCTATTCTAGGTGCTGCGTCACCTTATTATTGGGCCAGGCCCATGTAATTTCGATATACATTAGTATAGGCTATTTTTAGAGTCCGTATGTGTGGGGAAACAAGAGATAGGGTTAGTTTCGGACCCCTCCACCAAGGGCCACGAAATTCTCCCCCTCTTCATCCATATATACAGCCCTTAGGGCACCGTTTAGACTTCGGGTTTTGTTTAGATCAAAAGTTCGCCATAGCTGCAACTTCGCGTGCCGTTTGTGTTCAACGACCAGACAAAGCGCCACAGAACCCCACCTTGATCAATAAAGCTTTCATCTTATATTCGCAATATCCAGATTGCAATCTCAGTTTCTTGCTTGTTCTTCGTTTGCTCGCGGAAATAGACCCTCGTGGTCAGGTTGATCGTGCTCGGCGTGGTCAATAACCTCTCGGAGTTGGTTTAGCGATTGCTAAGGCGCGACGTCCTCGCACGTTCGTAGTCGGATCGTCAAAGTCGACTTCCACCAAAGCGAAATCCACCATCTCATCGAAAGACGGGACACCTTTGCCTCTATCAAGTGGTATCAGATTTCCAGGTTGCTCGGTGAGATTTTACAGTTTTTCGTAGTTCAGATCGAGTCTGTTCTTCATACCTACAGTCCACGAAAAAGCCAAAAAAATTAGGGTTAGGTCATCATATCCGAACCAATCTGAGCCTTTGCATAATCTTTTCTGTATTTGCGTTGTTGAATTTGCGGTTGCATCGTCGTGTCTAGTTGCTGGTCTTAGAGTCTAGTCTTTTAGAGTTTCGAGTTCTTGATAGAGGCAGAGGTGTCCCGTCCTTCGATGAGATGGTGGATTTCGCTTTGGTGGAAGTCGACTTTGACGATCCGACTACGAACGTGCGAGGACGTCGCGCCTTAGCAATCGCTAAACCAACTCCGAGAGGTTATTGACCACGCCGGAGCACGATCAACCTGACCACGAGGGTCTGTTTCCTGCGAGCAAACGAAGAACAAGCAAGAAACTGAGATTGCAATCTGGATATTGCGAATATAGGATGAAAGCTTTATTGATCAAGGTGGGGTTCTGTGGACGCTTTGTCTGGTCGTTGAACACAAACGGCACGCGGTTGCAGCTATGGCGAACTTTTGATCTAAACAAAACCCAAGTCTAAACGGTGCCCTAAGGGCTGTATATATGGAGGAAGAGGGGTGAATTTCGTGGCCCTTGGTGGAGGGGTCCGAAACTAACCCTATCTCTTGTTTCCCCACACATACGGACTCTAAAAATAGCCTATACTAATGTATTTCGAAATTACATGGGCCTGGCCCAATAATAAGGTGACGCAGCACCTAGAATAGCCTATGGACTTAATATTATGAAGTGGCATCTTGTATATTTCGTCCAAGGCTTCATGCACTCATTATGGTGGCTTCAAAGTCCTGAAATCATCACTTGTAACTCCATTCTTGTCCCCCTTGCGCATGCCATCATCTCCATGCTGGTTCTTGCTCCAATGTTCATCCTTCTCCAAGCTAGGCCCTACATTTGTAAGCAAAACAAATGTATCCAATTTAGGCAGCGTCATATTCTCATGAACATTAGAATCTTTACCAAGAAACGAAAGTACCTGGTAATTTAGTTGGCGTGCGCGAGCTCTAGTAATTGGTCCAGTATGTATAGCGGCAGGGGCTGTGGGTGTAACAATGGTATTGATGTCCTCATCATCCTCCCCTTCTTGAAATGAAGTCGTCCTCGACGGAAGTTCATCTTCCTCACCCAAATATGGCTTCAAATCTGCAATGTTAAAAGTGGGACTAACCCCAAAATCTGCAGGCAGCTCAAGTTTATATGCATTATCATTTACTTTCTCCAACACCTTAAAGGGACCAGCAGCACGTGGCATTAGCTTTGATTTGCAAATCAGAAATCTATCCTTACGCAAATGTAACCAAACAAGATCTCCAGGTGCAAACACAACATGTTTTCTACCCTTATCTCCAGCAAGTTTATATTTAGCATTCATCGCTCAATGTTTTCCTTAGTTAACTCATGCATTTTTAAAATCAATTCAGCACATTCTTTAGCATCAAAATTAACCTTCTCCGAAGATGGAAGAGGTAACAAATCAATAGGTGCGAGGTAGGAAACCATACACAACTTCAAAAGGGCACATCTTAGTAGTAGAATGCAATGAGCGATTATAAGCAAATTCAATATGAGGCAAGCATTCCTCCCACATTTTCTTATTTTTCTTTAGAACAGCCCTAAGCATAGTAGACAATGTTCTATTGACTACTTCAGTTTGTCCATCAGTTTGGGGGTGACAAGTAGTACTAAAAAGCAGTTTAGTCCCCAACTTAGCCCATAAACATCTCCAAAAGTGGCTAAGAAATTTAGTATCACGATCTGAAACAATAGTATTTGGCACACCATGCAAGCGAATAATTTCACGAAAGAACAAATCAGCAACATTGACAACATCATCGCTTTTATGACATGGTATAAAGTGTGCCATTTTCGAGAATCTATCCACGACAACAAATATGCTATCCTCCCTTCTTTGTTCTAGGTAAACCTAAAACAAAGTCCATCGATATATCCTCCCAAGGAACACTAGGTACAGGTAAAGGCATATATAAACCATGAGGATTGAGTCGTGACTTAGCTTTTTGACATGTAGTGCAGCGAGCAATAAAACGCTCAACATCCCGTCTCATCTTTGGCCAAAAGAAATGTGTAGCAAGTATCGTCCTCCGTCTTCTTCACGCCAAAGTGTCCCATTAGTCCTCCTCCATGCGCCTCCTGCAACAACAAAAGACTAGCGGAGCTAGCTGGAATGCATAGCTTGTTAGCACGGAACACAAACCCATCATTAACGACAAACTTGTTCCATGTTCTTCCTTCTTTACAATTCTGCAATACATCTTTAAAATCAGCATCATGCACATATTGATCTTTGATGGTCTCCAAACCAAATATTTTGAAGTCAAGTTGTGAAAGCATAGTATAGCGACGAGACAATGCATCAGCAATAACATTTTCTTTACCCTTCTTGTGTTTAATGACATAAGGAAAGTCTCAATGAATTCAACCCATTTAGCATGTCTACGATTCAGTTTAGCTTGACTTTTAATATGTTTCAAAGATTCATGATCAGAATGTATAACAAATTCTTTGGGCCATAAATAATGTTGCCATGTTTCTAAAGTCGAACAAGAGCATATAATTCTTTATCATAAGTAGAATAATTCAGACTAGGCCCACTCAATTTTTCAGAAAAGTACGCAACAGGTTTGCCATCTTGTAATAACACACCTCCTAATCCAATTCCACTAGCATCACATTCAAGCTCAAAAGTCTTAGTAAAATCAGGAAGTTGGAGTAAAGGAGCATGTGTCAACTTATCTTTCAACACCGTGAAGGCTTCTTCCTGTGCGGTACCCCAAACAAAAGGCACATCCTTCTTTGTAAGCTCATTGAGAGGTGCAGCAATGGTGCTGAAATCTCTCACAAACGCCTATAGAAACCAGCGAGGCCAAGGAAACTCCTCACTTGTGTGACCGTTTTGGGCTGCGGCCAACTCTCAATAGCTTCAATCTTGGCTTTATCAACTTCAATTCCCTGTGGAGTAACAACATAGCCAAGAAAAGATACTCGGTCGGTGCAAAAGGTGCACTTCCCAAGGTTACCAAACAAGCGTGCATCACGTAGAGCATTAAAAACAACACGTAAATGTTCCAAATGTTCTTCCAAAGATTTGCTATAAATCAGTATATCATCAAAATAAACTACCACAAATCGTCCAATGAAAGCACGTAAAACTTCGTTCATTAATCTCATGAAAGTACTAGGTGCATTAGTTAACCCAAAAGGCATGACTAACCACTCATATAATCCAAACTTAGTTTTAAATGCTGTTTTCCATTCATCTCCCAATTTCATACGAATTTGATGGTATCCACTCATAAATCAACTTTGGAGAATATTGTAGAGCCACTCAATTCATCAAGCATATCATCTAGCCTAGGAATAGGGTGGCGATAACGAATAGTAATATTATTGATGCCTCTACAATCAACACACATACGTGACGTACCATCCTTTTCGGCACTAGAATAATAGGAACAGCACAAGGACTAAGGGATTCGCGTATATAACCTTTGTCGAGCAGCTCCTGTACTTGACGCATAATCTCCTTCGTCTCCTCTGGATTGGTGCGGTATGGTGCGGTTGGGTAATGATGCACGGAATTAAGTCAATTTGATGCTCAATCCCTCGAATAGGTGGTAATCCGGTGGCACGTCTTGTGGAAAGGCGTCAGCGAACTCCTGCAAAATGTTAGTGACAGCAGGGGCAAAAGGAAAACACGTCCTCGAATGAAAATAATGCCTCTTTGCACACAAAAGCATAGCAAATAGATTTGCCAAAATCTAGCTCATCAATATCAGATTTGGTGGCAAGTAAACATGCACTTTTCAATTTAATTTCAGAAACAACAGTAGATGGTTTATTATTAGTCTTCATGTGTTGCTCAAATTCTTTTGCCACAATCTGATTTTCACTCTTATTTTTCTCCTGTTTTGCTTTATTAGCTCTATTAATATCATCTTTCAAAATGGACTCAGGAGTCATAGGAAGCAAAGTAATATTTTATCCTTATGAACAAGAGTATACTGATTGTTTCTACCATGGTGTACAGAATTTTTATCAAATTGCCATGGTCTACCAAGTAACAAGGAACATGCTTGCATAGGTACCACATCACAATCAACATAATCAGCATATGTAGAGATACTAAAATGCACACGAACAGTACGTGTTACCTTCACCTTGCCGCTGTTGTTGAACCATTGGATGTAGTAAGGATGTGGATGTGGTCTTGTGGTGAGAGATAGCTTCTCCACCATCTCCATGCTAGCCAAGTTGTTGCAGCTCCCTCCATCTATGATGGCCTTGAATAGAGCGTTCCTTCACAACTCCTTTGTATGGAACAAATTATGCCTCTGATTTTGCTCAGCTTGTGTAACCTGCACACTCAAAACACGTTGAGCAACTAAACATTCATACTGTCAGCATCTTCAGCAGCCATGTATTGTGTCTCATGATCAGAATCATCTCCACCGTGTTCCTCATGTGTAATAAGAGCCAAAGTCTCCTCATCATAGTCACTAAGCGGACTCATACCCACCATCCTCAGTAGCAATCATCACACGCTGAGATTTGCATTCTTCATAAAATGTCCTCTTCCCTTACAATGACGACAAATAATATCACTTGTGTGCCCTGTTGGCGCAATGGAAGAAGAGCTCTGTGCAGGCCCAGCAGGTGTGCTCTTGGCAGATAGTGGTGGTTGTGCCTGCTTTCTTGTATCACGGTTGGAGGTGGCACCTAAAGGAGGTGATGGTGCAGTGGAAGTAGATGATGCACGTGGTGTCCATGATGAAGGTCGACCTGCAGAAAAGTTAGTCTTGGCGCCAATGCTGTCGATCCTGCACTTCACGTTCAGCTTTACAAGCAAGATGGAATAAGCAGTGATATTATTATAATCCTTATAGTCTAGAATGGTCTGAATCTCTCTATTTAATCCACCCAGAAAAGCGTGCAAGCATAGCTTCATTCTCCTCAACAATACCACATCTAATCAAGCCAGTTTGTAATTCTGATAATATTCTTCTACAGAATTTTTCCTTGTCTTAAGCGCTGCAATTTTGAAGTAATTCACGTTGATAATATGGTGGAACCAGCGATGCGCATAGCAGTTTTCAAAGCAGCCCAAGTAGCTGGAACAGGATATAATCTACAATGTTCAGACCACCAAACACATGCAAAGCTAGTGAAAGCACAAACAGCAGCAGGAACACGTCTCTCCTCAGGATATTGTAAACAAGTAAATCGTTGTTCAGTTTCTAACTCCCAAGTAAGATATATATCAGGAACATATCTACCCTCAAATGGTGGAATATTCAATTTCAGTTTAGGGAGATGGTCATGATCTCGTACTGAGGGGAGCCTAGCATTGCCATTATTTGCATGTGGACGACCTGGTGGTTGTGGTGCTGGTGGTTGCACGTAGTTCTGATGTTGATCAACCTCATCCTCATAATCTCCCATATAATCATCCTCGTCGGTACCAGCAGCAGCGGTAGCAGGAGCCAAAGAAGCACCAACAGCAGTAGCAGCGGCACCAGAATTTTGTCCTGTCTCAATAGGAACACGCTGAGCTCGTCCATACTGATTCGGAAGGGCGTGGTTGTTGTCGTTGCGAGAGGTGCGATAGGTGCAGCGGCGGTGGTTGTGGAAAAGCAGCTTGAGCAATTCATCAAACTTGCTATCAAGCTTTGTTTCAAACGTCTTCTCAATGCCATCTATCTTCTCCATGGCCTCGTCAAATCTGTTTACCACATCTTGCACCTGTCCACTCATCATTTGCTGAAATTTATCATGTAGCTGTTTGTTCGTCATGTTCTCCCAGTCAGTCTCGTCGGATTGTGATCCTGCCATGGTTAGCAGCAATAGAAACACACAAGAATATGATCCTACAGACTACTAACAAGAGGTGGTGGTGGGTGTCACAAATCCGTCAAGCAAATCTCAAATTCTTACAGTTCTTACCCAGCAGCGGTGGTGATCGGCAACCGTTGTAATCAAAACTCTCAAAAGCTTGGATAGAAGCGATTGCCGGGGAGAGTCAAGCATACGAGCGTAGATGTATGTGGAGCTGGGAAGGCTTATAATATGGTAGCAAAAAATTCAGCAATAATCAAATCAGAGATGCAAAGTTGAATAAGCGCTCAACGGCAGTCTGTTGCTGGTCTAGGCTGAACCGTGCTAGAGACGCGAGCCTAGAACACTAACAAAATCACGCTGCGTAATCAAAGGAAAAGCACACTCTGAATTTTTTTTCGCTCTTTTTTTTTTTACGCTTTTTTTTTTTTGCGCTGCTTTTTTTTTTTTTTTGCGAAAAATCACTATAATGGCGAGTGTCTCAAAACTCTTCCAGGTCAAACTGACAGGATGGAGCACGAAATTTTTCGACCAAAATTTTTTTCGATTGCCGGACCCAAAAAGCTGAACGGCAAAAAAACTTTCTATAACGGCGAATGGCTCAATACGCTTAGAAACACCTAAAAAAAGGATAGCCAGAAATTTTTTTATCCCGTGCGTTTTTGGAAAATTTTGGGCCTAAACGGAGGGTGGTTTCCGAAAATTTTCCAAAAACGCACGGGACAAAAAAATTTCTGGCTATCCTATTTTTTGGTGTTTCTAAGCGTATTGAGACAGTCGCCGTTATAGAAAGGTTTTTTTGACCCGTTTCCAGTTTTTGGGTCCAGGCAGTCGAAAAAAAAAATTTGTCGAAAAAATTTCGTGCCCATCCTATCAGTTTGACCTGGGAAGAGTTTTGAGACACTCGCCATTATAGTGATTTTTCGCAAAAAAAAAACAAAACAAAAGCAGCGCAAAAAAAAAGCAGCGCAAAAAAAAAGAGCGAAAAAAAAATCAGAGTGTGCTCCTCCCTTGTTTACGTGCAGCGCCGTGATTTTGTTAGTGTTCTAGGCTCGTGTCTCTAGCACGGTTCAGCCTAGGACCAGCAAAGTACCGCTGTTGAGCGCTTATTCAACTTTGCATCTCTGAATTGATTATTGCTGACCTTTTTGCTACCATATTATAAGCCTTCCCAGCTCTACATACATCTACGTCGTATGCTTGATTCTCCCTGGTAATCGCTATAGCCAAGCTTTGAGAGTTTTGACTACAACGGTTGCCGATCACCGCTTTGCTGCTGGGTAAGAACTGGTAAGAATTTGAGATTTGCTTGACGGATTTGTGACTGTCCACCACACCACCACCACCACTTCCTAGTAGTCCAGTAGGATCATATTCTTGTTTGTTTCTATTGCTGCTAACCATGGCAGGATCACAAGCCGACGAGACTGATTGGGAGAACCTGACGAACAAACAGCTACATGATAAGTTTCAGCAAATGATGATTGGACAGGTGCAAGACGTGCTAAACAGATTTGACGAGGCCATGGAGAAGATAGATGGCATTGAGAAGACGTTTGAAACAAAGCTTGATAGCAAGTTTGATGAATTGCTCGCGCGTTTTCCACAACCACCGCCGGCTGCACCTATCGCACCTCTGCAACGACAACAACTACGCCCTTCCGAATCAGTATGGACGAGCTGCAGTGTTCCTATTGAGCCAGGACAAAATTCTGGTGCCCCTGCTACTGCTGTTGGTGCTTCTTTGGCTCCTGCTACTGCTGCTGTTGGTACCGAGGAGGATGATGAGTCTGTGGACGATTATGAGGATGAGGTTGATCAACATCAGAACTACGTGCAACCACCAGCACCACAACCACCAGGTCGTCCACATGCAAATAATGGCAATATTAGGGCTCCCCCTCAGGTACGAGATCATGACCATCTCCCTAAACTAAAATTGAATATTCCACCATTTGAGGGTAGATATGTTCCTGATATATATCTTACTTGGGAGTTAGAAACTGAACAACGATTTACATGTTTACAATATCCTGAGGAGAGACGTGTTCCTGCTGCTGTTTGTGCTTTCACTAGCTTTGCATGTGTTTGGTGGTCTGAACATTGTAGATTATATCCTGTTCCAGCTACTTGGGCTGCTTTGAAAACTGCTATGCGTACTCGTTGGGTTCCACCATATTATCAACGTGAATTACTTCAAAAATTGCAGCGCTTAAGACAAGGAAAAAACTCTGTAGAAGAATATTATCAGGAATTACAAACTGGCTTGATTAGATGTGGTATTGTTGAGGAGAATGAAGCTATGCTTGCACGTTTTCGGGTGGATTAAATAGAGAGATTCAGACCATTCTAGACTATAAGGATTATAATAATATCACCGCTTATTCCATCTTGCTTGTAAAGCTGAACGTGAAGTGCAGGATCGACAGTGCATTGGCGCCACACTAACTTTTCTGCAGGTCGACCTTCATCATGGACACCACGTGCATCATCTACTTCCACTGCACCATCACCTCCTTCAGGTGCCACCTCCAACCGTGATACAAGAAAGCAGGCACAACCACCACTATCTGCCAAGAGCACACCTGCCGGGCCTGCACAGAGCTCTTCTTCTTCCAGGGCATCAACAGGGCACACAAGTGATATTATTTGTCGTCGTTGTAAGGGAAGAGGACATTTTGCGAGAGAATGCAAATCTCAGCGTGTAATGATTGCTACTGAGGATGGTGGGTATGAGTCCGCTAGTGACTATGATGAGGAGACTTTGGCTCTTATTACACATGAGGAACATGGTGGAGATGATTCTGATCATGAGACACAATACATGGCTGCTGAAGATGCTGACAGGTATGAATGTTTAGTTGCTCAACGTGTTTTGAGTGTGCAGGTTACACAAGCTGAGCAAAATCAGAGGCATAATTTGTTCCATACAAAGGAGTTGTGAAGGAACGTTCTATTCAAGGCCATCATAGATGGAGGGAGCTGCAACAACTTGGCTAGCATGGAGATGGTGGAGAAGCTATCTCTCACCACAAGACCACATCCACATCCTTACTACATCCAATGGTTTAACAACAGCGGCAAGGTGAAGGTAACACGACAGTTCTGTGTGCATTTTAGTATCTCTACATATGCTGATTATGTTGATTGTGATGTGGTACCTATGCAAGCATGTTCCTTCTTACTTGGTAGACCATGGCAATTTGATAAAATTCTGTACACCATGGTAGAAACAATCAGTATACTCTTGTTCATAAGGATAAAAATATTACTTTGCTTCCTATGACTCCTGAGTCCATTTTGAAAGATGATATTAATAGAGCTAATAAAGCAAAACAGGAGAAAATAAGAGTGAAAATCAGATTGTGGCAAAAGAATTTGAGCAACACATGAAGCCTAATAATAAACCATCTACTGTTGCTTCTGAAATTAAATTGAAAAGTGCATGTTTACTTGCCACCAAATCTGATATTGATGAGCTAGATTTTAGCAAATCTATTTGCTATGCTTTTGTGTGCAAAGAGGCATTATTTTCATTCGAGGACGTGTTTTCCTCTTTGCCCCTGCTGTCACTAACATTTTGCAGGAGTTCGCTGACGCCTTTCCACAAGACGTGCCACCGGATTACCACCTATTCGAGGGATTGAGCATCAAATTGACTTAATTCCGTGCATCATTACCCAACCGTGCACCATACCGCACCAATCCAGAGGAGACGAAGGAGATTATGCGCCAAGTACAGGAGCTGCTCGACAAAGGTTATATACGTGAATCCCTTAGTCCTTGTGCTGTTCCTATTATTCTAGTGCCGAAAAAGGATGGTACGTCACGTATGTGTGTTGATTGTAGAGGCATCAATAATATTACTATTCATTATCGTCACCCTATTCCTAGGCTAGATGATATGCTTGATGAATTGAGTGGCTCTACAATATTCTCCAAGGTTGATTTGCGTAGTGGATACCATCAAATTCGTATGAAATTGGGAGATGTGATAGAGGCGGGGGTGTCCCGATCTTTCGATGAGATGATAACTATCGATTTGGTGGAGATGACTTTGACGATCCGACTACAAACGTGCACGACGTTGCGCCTTAGCAATCGCTAAACCAACTCCGAGAGGTTATTGACCACGCTGGAGCACGATCAACCTGACCACGAAGGTCTATTCCTGCAAGCAATCGAAGAACAAGCAAGAATATGATAAAAGCAATCTGAATATTGCGAGTATATATGAAGTATTGATAAAGGTGGGGATCCGTAAGCGGTCTTGGCCTGGTCGTTGGACACAAACGAAGTACGACGGTTGCAATGGCTAACTTTAACTAAACAAATCCCAAGGAAAAGCTACTAGATGGATCTACTTATATAGGAGCAAGGGGTGGCGGCCAAGGAGGTGGGAGGACGTCCCAAGGCAGCCTAAAACCAACCCTAGGTCGTACAAGGCTCATGGGCCCAAGTGGAGGTGACGTAACACCTTTGGACTTGTAGTTTGACTCGGATTTTGCTGCAGCGTCAGATTGTTTCGTCCATAACTCAACGCTCCGGACGGATTTTAAGGTGATTCCAACTGTGCTGGAAAGAGCATGAAATCTACTTTCCAACAAAAAAAGAATCACCCAATTCGGAGGCCGTATGAAAAAGTTGTTGACGTTTTGAGTCAGGTATGTCTGTGCAGTCCGAATCTGAATCCAGAACGTGAGAGACTTGGACTCTATCTTCTCTTGGCCCAAAAGTGACGTGAGAAGACTTTTTGAACAGCACCTAAACTTCTCCTTTTCCCTTATCTTCATATGTGGATTGTACAAATGTCCCATACACCTGCAATTAGACAAAACACAAAAGTATGTGAAGTATTTTTGTTCTGGATAACATAAATATATTATTGAATAGTTTGCACTAGAAATCACATGACAAATATGCATGTATGCAATATTTTTGGTCTTATCCAAGGTAGTCATGTCCTCATCATCCTCCCCTTCTTGAAAACAAAGCCGTCCTCGGCGTTGCTTAATCTGAAATGTGGCTAACAAAAGAGACAAGGTGTACATGTTGTATATGTATACGTCATCCATTTTTACTTCCCTTGATTTTTGCATATATGACACATGAATAGATGAGTAACTTGCATAGTTCATAAAATCTAAAGCCAACAAATTAGCACAAGAACTAGAAGGCATGAAAATATTGCAACTCAGTTTGCACATATAAGTGAAGCTCTTATTTATTTCAAAAGTTTGACAATGTTCATCATTAAACCATCCCAACATTGGTGAATAAACCTTATTTGAATCAAATTTACATGCTACAACATGCTTAGATAAGCAAACATGCAATGAGTCATTCGACACAGAATCATCACCAAGATTAGAGGTCATATCAAAATGATTAAACATTGATTCTTTTGCATCAACAGTTAATTCAATGGGTGCAATCAAAATTGTTGGTATTTCAGTTGTTTGATCACATGACGATTCATGACAGTTTCAAGATTCTCTAAAATAGGTGATGTGCTCAAATCACAGGTAACTCAACACATGATGCATTCAAGTTAACTACGGATGCATCATTCTCATGTAAAGTTATATCATCAATACCTTTACTGTTACCTTGTCGCAAAGTCGTAGCTGATGTAGGTACAGACGTAGACAATGCACCATGCTCTTGAGATGATGCTGCGCTCACAATCCGAGGTGGGGCTGCTCTAGTAGGTGCAACGGTGGAGGAACCAACCGGCGGTGGTGAGCATGAACTGGAATGGTAGTTGTTGTAGTCACCCAATGCATCCTCCTGTATCTGTCTCTCAAAGGTACAAGCACGAACATACATACCAGTAATGCAACGAGGAATATACTGAAATCTTTCCTGAATATCATGGTTCAAACCACCAAAAAATCTATTCATTGTATCATCCTTAGATTCTTCTATGTCACAATGATGCATATAAGATTTGAACTCTTTGTAGTAAGCATGAACAGTGTTGTTGCCTTGTTTAAATTGTTCAATTTGCGAAGCAATTCACGATGATAGTAAGGAGGGAAAAAATGTTGTCTCATTACATCTTTCAAATCTTTCCAAGTTGTGGGTTGGTTATCAATATTTTTCTTACAATGCACACTCCACCAAACTGAAGCAAAACCAGTAAATGCTCTAGTGGCAGCTCGTACTCGCCAAGTTCAGAAAAGTCATGGTTACTAAAACTTGTTCTACTTCAAACTCCCAAGCAAGATAAATAGCAGGATTAAATCTACCCTCAAATGATGGTAAAGAGATAACCTGACCATGTGGTTGTGTGTGCTGTCCCAACTCTCGTGATGGTGAAGATGTGTCCATCGTGCAAGAACTTCTATCTCTGGAACCTGTCATGATTAGTAGAAACAAGAAACAAAATTCCAGAATAATGTTCCTATGAACTACTAGGATGTGGTTGTAAAGTGCTCACAGTAAAGCAAATATCAATATCTTACAAGTTCTTACCATGCGGCAGGTGGTGACAGGCAACCAGCGATGTCAAATAACTCTGAAGATTGTGTAAAGCGATTGCCAGGTGAACATACGTATACACGGTGTAGAAATATGTGGAGCTGGGTTGGCTATATATGGTAGCAAAAGATTAGCAATAATCAATTCAGAGATGCAATGTTGAATAGACGCTCATCGACGGTACTGTGCTGGTCCTAGGCTAGACCGGACTAGAGACGCGAGCCTAGAACACTAATGAGGTCACGACGTAGCACAACTAGCATCAATCAAGGATACTAAGTAGCTCTGGACAGCAAGATATAAGTGAAGATCACAACGGCAGTAAAGATAATGATGAAAAACAACTGCCAAGCAGGATATACAACAACTCTCTCTCCAACTTTCCTCTTGAAAAGTTTGAGCCAATTTTATGATAAATTCTTTCAAAGAATGCTACTAACTCAAGCTTTCCAATGCAAAAAGAATCACTCAATTCCAAGTTGATATGAGGAGTCAAAGAATTCTAAAACTAGCCTAAAAAATTGGAACAAGCTGTGTTCACGAACTTCAGAGGGCAAAAAGTCCTATTTAGAAGCCGATTTTGAGATGTCAAATATTGAACTAGCTTCTGCAACTATTTAGATGCGGCTCGTCTCTAGCTTCAATTTGAGTACTCACGGAGCCAAAACGGACTTCGTATGAGGAAGATACACCTGTTTTACTGAACAGTGCGCAAAACAGATTCCAATCCGAATTCAGGTACGAGATTGATTCTAGATAGATCCAATTTTTTTTTCTCTCTCTTTTTTTTTCTCACCCTTTTTTTCCCTTTTCTTCTCTTTCTTTTTCTTTTTTTTTTCCTTTTTTCTCTCTTTTTTTTTCTCTATCTTTTTTTTTCTCCCTCTTTCCAAGACAAACTAGATAAGATGCAGATTGGATCAGGCAAAGATGTGAATGACCTCAACTATGACTATGATAATGAACAGCGCGTAGCACGTGGTGGAAATTAATAGATGGGATGGTGAACAGCGGAAGGGATAATGATGCAGCGGCGGCGTGACTAATGTGAACAGAACTTGAAACTCTAAAGGAACTAGACACTAAGACCAGCAACTGACACGACGATGCAACCGATAATTCAACTATGCAAGCAATGAATTAAAATTGCAAAGGCTCAGACTGGCTTGGATAAAGGATGAACAGATCTAACTTTTTTTGTGGCTTTTTCATGGACTATAGGTATGAATAACAGATGCGATCTAAACTATGAAAAACTGTAAAATCTCACCGAGCAACCTGAAAACTGATACCACTTGATATAGGCGGGGTGTCCCGATCTTTCGATGAGATGATAACTATCGATTTGGTGGAGATGACTTTGACGATCCGACTACAAACGTGCACGACGTTGCGCCTTAGCAATCGCTAAACCAACTCCGAGAGGTTATTGACCACGCTGGAGCACGATCAACCTGACCACGAAGGTCTATTCCTGCAAGCAATCGAAGAACAAGCAAGAATATGATAAAAGCAATCTGAATATTGCGAGTATATATGAAGTATTGATAAAGGTGGGGATCCATAAGCGGTCTTGGTCTGGTCGTTGGACACAAACGAAGTACACGAAGTTGCAATGGCTAACTTTTAACTAAACAAATCCCAAGGAAAAGCTACTAGATGGATCTACTTATATAGGAGCAAGAGGTGGCGGCCAAGGAGGTGGGAGGACGTCCCAAGGCAGCCTAAAACCAACCCTAGGTCGTACAAGGCTCATGGGCCCAAGTGGAGGTGACGTAACACCTTTGGACTTGTAGTTTGACTCGGATTCTGCTGCAGCGTCAGATTGTTTCGTCCATAGCTCAACGCTCCGGACGGATTTTAAGGTGATTCCAACTGTGCTGGAAAGAGCATGAAATCTACTTTCCAACAAAAAAAGAATCACCCAATTCGGAGTCCGTATGAAAAAGTTGTTGACGTTTTGAGTCAGGTATGTCTGTGCAGTCCGAATCTGAATCCAGAACGTGAGAGACTTGGACTCTATCTTCTCTTAGCCCAAAAGTGACGTGAGAAGACTTTTTGAACAGCACCTAAACTTCTCCTTTTCCCTTATCTTCATATGTGGATTGTACAAATGTCCCATACACCTGCAATTAGACAAAACACAAAAGTATGTGAAGTATTTTTGTTCTGGATAACATAAATATATTATTGAATAGTTTGCACTAGAAATCACCTGACAAATATGCATGTATGCAATATTTTTGGTCTTATCCAAGGTAGTCATGTCCTCATCAAGATGAATGGAAAACAGCATTTAAAACTAAGTTTGGATTATATGAGTGGTTAGTCATGCCTTTTGGGTTAACTAATGCACCTAGTACTTTCATTGGACGATTTGTGGTAGTCTATTTTGATGATATACTGATTTATAGCAAATCTTTGGAAGAACATTTGGAACATTTACGTGCTGTTTTTAATGCTCTACGTGATGCACGTTTGTTCGGTAACCTTGGGAAGTGCATCTTTTGCACCGACCGAGTATCTTTTCTTGGCTATGTTGTTACTCCACAGGGGAATTGAAGTTGATAAAGCCAAGATTGAAGCTATTGAGAGTTGGCCGCAGCCCAAAATGGTCACACAAGTGAGGAGTTTCCTTGGCCTCGCTGGTTTCTATAGGCTTATTGTGAGAGATTTCAGCACCATTGCTGCACCTCTCAACGAGCTTACAAAGAAGGATGTGCCTTTTGTTTGGGGTACCGCATAGGAAGAAGCCTTCACGGTATTGAAAGCTAAGTTGACACATGCTCCTTTACTCCAACTTCCTGATTTTAATAAGACTTTTGAGCTTGAATGTGATGCTAGTGGAATTGGATTAGGAGGTGTGTTATTACAAGATGGCAAACCTGTTGCATACTTTTCTGAAAAATTGAGTGGGCCTAGTCTGAATTACTCTACTTATGATAAAGAATTATATGCTCTTGTTCGGACTTTAGAAACATGGCAACATTATTTATGGCCCAAAGAATTTGTTATACATTCTGATCATGAATCTTTGAAACATATTAAAAGTCAAGCTAAACTGAATCGTAGATATGCTAAATGGGTTGAATTCATTGAGACTTTCCCTTATGTCATTAAACACAAGGAGGGTAAAGAAAATGTTATTGCTGATGCATTGTCTCGTCGCTATACTATGCTTTCACAACTTGACTTCAAAATATTTGGTTTGGAGACCATCAAAGATCAATATGTGCATGATGCTGATTTTAAAGATGTATTGCAGAATTGTAAAGAAGGAAGAACATGGAACAAGTTTGTCGTTAATGATGGATTTGTGTTCCGTACTAACAAGCTATGCATTCCAGCTAGCTCCGTTCGTCTTTTGTTGTTGCAGGAGGCGCATGGAGGAGGACTAATGGGACACTTTGGCGTGAAGAAGACGGAGGACGTACTTGCTACACATTTCTTTTGGCCAAAGATGAGACGGGATGTTAAGCGTTTTATTGCTCGCTGCACTACATGTCAAAAAGCTAAGTCACGACTCAATCCTCATGGTTTATATATGCCTTTGCCTGTACCTAGTGTTCCTTGGGAGGATATATCTATGGACTTTGTTTTAGGTTTACCTAGAACAAAGAAGGGGAGGGATAGCATATTTGTTGTCGTGGATAGATTCTCGAAAATGGCACACTTTATACCATGTCATAAAAGCGATGATGCTGTCAATGTTGCTGATTTGTTCTTTCGTGAAATTATTCGCTTGCATGGTGTGCCAAATACTATTGTTTAGATCGTGATACTAAATTTCTTAGCCACTTTTGGAGATGTTTATGGGCTAAGTTGGGGACTAAACTGCTTTTTAGTACTACTTGTCACCCCCAAACTGATGGACAAACTGAAGTAGTCAATAGAACATTGTCTACTATGCTTAGGGCTGTTCTAAAGAAAAATAAGAAAATGTGGGAGGAATGCTTGCCTCATATTGAATTTGCTTATAATCGTTCATTGCATTCTACTACTAAGATGTGCCCTTTTGAAGTTGTGTATGGTTTCCTACCTCATGCACCTATTGATTTGTTGCCTCTTCCATCTTCGGAGAAGGTTAATTTTGATGCTAAAGAACGTGCTGAATTGATTTTAAAAATGCATGAGTTAACTAAGGAAAACATTGAGCGATGAATGCTAAATATAAACTTGCTGGAGATAAGGGTAGAAAACATGTTGTGTTTGCACTGGAGATCTTGTTTGGTTACATTTGCATAAGGATAGATTTCTGATTTGCATGCAAATCAAAGCTAATGCCACGTGCTGCTGGTCCCTTTAAGGTGTTGGAGAAAGTAAATGATAATGCATATAAACTTGAGCTGCCTGCAGATTTTGGGGTTAGTCCCACTTTTAACATTGCAGATTTGATGCCATATTTGGGTGAGGAAGATGAACTTCCGTCGAGGACGACTTCATTTCAAGAAGGGAGGATGATGAGGACATCAATACCATTGTTACACCCACAGCCCCTGCTACTATACATCTTGGACCAATTACTAGAGCTCACAAGACGCCAACTAAATTACTGGTACTTTCGTTTCTTGGTAATGATTCTAATGTTCATGAGAATATGATGCTGCCTAAATTGGATACATTTGTTTTGCTTACAAATGAAGGGCCTAGCTTGGAGAAAGATGAACATTGGAGCAAGAACAAGCATGGAGATGATGGCATGCAAGGGGGACAAGAATGGAGTTACAAGTGATGATTTCAGGACTTTGAAGCCACCATAATGAGTGCATGAAGCCTTGGACGAAATATACAAGATGCCACTTCATAAATTTCGTCCAGAGGCTATTCTAGGTGCTGCGTCACCTTATTATTGGGCCAGGCCCATGTAATTTTGAAATACATTAGTATAGGCTATTTTTAGAGTCATAGCTGCAACTTCGCGTACTTCGTTTGTGTTCAACGACCAGACAAAGGCGTCACAGAACCCCACCTTGATCAATAAAGCTTTCATCTTATATTCGCAATATCCAGATTGCAATCTCAGTTTCTTGCTTGTTCTTCGTTTGCTCATGGAAATAGACCCTCGTGGTCAGGTTGATCGTGCTCGGCGTGGTCAATAACCTCTCGGAGTTGGTTTAGCGATTGCTAAAGCGCTGACGCCCTCACGACGCTTCGTAGTCGGATCGTCAAAGTCGACTTCCCCCAAAGCGAAATCCACCATCTCATCGAAAGACAGGACACCTTTGCCTCTATCACGCTGCTACTCCTGTTGGTGCTTCTTTGGCTCCTGCTACTGCTGCTGCTGGTACCGAGGAGGATGATGAGTATGCGGGCGATTATGAGGATGAGGTTGATCAACATCAGAACTACGTGCAACCACCAGCACCACAACCACCAGGTCGTCCACATGCAAATAATGGCAATGTTAGGGCTTCCCCTCAGGTATGAGATCATGACCATCTTCCTAAACTGAAATTGAATATTCCACCATTTGAGGGTAGATATATTCCTGATATATATCTCACTTGGGAGTTAGAAACTGAACAACGATTTACATGTTTACAATATCCTGAGGAGAGACGTGTTCCTGCTGCTGTTTGTGCTTTCACTAGCTTTGCATGTGTTTGGTGGTCTGAACATTGTAGATTATATCCTGTTCCAGCTACTTGGGCTGCTTTGAAAACTGCTATGCGTACTCGTTGGGTTCCACCATATTATCAACGTGAATTACTTCAAAAATTGCAGCGCTTAAGACAAGGAAAAAATTCTGTAGAAGAATATTATCAGGAATTACAAACTGGCTTGATTAGATGTGGTATTGTTGAGGAGAATGAAGCTATGCTTGCACGTTTTTTGGGTGGATTAAATAGAGAGATTCAGACCATTCTAGACTATAAGGATTATAATAATATCACTCGTTTATTCCATCTTGCTTGTAAAGCTGAACGTGAAGTGCAGGATCGACACGCATTGGTGCGCACTAACTTTGCTGCAGGTCGACCTTCATCATGGACACCACGTGCATCATCTACTTCCACTGCACCATCACCTCTTTCAGGTGCCACCTCCAATCGTGATACAAGAAAGCAGGCACAACCACCACTATCTGCCAAGAGCACACCGGCCGGGCCTGCACAGAGCTCTTCTTCTTCCATGGCGTCAACAGGGCACACAAGTTGATGTAGGGTGGAACCCTAATTCATCGATCTTTCACGTTTGGAGGGGATCCTATGGAGGGAACACGAAGAACACGCGGAAGAACGAGAGGAAATCACGGGGAAGAACGAGAGAGACACTCAACCGACAAGAGATCAATCACACAAGGTCGAGATCATCGAAGCACGAGTGATACATGGTCCAAAATCAACAAAGGAAAGATACAAAGGTAGCCGTTCTTCTCCTGGAGGAGGTCTTGAATCCACGAGGGGATCTTCCCTAGGTAGGGGTCTTGAATCCGATGGATCTTCTCCTAGACGGAGGTCCTGATCTCCGTGGAGAAGTACCGGTGGATGAGCAAAGGCTCTCACACACAAATATGAGCTAATCCAATGCTAAGTCTCAAAGTGAGGAGAGGGGGTCCTATATATAGAGTCTGGGGCGAAGGGGTACATGGGCTCAGCCCAACACGCGCACGCAGGCGCTGGCCGGATGATCCGGACGAGGGTCCGGATGATCCGGGCTGGTCCGGACGGTCCGGGCGGGGACCCGGATGAGCCGGAGGCTCGGCTGGTGGCGGCGACGGGCCGGATGTCCGGCTGGTGGTCCGGACGTCCGGGCGGGGTCCGGATGATCCGGGCCGGGGTCCGGATGATCCGGCTTCGGGAGGGAGCTTCTGTTGCCTTCGGTCGCTGTAGCCGGATCGTCCGGACCGGGGTCCGGATCATCCGGGCTCTGTCCGGATCGTCCGGGCCTCCGTCCGGATCGTCCGGCCTCCCTGGTCCTTGTTGCTTTCTCCTCTCCGTCTTCATGCATGCCTTCCGCTTCCGGTTCTCCTTGCTTCCTAGCCTCTTCATGGTCGACTCCTTGGTGCCTGAGTATGCATAGAGTTTCCGTTTGAGGTAGTAACCATGTCTCATGTGAATCGAAGGAGAGTTGTGAGAGGAGTGATGTCACCTCGGTTTCAAGAGCTCTTGCACGTGCTCGAGTCATTGGTCCTTGTGGTGTTGTAGGTGTTGATGTAGAGTCCATGGGGATGATGGAAGGATGCTCCGCATCATATGAGCTAATCCAATGCTAAGTCTCAAAGTGAGGAGAGGGGGTCCTATAAATAGAGTCTGGGGCGAAGGGGTACATGGGCTCAGCCCAACACGCGCACGCAGGCGCTGGCCGGATGATCCGGCCGAGGGTCCAGATGATCCGGGCTGGTCCGGATGGTCCGGGCGGGGACCCGGAGGAGCCGGAGGCTCGACTGGTGGCGGCGACGGGCCGGATGTCCGGCTGGTGGTCCGGACGTCCGGGCGGGGTCCGGATGATCCGGGCCGGGGTCCGGATGATCCGGCTTCGGGAGGAAGCTTCTGTTGCCTTCGGTCGCTGTAGCCGGATCGTCCGGACCGGGGTCCGGATAATCCGGGCTCTGTCCGGATCGTCCGGGCCTCCGTCCGGGTCGTCCGGCCTTCCTGGTACTGGTTGCTTTCTCCTCTCCGTCTTCACGTATGTCTTCCGCTTCAGATTCTCCTTGCTTCCTAGCCTCTTCATGGTCGATTCCTTGGTGCCTGAGTATGCATAGAGTTTCTGTTTGAGGTAGTAACCATGTCTCATGTGAATCGAAGGAGAGTTGTGAGAGGAGTGATGTCACCTCGGTTTCAAGAGCTCTTGCACGTGCTCGAGTCATCGGTCCTTGTGGTGTTGTAGGTTTTGATGTAGAGTCCATGGGGATGATGGAAGGATGCTCCGCATCATATCCCCTCCCTTCGAAAGGATCCGACCTCGGATCTAGTTCTTCATCACCATGGAAAGGCGAGAGGTCTTTTACTTTGAAGGTGTCGCTCACGTTGTACTTGTCGCTTGGTAGGTCGAGCTTGTAGGCGTTGTTGTTGTAGCGTGCTAACACCTTGAAGGGTCCATCGGCTCGAGGTAGAAGTTTGGACTTGCGTTCGTTGGGGAAGCGTTCCTTGCGAAGGTGTAGCCACACAAGATCGCCTATGTTGAAGATCATGGGTTGCCTGTTGATGTTGAGCTTGGTCGCTAGTCGTTGTACTTGGCGCTCGATGGTGTTTCTTGTATCTTCGTGCATCTTCTTGATGTAGCTTGCACGGGCACTTGCGTCGAGGTTGGTGCGCTCTTGTAGAAGTAGAGGTAGGATGTCCAATGGGGACAATGGGTTGAAGCCGTAGACGACCTCGAAGGGGGACTTGCCGGTCGTCGAATGTCTTGCGCGGTTCTAGGCGTACTCGGCGATGGGTAGACACGCCTCCCACTCCTTGATGTTCTTCTTGATCAACAAGCGAAGTAGAGTGGAGAGCGTCCGGTTTGTCACCTCTGTTTGGCCGTCGGTTTGAGGATGGTATGCGGATGAGAACAAGAGCTTGATTCCAAGCTTGGCGCAAAGAGTTTTCCAAAAGTAACTCAAGAACTTGACGTCGCGGTCGGAGACGATTGACTTTGGTACTCCATGGAGGCGCAAGATTTCCCTACAAAATAAATTTGCAATATGTGAAGCATCGTCTACTTTGTTGCAAGGAATGAAATGTGCCATTTTGGAAAATCTGTCCACAACAACAAATACGGAGTCCTTTCCATTTTGAGTTCTAGGTAAACCAAGTACAAAGTCCATGCTAATGTCTTCCCAAGGTTGATAAGGAATAGGAAGAGGCATGTAAAGGCCATGAGATTGAGCTTTTGACTTAGCTTTGCGGCATGTTGGGCATCGGGTGGTGAAGCGTGAGACGTCGCGAAACATCTTGGGCCAAAAGTAGTTCTTGGAGAGCGTGGCGAAGGTCTTGTCGCGTCCAAAATGTCCCATGAGTCCACCTCCATGAGCCTCTTGCAAAAGTAGCAAACGAAGAGAAGACTCGGGTATGCAAAGTTTGTTAGCTCTCATAAGATAACCATCCTTGAGGTAATATTGTTCCCAAGATGTATGCGTCAAACATTTAGCATAATGAGGTGCAAAAGATGGATCACTAGCATAGAAATCTTTAATTTGCTCAAAGCCAATAACATTCAACTCAAGTTGGGTGACAAGCGTGCATATGCGTGAAAGTGCATCGGCAACTACATTTTCCTTGCCCTTAATGTACTTGATCACATATGGAAAAGATTCAATAAATTCACTCCATTTGGCATGACGCTTGTTCAATTTAGTTTGACCTTTTAAGTACTTAAGCGTTTCATGATCGGTATGGATGACAAACTCATGAGGTCTAAGATAATGTTCCCAAACATGTAGCACACGCACTAAAGCATACAATTCTTTGTCATACACGGGATAGTTAAGTTGAGCACCGGACAGTTTTTCACTAAAATAAGCAATGACTCGTTTTTCTTGCATTAAAACTCCGCCAATTCCGGTACCACTTGCATCACAATGGACCTCAAAAGTTTTGTCAAAATTGGGCAAAGCAAGAATTGGAGCATGAGTAAGCAAAGACTTGAGCTCATCAAAAGCGTTGGATTGCAAAGGTCCCCAAACAAAAGGAGTATTCTTCTTACTCAAAGCATGCAAAGGAGCTGCAATAGTGCTAAAGTTTTTCACAAAGCGGCGATAAAAACCTGCAAGACCAAGGAAACTTCGCACTTGTTGCAAATTTGTGGGTTGGGGCCAAGTTTTAATTGCTTTGATCTTAGTTTCATCAACATGGACACCCTTGGAAGAGACAACGAAACCCAAGAAAACCACTTTGTCAACTCCAAAAGTGCATTTTTTTAAGTTGGCATAAAGACTTTCTTTTCGAAGTGTTTGCAAAACAAGCTTAACATGATCAAGATGCTCTTTCATGGTTTTGCTAAACACAAGAATATCATCGAAGTAAACCACAACAAAGATTCCAATATATGGACGAAGTACATGATGCATGAGACGCACAAAAGTTCCGGGGGCTTTGACAAACCCATAGGTATAACCAACCATTCATATAAACCAAATTTTGTTTTGAAAGCAGTTTTCCATTCATCATCCTCATGAATGCGAATTTGATAATAGCCACTTTTAAGATCAATTTTTGAGAAAAAGTTGGCTCCACTAAGTTCATCAAGCATATCATCTAAGCGAGGAATGGGATGCCTATAGCGCACGGTGATAGCATTTATGGGTCTACAATCGGAACACAAGCGGAAACTTCCATCGGGTTTAGGCACAAGTATAACGGGTACGGCACAAGGGCTTAAGCTTTCACGTACATGACCGTTGTCGATTAGTTGTTGTACTTGTCATTGAATCTCCTTGGTTTCTTCTGGATTGACACGGTAGGGAGCTTTGTTTGGAAGTGGCGCTCCGGGGATGAGGTCGATTCGATGCTCAATGCCTCGAAGAGGAGGTAAGCCCGGAGGTAGCTCATCGGGGAAAACATCTTGGAATTCCTGCAAAAGAGATTGAAACACCAAAGGTAGCTCATGAGTGGTGTTAGTTTTTGGTTCTCCATCCTTGCACACAAGGACAAAGTGCATCACACTCGATGGGTTCTCACACACTTCTCTCATCTCATGTTTGGTGGCGAATAGTATGAGGTTTTTCTCTCTAGACGAAGAGGCGCTCAAATTTGGCTTGTGGCTCTCACTCACTTTTTGGTGGCTCACTTTCTCACTCTTCTCTCTTTGGTTGGTGGCTTGTTTGTCGGCTATCACTTGACTAGGAGACATGGGTCGTAGGACATATTCTTTGCCTTTCATCTTGAAGCTATAGTGGTTTGTACGCCCATTGTAGTAGACACCACGGTCGAATTGCCATGGCCGACCAAGGAGGAGGTGGCAAACGGTCATTGGTACCACATCGCACTCCAAAGTGTCTTCATATGCACCGATTTTGAAGGATACTTGGACCGTATGCTCAACTCGTATAGTGCCGGAGTCACTTAGCCATTGAACCTTGTATGGTTGCGGATGCTCCTTCTTGACCAATTGGAGCTTGGAGCATAGTTCTTCGCTTGCCATGTTGTGGCAACTACCTCCATCGATGATGACCTTGACGGATCTCCCATTGATGCCGGCCTTTGTGTGGAAGATGTGGCATTGTTGGTCTTCTTCTTGGTGATGTTGAAGTGTCAAGACTTTGGAGACAACAAGAGCGGGGCTTGTGTCTTCATCACAAAAGACTTGATCATCTTCATCCTCGTTGATGCGCCGGTGCATGGCCACTTTCTCAATAGCGTCCATTTCATCTTCACTCATTGAGTCGTAGGTGCCATCGTCGTTGAGTATCATTGTCCTCTTGTTGGTGCATTCATATGACTTGTGGCCTCGGCCGCCGCAAGTAAAACACTTGAAGGAGCTTGTCTTGACGGTCTCATCGTTTGGCTTAGATGATGAAGCACGCGGCTTGGAGTTGCTTGTAGTAGGAGGGGGACGACTTGGACTTGTAGAAGTTTTCTTGTAACTTGACTTGTCGTCGTTTCTTGGAAAAGGCTTGGTTGATGTCGA
Organism: Aegilops speltoides; assembly: GCA_021437245.1. NCBI lineage: Eukaryota > Viridiplantae > Streptophyta > Magnoliopsida > Poales > Poaceae > Aegilops > Aegilops speltoides. Next base: position 170,085,516 of record CM038145.1, read on the forward strand.
AGTTGGAGTATTTGTTGAAGCTTGGTTGTTGGAGAGGCCATATGTCTTGGATGAGTACTTGGCGTACTTGAAGTCATCTTGTACTTGTCGTTCCGCCTTTGTAGCTTGATGCACGAGCTCAATGAGGCTGGAGTAGGGTTGGAAGTCGGCAATCTTCTTGATGGGATGGTTGAGTCCGTTCAAGAATCGTGCCATTGTTTGCTCATCATCTTCCTTGACATTGGCTCGAATCATGGCAATCTCCATTTCTTTGTAGTATTCTTCAACACTCTTTGTTCCTTGCTTGAGGAGTTGTAGCTTCTTGAAGAGATCACGGTTGTAGTAGGTGGGCACAAAGCGTGCTCGCATGACATCCTTCATTTGAGCCCAAGTGGTGATTGGAGGTTCACCTCTTGCTTGTCGGCGCTCAAGGACTTGTTCCCACCATATGAGCACATAGTCTTGGAACTCAAGTGATGCCATAGCGATCTTCTTATCTTCATCATAGTTGTGCAAACGAAAGATTTTGTCGACCTTCAATGCCCATGAGAGGTATTCTTTGGGATCATTGGTTCCATTGAACTTGGGCATTGTGAACTTGAGCTTGCCATAGCGTTGTTCTTCGTTGTGTTGAGGTCGATGTTGATGATGACGTTCTTGACGTGGAAGGTAATCATCCTCATGTTGCTCTTGGCGAGGAGGAAGTCCATGATCAACTTGCTCTTGTTGACCTTGAGGTTGAGGATGAGCTTGAGGAGCTTGTGGAGGAGCTTGTTGGGCTTGACGTTGCGCACGTGGATGGTAGTTCCTCTCTTGTATTTCTTCTCGAAGGGCTTGCTCTTGATTGCGCTTTTCACGATTGCGGTTGGCGAGAGCTCGACTTGATGCTTGAAGGGCGCGTTCCGCCTCGAGAGCTCGTGCTTCTCGTTGTTGTTGTTAAAGACGTTGAGCCTCGGCATCTTGTTGCTCTTGGTGTAGGCGCGCTTGTTCTTGTTCTTGTTGGTGAAGAAGACGTTGTCGTTCTTGAGCTTGAGCAAACGCCATTTGGCTCGATTGAGGACGAGGAACTTCTTCATCAACTTGCTCTTGGAGATTCTTGTCGTAGCGGGTTGCGAGATGCATGACGGTCTTGACGCTGCTCGACGAAGAATGTTCGATGACGGTGTACTTGTGTCGGAGAAGGAGTCGTCGGAGTGGCGACTTGAGTGGCTCCGTCTTGAGTGTGAAGAGGTAGAAGTACGCCGGTTCACCAACAAGGCACGGATCTCGTCCATTCTTGCATCGTTCTCTTTCTTGTGTGCGTCGAGTTTGTTGTCGAAGTAATCGCGTGTACGTTTCTCGGAGAGTCGCAAGTCGTTGGAGAGGTTGTTGATGCGTTCGCTCATTGCTTGTTGCTCTTGATGGAGAGCTCGCATGGCGCCAAAGAGGTGGCTCTTGGTGACGATGATGACATGTCATCGTCTTGCTCGATGAAGAGTGGATTTGTAGAAGAACTTGGCCTATCCATCATTTCAAGCAAATTGTGAGTGGTAGAAGGAGAAGAATGAATACCAATGTACCTTTGACGAAGTTGAAGATGAATCAAGTTCACTCAAATGCGGACAATGAAATAGCACTATTGGTACCGATCCTTGTCGATTCTCACACCTACACAAGTAAAAGCTTTTGGTGGAGCTTGGTTAGGATGGTGGCACAAAATTGATTGCAATTGTTAGCTTGACTCAAAATGTTGAAGAAGACGATATGCAACAAGTAGACCAAGCAAGTAGTGGTACACGGAAACACACACGCATAAATAGATAAATGGGATTGTGCAAACCAAAATGAGCCAAAATGTGGAATCCATTTAAAATGCTCTTGTTGCACAATACTAGAGAGACGCTAGCACGATTGCATTATAGGCGGATACGGAGCTTGTGCACAACCTACTAGGCAAAAATGCAACGATCTCTATCCCAAGTATACTATATGTATGGTATTTCGGTGCAATGATCCAAGATGATCTTATATGACAATCTTAATGTTGTATGATGCTATGCTTGTTGCTTATAAGCTCTTTGCTTATCTTTCCTCTTTGCTTAAAAGCTTGAGTGGCTCTTTTTCTTTTGCAAACTTGACGAACTAAGATAGCAATTGTGTATGCGATGACAACTTTGTGACACACAAGTTGATTCCGAGATATGCACCTCAAAGGTATGTATGATATGGTGTATGCAACTAATGTGCACAAGTCACGTTGCCGGCAATACTCAATGGCTAGTCTCGGTGGGTAAGCAACGCAAAAGATGGTATATGATGGTTATCAATGCAATTGCAAGGTATGACAAAGATGTCGTCGATGTTACCGTCAGTGAGCGAAGATGAGTAGTCGACCAAAATGAGCGTTTGTTGTTGATGTCACACGCCGCCTAGATAGCGAAACACAAAAGGACACGGAAATCTCACTCAAATTGTCGAACTCAAATTCAATGGTAGTACGGAGGTTGAGTCTTGGGGTTTGGCAAGTGGAAATGGTGGTGTATGGGGTGGGAGGGTGTATGTGTGTGGATGGTGGTGGTGGTGGATGGGGCTGCAGAATCTGCAGTTTGGCAGAGAAGCGGATGATCCGGGCCAGAGCCGGATGATCCAGGCGAGTCCGGATGATCCGGGACTTGGTCCGGATGATCCGGGCAGGTCAACCACGCACGGAACTGCTCGAGAAGAACACGAAAATGGGGTGGGATTTGACGATTTCGGGGATTTTGGGTGGATTTTGAAGGGGAGAAGGTGGGGAAACACAAGATCCACGAGTTACACACCGAATCCACGGATCAAAAACAACAAAACATCATCAAAACTAACAAATCACAAAAAATTTTGGGGGTATTTTTGTGGGGATTTTCGGGGTTTTAGGACGAAAACAACAAAATCAAGCTAGAAATCACGATGTAGGGGCTCCAAAAACGTGATCAACGTGGCTCATGATACCATATGATGTAGGGTGGAACCCTAATCCGTCGATCTTTCACATTTGGAGGGGATCCTACGGAGGGAACACGAAGAACGCGCGGAAGAACGAGAGGAAATCACGGGGAAGAACGAGAGAGACACTCAACCGACAAGAGATCAATCACACAAGGTCTAGATCATCGAAGCACGAGTGATACATGGTCCAAAATCAACAAAGGAAAGATACAAAGGTAGCCGTTCTTCTCCCGGAGGAGGTCTTGAATCCACGAGGGGATCTTCCCTAGGTAGGGGTCTTGAATCCGATGGATCTTCTCCTAGACGGAGGTCCTGATCTCCGAGAAGTACCGGTGGATGAGCAAAGGCTCTCACACACAAATATGAGCTAATCCAATGCTAAGTCTCAAAGTGAGGAGAGGGGGTCCTATAAATAGAGTCTGGGGCGAAGGGGTACATGGGCTCAGCCCAACACGCGCACGCAGGCGCTGGCCGGATGATCCGGCCGAGGGTCCGGATGATCCGGGCTGGTCCGGATGGTCCGGGCGGGGACCCGGATGAGTCGGAGGCTCGGCTGGTGGCGGCGACGGGCCGGATGTCCGGCTGGTGGTCCGGACGTCCGGGCGGGGTCCGGATGATCCGGCCGGTCCGATGATCCGGCCGGAGGAGCTTGTTGCTTTGGTCGTCAGAAGCCGGATCGTCCGGACCGGGGTCCGGATCATCCGGGCTCTGTCCGGATCGTCCGGGCCTCCGTCCGGATCGTCCGGCCTACCTGGTACTTGTTGTTTTCTCCTCTCCGTCTTCACGTATGTCTTCCGCTTCAGATTCTCCTTGCTTCCTAGCCTCTTCATGGTCGATTCCTTGGTGCCTGAGTATGCGTAGAGTTTCTGTTTGAGGTAGTAACCATGTCTCATGTGAATCGAAGGAGAGTTGTGAGAGGAGTGATGTCACCTCGGTTTCAAGAGCTCTTGCACGTGCTCGAGTCATCGGTCCTTGTGGTGTTGTAGGTATTGATGTAGAGTCCATGGGGATGATGGAAGGATGCTCCGCATCACAAGTGATATTATTTGTCGCCGTTGTAAGGGAAGAGGACATTTTGCGAGAGAATGCAAATCTCAGCGTGTGATGATTGCTACTGAGGATGGTGGGTATGAGTCCGCTAGTGACTATGATGAGGAGACTTTGGCTCTTATTACACATGAGGAACACGGTGGAGATGATTCGATCATGAGACACAATACATGGCTGCTGAAGATCTTTGACAGGTATGAATGTTTAGTTGCTCAACGTGTTTTGAGTGTGCAGGTTACACAAGCTGAGCAAAATCAGAGGCATAATTTGTTCCATACAAAGGGAGTTGTGAAGGAACGTTCTATTCGCGTCATCATAGATGGAGGGAGCTGCAACAACTTGGCTAATAAGGAGATGGTGGAGAAGCTATCTCTCACCACAAGACCACATCCACATTCTTACTACATCCAATGGTTCAACAACAGCGGCAAGGTTAAGGTAACACGTACTGTTCGTGTGCATTTTAGTATCTCTACATATGCTGATTATGTTGATTGTGATGTGGTACCTATGCAAGCATGTTCCTTATTACTTGGTCGACCATGGCAATTTGATAAAAATCCTGTACACCATGGTAGAAACAATCAGTATACTCTTGTTCATAAGGATAAAAATATTACTTTGCTTCCTATGACTCTGAGTCCATTTTGAAAGATGATATTAATAGAGCTAATAAAGCAAAACAGGAGAAAATAAGAGTGAAAATCAGATTGTGGCAAAAGAATTTGAGCAACATATGAAGCCTAATAGTAAACCATCTAGTGTTGTTTCGAAATTAAATTGAAAAGTGCATGTTTACTTGCCACTAAATCTGATATTGATGAGCTAGATTTTAGCAAATCTGTTTGCTATGCTTTTGTGTGCAAAGAGGCATTATTTTCATTCGAGGACGTGCCTTCCTCTTTGCCCCCTCTGTCACTAACATTTTGCAGAGTTCGCCGACGTCTTTCCACAAGACGTGCCACCGGATTACCACCTATTCGAGGGATTGAGCATCAAATTGACTTAATTCCGGTGCATCATTACCCAACCGTGCACCATACCGCATCAATCCAGAGGAGACGAAGGAGATTATGCGTCAAGTACAGGAGCTGCTCGACAAAGGTTATATACGCGAATCCCTTAGTCCTTGTGCTGTTCCTATTATTCTTGTGCCGAAAAAGGATGGTACATCACGTATGTGTGTTGATTGTAGAGGCATTAATAATATTACTATTCGTTATCGTCACCCTATTCCTAGGCTAGATGATATGCTTGATGAATTGAGTGGTTCTACAATATTCTCCAAAGTTGATTTGCGTAGTGGATACCATCAAATTCGTATGAAATTAGGAGATGAATGGAAAACAGCATTTAAAACTAAGTTTGGATTATATGAGTGGTTAGTCATGCCTTTTGGATTAACTAATGCACCTAGTACTTTCATGAGATTAATGAACGAAGTTTTACGTGCTTTCATTGGACGATTTGTGGTAGTCTATTTTGATGACATACTGATGTATAGCAAATCTTTGGAACAACATTTGGAACATTTACGTGCTGTTTTTAATGCTCTACGTGATGCACGTTTGTTTGGTAACCTTGGGAAGTGCACCTTTTGCACCGACCGAGTATCTTTTCTTGGCTATGTTGTTACTCCACAGGAATTGAAGTTGATAAAGCCAAGATTGAAGCTATTGAGAGTTGGCGCAGCCCAAAATGGTCACACAAGTGAGGAGTTTCCTTGGCCTCGCTGGTTTCTATAGGCGTTTTGTGAGAGATTTCAGCACCATTGCTGCACCTCTCAATGAGCTTACAAAGAAGGATGTGCCTTTTGTTTGGGGTACCGCATGTGAAGAAGCCTTCACGGTATTGAAAGATAAGTTGACACATGCTCCTTTACTCCAACTTCCTGATTTTAATAAGACTTTTGAGCTTGAATGTGATGCTAGTGGAATTGGATTAGGAGGTGTGTTATTACAAGATGGCAAACCTGTTGCATACTTTTCGAAAAATTGAGTGGGCCTAGTCTGAATTACTCTACTTATGATAAAGAATTATATGCTCTTGTTCGACTTTAGAAACATGGCAACATTATTTATGGCCCAAAGAATTTGTTATACATTCTGATCATGAATCTTTGAAACATATTAAAAGTCAAGCTAAACTGAATCGTAGACATGCTAAATGGGTTGAATTCATTGAGACTTTCCCTTATATCATTAAACACAAGAAGGGTAGAGAAAATGTTATTGTTGATGCATTGTCTCGTCGCTATACTATGCGCTCACAACTTGACTTCAAAATATTTGGTTTGGAGACCATCAAAGATCAATATGTGCATGATGCTGATTTTAAAGATGTATTGCAGAATTGTAAAGAAGGAAGAACATGGAACAAGTTTGTCGTTAATGATGGATTTGTGTTCACTAACAAGCTATGCATTCCAGCTAGCTCCGTTCGTCTTTTGTTGTTGCAGAGGCGATGGAGGAGGACTAATGGGACACTTTGGCGTGAAGAAGACGGAGGACGACTTGCTACACATTTCTTTTGGCCAAAGATGAGACGGATGTTGAGCGTTTTATTGCTCGCTGCACTACATGTCAAAAAGCTAAGTCACGACTCAATCCTCATGGTTTATATATGCCTTTGCCTGTACCTAGTGTTCCTTGGGAGGATATATCTATGGACTTTGTTTTAGGTTTACCTAGAACAAAGAAGGGGAGGGATAGCATATTTGTTGTCGTGGATAGATTCTCAAAATGGCACACTTTATACCATGTCATAAAAGCGATGATGCTGTCAATGTTGCTGATTTGTTCTTTCGTGAAATTATTCGCTTGCATGGTGTGCCAAATACTATTGTTTCAGATCGTGATACTAAATTTCTTAGCCACTTTTGGAGATGTTTATGGGCTAAGTTGGGGACTAAACTGCTTTTTAGTACTACTTGTCACCCCCAAACTGATGGACAAACTGAAGTAGTCAATAGAACATTGTCTACTATGCTTAGGGCTGTTCTAAAGAATAATAAGAAAATGTGGGAAGAATGCTTGCCTCGTATTGAATTTGCTTATAATCGTTCATTGCATTCTACTACTAAGATGTGCCCTTTTGAAGTTGTGTATGGTTTCCTACCTCACGCACCTATTGATTTGTTGCCTCTTCCATCTTCGGAGAAGGTTAATTTTGATGCTAAAGAACGTGCTGAATTGATTTTAAAAATGCATGAGTTAACTAAGGAAAACATTGAGCGTATGAATGCTAAATATAAACTTGCTGGAGATAAGGGTAGAAAACATGTTGTGTTTGCACCGAGATCTTGTTTGGTTACATTTGCGTAAGGATAGATTTCTGATTTGCGCAAATCAAAGCTAATGCCACGTGCTGCTGGTCCCTTTAAGGTGTTGGAGAAAGTAAATGATAATGCATATAAACTTGAGCTGCCCGCAGATTTTGGGGTTAGTCCCACTTTTAACATTGCAGATTTGAAGCCATATTTGGTGAGGAAGATGAACTTCCGTCGAGGACGACTTCATTTCAAGAAGGGAGGATGATGAGGACATCAATACAATTGTTACACCCACAGCCCCTGCTGCTATACATATTGGACCAATTACTAGAGCTCTCAAGAAGCCAACTAAATTACTGTACTTTCGCTTCTTGGTAATGATTCTAATGTTCATGAGAATATGATGCTGCCTAAATTGGATACATTTGTTTTGCTTACAAATGAAGGGCCTAGCTTGGAGAAGGATGAACATTGGAGCAAGAACAAGCATGGAGATGATGGCATGCAAGGGGACAAGAATGGAGTTACAAGTGATGATTTCAGGACTTTGAAGCCACCATAATGAGTGCATGAAGCCTTGGACGAAATATACAAGATGCCACTTCATAAATTTCGTCCAGAGGCTATTCTAGGTGCTGCGTCACCTTATTATTGGGCCAGGCCCATGTAATTTCGAAATACATTAGTATAGGCTATTTTTAGAGTCCGTATGTGTGGGGAAACAAGAGATAGGGTTAGTTTCGGAACCCTCCACCAAGGGCCACGAAATTCACCCCCTCTTCCTCCATATATACAGCCCTTAGGGCACCTTTTAGACATTGGGTTTAGATTAAAAGTTCGCCATAGCTGCAACTTCGCGTACTTCGTTTGTGTTCAACGACCAGACAAAGGCGTCACAGAACCCCACCTTGATCAATAAAGCTTTCATCTTATATTCGCAATATCCAGATTGCAATCTCAGTTTCTTGCTTGTTCTTCGTTTGCTCGCAGGAAACAGACCTTCGTGGTCGTTGATCGTGCTCGGCGTGGTCAATAACCTCTCGGAGTTGGTTTAGCGATTGCTAAGGCGCGACGTCCTCGCGACGCTCAGAGTCGGATCGCCAAAGTCGACTTCCACCAAAGCGAAATCCACCATCTCATCGAAAGACGGGACACCTTCGCCTCTATCAGCCGAAGCCCGTGTACCCCTTCGCCCTCCACTTACCCCTTCGCCCCTTGGGCTATAAATAGACCTCCTCCACCTCCTTTCTAGGGTTAGCAAAGTGATAGCTCATTTTTAAGTGAGCTTTGCTCCTACCTATCTCTACTCTTGAGAGAGAGAGACCACTACTCCATTGGAGGCCAAGACCTCCATCAGGAGAAGATCCCCCTGCAGATACAAGACCCCTCTTTAGGGAAGATCCATCTAGGATATCATCAAGACCTCCTCTTGGAGATGAACCTTACCTTGTATCTTTCCCTTTGTTGCTCATGTACCTTGTGATCTTGTGTGTTTGATTGTCTAGTGGATGTGTGATTGGACTTGTTCTTGAGTGTTTCCCCTTGTGATTTCTCCCCGTTCTTCCCCGTGTTCATCGTGTTCTTCGAGGGATCCCACTCCAAACGTGAAAGATCGACCGAATTAGGGTTCCACCTACATCATATGGTATCATGAGCCACGTTGATCACGTTTTTGGAGCCCCTACCCCGTGTTTTCTAGCTTGATTTTGTTGTTTTCGTCCTAAATCTGAAAATCCCCACCAAAAATAGCCCCAAATTTTTTTGTGATTTGTTGGTTTTGATGATGTTTTGTTGATTTTGATCCGTGGATTTGCTTGGTTTCAAGTGGATCTAGAATTTCCCCAAGTTTCCCCACCTTCCATCCATGAAATCTCGTCAATTTTGACCCCCAAATCCCCAAATTCCGCCCAAAAATTCGTCTCCACGAGCAAATCCCGAGCAGTTTGACTTGCCCGGATCATCCAGACCTTCTCCCTGATCATCCGGACATTCCCCGGATCAGCTGGACGCCCCCCCAGACGTCCGGATAAATCACGCACCAGAAAACAGAACCGCGCTGATTTAACCCGGATCATCCGGATTTCCTCCCGGATCATCCGGACCGAGCCCGGATCATCCGGACCTCCTCCCGGATCATCCGGTTTACCCTCAAACTGACTTCGGCTGATGTTTGTTTCGTTCATAACTAATTCATCCGAACTCCGATTTTGACGTTCTTTAGCTCGTTTTGAAGCTATTGAAATCCCCTATCCCACAAAAATACCACCAACACCATTTGACACCATCAACTTTTCGGAATTTTGGCATCTTTGCCTAGGCCCTCCACCATATCATCCGCATTACCTCCACCGACTTCCGCAACCTAACCCATTTTGTTCCCCATAGCATTTGAGGTTGTTTGAGTAGTGACTTGAGTCTCCTAAGGTGTTTCGGCTACTTAGGGACGGTTGCTTCATCATCAACCACCACCACCACCACCACCACTTCCACATAACCTTCCCACCATAAACTTACGACAACCCAACTTAACCCAAGTGTTGTTTGAGCTTGTTTGAGTTGAGGCTTGTGTCTCCTAAGGTGTTTCGGCTACTTAGGGATGACAGCTTCACCTCCGACTCATCTTTAGCCCATCATTCCACTTCCGCATTGTGCAACACCACCACCGCTTTCCGCTACCACCATTTTGACATTTGTCATTTGAGATTTTGAGTTTGCGGTTTTTCCGTTTCCTAAGGTGTTTCGGCTACTTAGGGACGAGTCTCCATCATCTTGGTATCTACACCAAGAACACCGCCACTCATCATTGCAAAGGACGGTAACCTCGATTTACACCTTTGTATATTCCTTGCAATTGCATTGTTAACCCCTAGCCCATTTTATGCTACTTGTCTATCGAGACTAGCCATTTGAGTATTGCCGCAACGTTACTTGTGCACATTAGTGGTCTATACCTTCCATTGCATACATACCATACCATATTGGTATCATATCATCCATTGTGCCTCAAGTTTGTTCTCGTGATATACACAATTGCTATCTTGGTTTGTGCATTGTACAAAAGTGGCCATAGAAAAAAAAGAGAGAAAAAGCTTTTAAGCAAAAAGAGAGCAAAGAGCTCGTGAGCAAGTGCCATAGCATCATACCCCATTACACATAAGAGCCATACCAAAATCTACATCACATGATATCATGCTTGAGAGAAACACCGGGAACCATACATACATAGCATACTTGGGATAGAAGAATACCCATTTTGCATCTTATAGGTTGTGCACAAGTGTCGATTCCGCCTATTGAGCAATCGTATAGCTGTCTCTCTTGAGTTGTGCAACACGAAGCTTTTCCGTGGATTCCACATTTTGTGCTCATTCCTTGTTGCACTAACCCCATTTATCTATCTTTGTGTGTGTTTCCGTACCATTTGCTATTGGTCTACTTGTTTCACTTGCGAATTTGTGAATCTTTTTCAACATTATTGACTCTTGCTAACATTTTGCATCTAATTTTGTGCCACTATCCTCACCGAGCTCTACCATAAGCCTTTACTTGTAGGTGTGAGTGAACAAGTCCGTACCAATTCCACTATTCTTTCATCTCACATTGAGTGAAACGAGATACATCCTCAACATTGGGAAAAGGTAACTTGGTATTGTTTATCTCATTTCCTACTCACCTCTACTTGAGTCTTGTGATGGATAGGCAAGGCATTTCACTTCGGTCTACAACAACAACGACGAGTTCGATGCCATGAACAACAACTACGACGCCAAGATGGACAAGAACATGGAGGAGATCAAGGCCCTCATCAAGTCCTACAAGCGATCTTCCTCATCTTCGAGAAGACGCCAAGAGCACATGCTTCCGAGCTACCATCTCCGCAAGACCACATCGGCATCGACACCATCACCAACAAGAACGTGAAGGTCAAGAGCTCTACATCAACAATCGCTCAATGACTTCACCATCTCCTTGGCATCTTTGCCAAGCGACTTCAAGGCATCTTCGCCACGGACATATGGCATCTTCGCCAACAAGAACCTCAAGACTACACTCAAGAGAAGCTACCCAAGCTCAAGTCCGCGACTTCCACGAGCTACTAGGACCTCGACACCCACCACAAGATTCCTTTCTATGGGACTCAAGAACCCGAGGAGTACCTCGAGTGGGAGCGCTTGATGGACGACTACCTCAAGCTACATCAAGTTCGTCCCGAAGATCAAGTGAAGTGCGCCACAAGAAACTTCCACGACCACGCCGACATGGTGGCTTCACACACCTTCGGAGAGCTACGAGATGAGTTGGCCCAAGACGAAGAGAGCTTTACGGCGAGAGTTTGTGCCTCCAACCTACACGGAACAACTTCGACGCCAATTGGAGAACACGACCCAAGGATCCAAGTCCATCGACAAGTACTTCAAGGAGATGATGATTGCCTTGCGACGAGCCGGCGTGGACGACCCCATGTCAATGAAGTTCCACTTCATGATGGGATTGCACAACGACATATCCAAGACCATCTTCATCGAGAACTACAAGTCCATCGATGACTACTACATTGGTGCTCTCAAGGCGGAACAAGAACTCATGAAGGCCAAGGCTTCTCCACCCCAAACACAGTTCGCGGCGACCAAGCTCTACGACAAGCATGAGGCTAGTACCACCATGATGTCCAAGGCCGACAAGCTCCAAGACGATGCTCCCAAGTGCGACTTCACCGCCATCCCTCTTTGTGGCATTGATGATGCCGAGTCCACTTCGACTCTTTTTCAAGATGGTGCGGCGACGAGTTCGACTACGGAGAACTTCAAGGACCAAGCTTTGGAGGCGAGCGACAAGGTGGCGAGCAAGGATGATGCTTCCATCTTAGGAGGTGAGAGTGATGATGTGCCATCTTCGGCCTTCATCCACGACGAGAGTGATGATGTGCCATCTTCGGCCTTCATCCACGACGAGAGTGATGATGTGCCATCTTCGGCCTTCATCCACGACGAGAGTGATGATGTGCCATCTTCGGCCTTCATCCACGACGACCACAACGAGATGGTTGAGCATGGGACTTGCCCTTCGACCACGGCGACGTATGATGACTTGAGTGACTTGTGCCACCATATTGAGAGTGAGAGTGACTTCACCACTAGCCCCATATATGATGAGTTGCCACAATTCCCATGTGAGGAGAGCCACAACCCCCACCACTTGAGTGAGATGAGTGACTCCACCATACGTGAGTTTGAGTGCACCTATTTTGAGGGAGGGAGTGAACCACCACATAGAGAGAGTGAGATAGTTGATAGGTCTCGTGAGGCCATTTGCATTTCTAACAACTTGACCTCTACCTCTATTGTGTCTTCTCGTTTGGTGCTAGGCCCCATTTATGATGACGCCGATCCTCGATTTACTTCGTCCTCCCTTTGGACAAGACGATGGCCATGGTGGATTATGATGCACCGTCCACATGGTTCCATCAAGATGATGATGATGACCACCATTTGGTCCTTCCCACCTCACCTACACCACTTGAGTGGAATGACAAAGGTAACATAGGTGAAGGTGATGTTCTAGTCCCACTAGTGGACATTTTTGACATCGATTGCTTGCATGATGTTGATCCACCTATTGCCATGCTTCATGCTAGTATGATTTCCCCATTCGATGATTTGCCCATTTATGATGAGTATGATGATTCTATTGTGGAGTCTATTAGTTGTGATGCCATGTTACATAGGATTTCTTGTGACAATTCTTTAGGTCACATCATGTTTGATAATCCGCTTGACTTGTCATATGCTATGCATGAGATCCACCATATGTCTTATTTGCAATCTCTTCATAGTGACTATGCATATGCCATTAAAATAAACCCAATTTGCACATATGGCATAGATGACAAGCCCATGGTTATTGGCATTTGTTTTTCTTGTGATGATATTGATATGCTCCCTTTGCATCATTTATCTCATATGCCATGCCATGGCCACCTAGCTTCGGATATGCATTGTTTTGGATGTTGTCCATTTTCTCCATGTGATGTTTCCGATATTGCTCATGAGGAGACCCCCATAGTTTCCTCATACATTTTAAGAGAATTTGATCCATCCCATTCATTGCATGATCCCAATACCTATGTGCACCATATGCTACCCATGAATAAACATACTATTGATGTGCCATATACTTGCATTCTCAATTTGTGTCCCCATTGTGTCATACATAACAACTATTCTTTCATGATGGATGACATGTTCCTATACCATGTATCAAATTTCTTTGAGCGATGCCTATCTTGTGCTAACTCACACGTGCACATACACATCATGATGGATGATGTGTACATTTACCACGCACACAATTTCTTTGGTTTGTGTATCTTTTGTGCAGGTACCCATGAATACTTGTCAACCTCGCAATCCCACGAGTTGACAAAACGAGCTCTTGAGAGCAATGACGATTTGGGATCCCGTGGACTATCCTTACCACTGCTCCTTCGCAAGGACTACGCGCAACTCCTCTACTTGGCTCTCACACGGCTATGGGCCATTTACCACTTCTCACATTATGCTCATTTTACCGTGTTCACTTTACATGCTATGCTTGATTCTATGCCTTTGCCATGCATTTGTGACCCATGCTTTGCATTACACATGATGATTGATTCTAGTACTCCTATGTGTATTTGCATGCTTGGTGGAGATCCCTGTTGCTTTTGCCATGTTTATCATGTGCCCCATTCTATTGATGCTTGTTGTCTTGGGAGAGTCATGATGACCCATTGCTATTCACATATGGCCTCTCGCCAATACATTCATGATATTGTACTCATATCTTGCTTTCATGCTTGTGCTATGACTTGTGAATTATTCATGCCCACTATTTGCACCAATGACATGTTTGCCATGATTCCTCCTAGTATGTTGCATCTTCGCACTACCAGCTTGCTTGATTTGATAGCTATGAATGCTCGCTATGTTGCATCACCCATGTTCCACTACTTGCTTTCTTGGGTTGATGACATATATGCCTTGTGTGTTGCATCTAGTTCTTCACATATGCCATGTCCCTTTGCCTCTCACATGCTTAACTTGATTGCCTCACACATGTTGAACAATTGCTCTTTCCATTGTGTTGAGTGCCACGATATCTTCACTACACCCTATGCACGTTATGCTTGGATTGTCTTGCACTTGCCCCATGTGTTTAGACATTTCACTATATTTGGTGTTGTGAATGACTCTTATGCCTACCATAGACCGTTCATTGAGCACTTTATGCATGCTTGCTATGACCTTGAGGTAGATGCTTGTTCACTTATCACATATATTTGCATCTTGACCTCCCATTTGCATGCTTGTTCCCATGATATACTTGATTGTGCTCAATTTATATGCTCAAATGTCATGCCACACTTCTTTGTCAAACCATATGCTATACTTGATGACAACACTTGTTGGGTGAATCACCTCTTGAATGCTTGGTTTTGCTCTTACGACAACCACATTTGTTTTTCCAAGTGCTTGTTATCTTTGCTACTTTTGAAGGAACTACAAGACGGTGCGGCATTGGAGAGTGCCCATTTGAAACTACAAGATGACGAATGCTTGGTGATCGCCCACTTCTACACTCCATTTACATCATCTCTTTCCCATGGTGATTTGGATTTCGATCCGAGGTCGGATCTTTCCCAAGGGGGAGGGGATGATGCGGAGCATCCTACGGACATCACCATGTCAAGAGCCCATTTGGCAAGTGACACATGCGACATCTACTTTACATACACAAAGGTGAATCATCTCCTTTACACGTACTCACTTGACACTCTCGAGGATGGTATACTACTTGACGCTCCTGACGTGTGCATGCATATGTATTGTCGGAGCTTCACGGATGTCAAGGAGGAGTGCAAGCGCCAAGGAACGACTACACCATCCGCGAGGGAAGCGTGGAAGAGAAGACGGAAGAAAGGAGAAGAAGACTGGATGATGAGGACATGACTACCTTGGATAAGATCAAAAATATTTCATACATGCATATTTGTCAGGTGATTTCTAGTGCAAACTATTCAATAATATATTTATGTTATCCAGAACAAAAATACTTCACATACTTTTGTGTTTTGTCTAATTGCAGGTGTATGGGACATTTGTACAATCCACATATGAAAATAAGGGAAAAGGAGAAGTTTAGGTGTTGTTCAAAAGTCTTCTCACGTCACTTTTGGGCCAAGAGAAGATAGAGTCCAAGTCTCTCACGTTCTGGATTCAGATTCGACTGCACAGACATACCTGACTCAAAACGTCAACAACTTTTTCATACGGACTCGAATTGGGTGATTCTTTTTTTGTTGGAAAGTAGATTTCATGCTCTTTCCAGCACAGTTGGAATCACCTTAAAAGCCGTCTGGAGCGTTGAGTTATGGACGAAACAATCTGACGCTGCACCAGAATCCGAGTCAAACTACAAGTCCAAAGGTGTTACGTCACCTCCACTTGGGCCCATTGGCCTTGTACGACCTAGGGTTAGTTTTAGGCTGCCTTGGGACGTCTCCCACCTCCTTGGCCGCCACCCCTTGCTCCTATATAAGTAGATCCATCTAGTAGCTTTTTGCATGGGATTTGTTTAGTTAAAGTTAGCCATTGCAACTTCGTATTCGCTTGTGTCCAACGACCAGACCAAGACCGCTAAGGATCCCCACCTTTATCAATACTTCATACATACTCGCAATATTCAGATTGCTTTATCATATTCTTGCTTGTTCTTCGATTGCTTGCAGGAATAGACCTTCGTGGTCAGGTTGATCGTGCTCGCGTGGTCAATAACCTCTCGGAGTTGGTTTAGCGATTGCTAAGGCGCAACGTCAGGCACGTTTGTAGTCGGATCGTCAAAGTCGCTCCACCAAATCGATAGTTATCATCTCATCGAAGATCGACACCTCGCCTCTATCAAGTGGTATCAGTTTTCAGGTTGCTCGGTGAGATTTTTACAGTTTTTCATAGTTTAGATCGATTCGTCATTCGTACCTACAGTCCATGAAAAAGCCACAAAAAAAGTTAGATCTATTCATCCTTTATCCAAGCCAGTCTGAGCCTTTGCAATTTTTTATTCATTGCTTGCATTGTTGAATTATCGGTTGCATCATCGTGTCAGTTGCTGGTCTTAGTGTCTAGTTCCTTTAGAGTTTCGAGTTCTGTTCACATTAGTCACGCCGCCGCTGCATCATTATCCCTTCCGCTGTCCACCATCCCATCTATTAATTTCCACCACGTGCTACGCGCTGTTCATTGTCATAATCATAGTTGAGGTCATTATCTTCGCCTGATCCAATTTGCATCTTATCTAGTTTGTTTTGGAAAGAGGGAGAAAAAAAAGAGAGAAAAAGGAAAAAAAGTGTGAGGAAAAAGAGAGAAGAAAAAATCAGATCTATCTAGAATCAATCTCGTACCTGAATTCGGATTGAATCTGTTTATGCACTGTTCAGTAAAACAGGTGTATCTTCCTCATACTGAAGTCCGTTTTGTCTCCGTGAGTACTCAAATTAAAGCTAGCGACGAGCCGCATCTAAATAGTTGCAGAAGCGAGTTCAATATTTGACACCTCAAAATCGGCTTCTAAATAGGTCTTTTGCCCTCTGAAGTTCGTGAACACAGCTTGTTCCAATTTTTCAGGCCAGTTTTAGAATTCTTTGACTCCTCATATCAACTCGAATTGAGTGATTCTTTTGCATTCAAAGCTTGAGTTAGTAACATTCTTTGAAAGAATTTATTAGAAAATTGGCTCAAACTTTTCAAGAGGAAAGTTGGAGAGAGAGTTGTTGTCGTCCTGCTTGGTAGTTGTTTTTCATCATTATCTTCACTACCGTTGTGATCTTCACTTATATCTTGCTGTCAAGAGCTACTTAGTAACCTTCATTGATGCTAGTTGTGCTACGCCGTGACCTCATTAGTGTTCTAGGCTCGCGTCTCTAGTCCGGTCTAGCCTAGGACCAGCACAGTACCGTCGTGAGCGTTTATTCAACATTGCATCTCTGAATTGATTATTGCTAATCTTTTGCTACCATATATAGCCAACCCAGCTCCACATATTTCTACACCGTGTATATATCGTTCCCTGGCAATCGCTTTACACAATCTTGAGTTATTTGACATCGCTGGTTGCCTGTCACCCTGCCGCATGGTAAGAACTTGTAAGATATTGATATTTGCTTTACTGTGAGCACTTTACAACCACATCCTAGTAGTTCATAGGAACATTATTCTGGAATTTTGTTTCTTGTTTCTACTAATCATGACAGGTTCGGAGATAGCAGTTCTTGGACGACGGACACATCTTCACCATCACGAGAGTTGGGACAACACACACAACCACATGGTCAGGTTATCTCTTTACCGTCATTTGAGGGTAGATTTAATCCTGCTATTTATCTAGCTTGGGAGTTTGAAGTAGAACAAGTTTTTAGTAACCATGACTTTTCTGAACTTGAGCGAGTACGAGCTGCCACTAGAGCATTTACTGGTTTTGCTTCTGTTTGGTGGAGTGTGCATTGTAAGAAAAACATTGATAACCAACCCACAACTTGGAAAGATTTGAAAGATGTAATGAGAAAACAGTTTTTCCCTCCTTACTATCGTCGTGAATTGCTTATAAATTTGAACAATTTAAACAAGGCAATAACACTGTTCATACTTACTACCAAGAGTTCAAATCTTATATGCATCATTGTGACATAGAAGAATCTGAGGATGATACAATGAATAGATTTTTTGGTGGTTTGAACCATGATATTCAGGCAAGATTTCAGTATATTCCTCGTTGTATTACGGTATGTATGTTAGTGCTTGTACCTTTGAGAGACAGATACAGGAGGATGCATTGGGTGACTACAACAACTACTATTCAGTTCATGCTCACCACACGCGGTTGGTTCCTCCACCGTTGCACCTACTAGAGCAGCCCCACCTCGGATTGAGAGCGACATCATCTCAAGAGCATGGTGCATTGTCTACGTGTGTACCTACATCAGCTGCGTCTTTGCGACAAGGTAACATAAAGGTATTGATGATATAACTTCACATGAGAATGATGCATCCTAGTTAACTTGAATGCATCATGTGTTGAGTTACCTGGTGATTTGAGCACAACACCTATTTTAGAGAATCTTGATACTGTCATGAATCGTCATGTGATCAAACAACTGAAATACCAACAATTTTGAGTGCACCCATTGAATTAACTGTTGATGCAAAAGAATCAATGTTTAATCGTTTTGATATGACCTCTAATCTTGGTGATGATTATGTGTCGAATGACTCATTGCATGTTTGCTTATCTAAGCATGTTGTAGCATGTAAATTTGATTCAAATAAGGTTTATTCACCAATGTTGGGATGGTTTAATGATGAACATTGTCAATCTTTTGAAATAAATAAGAGCTTCACTTATATGTGCAAAATGAGTTGCAATATTTTCATGCCTTCTAGTTTTTGTGCTAATTTGTTGGCTTTAGATTTTATGAACTATGCAAGTTACTCATCTATTCATGTGTCATATATGCAAAAATCAAGGAAGTAAAATGGATGGCGTATACATATACAACATGTACACCTTGTCTCTTTCATTAGCCACATTTCAGATTAAGCAACGCCGAGGGCGGCTTTGTTTTCAAGAAGGGAGGATGATGAGGACATGACTACCTTGGATAAGATCAAAATATTTCATACATGCATATTTGTCGGTGATTTCTAGTGCAAACTATTCAATAATATATTTATGTTATCCAGAACAAAATACTTCACATACTTTTGTGTTTTGTCTAATTGCAGGTGTATGGGACATTTGTACAATCCACATATGAAAATAAGGGAAAGGAGAAGTTTAGGTGCTTTTCAAAAGTCTTCTCACGTCACTTTTGGGCCAAGAGAAGATAGAGTCCAAGTCTCTCACGTTCTGGATTTAGATTCGGACTGCACAGACATACCTGACTCAAAACGTCAACAACTTTTCATACGGACTCCAAATTGGGTGATTCTTTTTTTGTTGGAAAGTAGATTTCATGCTCTTTCCAGCACAGTTGGAATCACCTTAAAAGCCGTCTGGAGCGTTGAGTTATGGACGAAACAATCTGACGCTGCACCAGAATCCGAGTCAAACTACAAGTCCAAAGGTGTTCGTCACCTCCACTTGGGCCCATTGGCCTTGTACGACCTAGGGT
This sequence comes from Aegilops speltoides, assembly GCA_021437245.1. Classification (NCBI taxonomy): domain Eukaryota; kingdom Viridiplantae; phylum Streptophyta; class Magnoliopsida; order Poales; family Poaceae; genus Aegilops; species Aegilops speltoides. The sequence goes on from CM038145.1 coordinate 170,104,982, forward strand.
TAGTTTTAGGCTGCCTTGGGACGTTCTCCCACCTCCTTGGCCCACCCTTGCTCCTATATAAGTAGATCCATGTAGTAGCTTTTTGCTTGGGATTTGTTTAGTTAAAGTTAGCCATTGCAACCGTGTGCCGTTTGTGTCCAACGACCAGACCAAGACAGCTTAAGGATCCCCACCTTTATCAATACTTCATACATACTACATAATATTCAGATTGCTTTATCATATTCTTGCTTGTTCTTGATTGCTTGCAGGAATAGACCTTCGTGGTCAGGTTGATCGTGCTCGGCGTGGTCAATAACCTCTCGGAGTTGGTTTAGCGATTGCTAAGCGCCGCGTCGTGGCACGTTTGTAGTCGGATCGTCAAAGTCGTCTCCACCAAATCGATAGTTATCATCTCATCAAAAGATCGGGACACCCTCGCCTCTATCACTGGAGTTGCCGGATCATCCGGACACCAGCGGACGATCGGACCGAGCCAGACGATCAGACGGTCTCCGGACGATCGGCTAGCGTGCCCGAAGACAACGAAGCCGCTCGGCGAAGCGGATCATCGACGATGCGCCCGGATCATCCGGTGATAGGCGGGTGTCCCGATCTTTGATGAGATGATAAGAACTGGTTCAATGCATTCTATGGTTCAAACTGACAGCAGTGTGTGCGGGGAGCTGCAATGTTGAATAAAGACACTGACCAAAACGTAACGAATAACACTGCTAACATCAATGAGATATAAATGGCTCTTGACAGATAGTGATTGATGAAAAACAGGCCTCAGAATAGACTTTTGAAACCAGATGATGTACGCTAGTGCTGCAAAAAGAATCATAATAAAGTAAGGAGTTCAAAAAAGGTGAACAATGATAACGGAAAACAAAAACCTGAACGTACGGTTGCAAACCTTGAACCATCAACTGCTTGATAAAACAAATACATAAATTGAAGCATTAACTCAATCAATTCAAAATGCAATATTGAGATAAGCATACTGAACAGTCGAGCAGAAACAAGCCAAGTCAGAACATTAAAATACAGTAATTAATAAATCATTTCTTCTCTCTTCCTTACCCCCTATTTCTTTTCCTCTTCAAGACAAACTAGATAAGATGCTTTTGGATCGGCGATCGACGGCTCACAACTATGATTATGATAATTTGTCGTAACGATTGCAGTTGATGGGATAATTGAACAACGGAAAGGATAATGATGACAATGGCGTGACGAACAGCTCAAAGGAACAGACATAAGACAAACGAAGCGTGCAGGCTTTTTGATGAACTGTGAAAAGATGGATGGCTGAAGAACAATGGGCAGTGGTGAAATTGAACCGATTAGTCATCGACCATTTAGATCACTCGAGACAACTGCCAGTTGTTAGAATGCGGTGAGATACCCGGATCATCCGGACACCATCCGAATCATCCGGACCCGCGTAAATGCGTGACTTGGGCCAAAACCGGTAACCTTAAGCGCCTCCACTTGCCCCTTAGCACTTGGGCTGTAAATGAACCTCCTCCACCTCCTTTCTAGAGGTTAGCAAAGTGATAGCTCATTCTTAAGTGATCTTTGCTCCTACCTATCTCTACTCTTGAGAGAGAGACCACTACTCCATTGGAGGCCAAGACCTCCATCTAGAAAGATCCCCTGGCGGATACAAGACCCCTCTTTAGGGAAGATCCATCTAAGATATCATCAAGACCTCCTCTTGGAGATGAACCTTACCTTATATCTTTCCCTTTGTTGTTCATGTACCTTGTGATCTTGTGTGTTTTGATTGTCTAGTGGATGTGTGATTGGACTTGTTCTTGAGTGTTTCCCTTGTGATTTCTCCCGTTCTTCCCGTGTTCATCGTGTTCTTGAGGATCCTCCAAGCGTGAAAGATCGGCAGGTGGGGTTCACCCTACATCATGGTGGAGAAGCTCTCTCTCACCACAAGACCACATCCACATCCTTACTACATCAATGGTTCAACAACAGCGGCAAGGTTAAGGAACTACACGTCTTCATTAGTGTGCATTTTAGTATCTCTACATATGCTGATTATGTTGATTGTGATGTGGTACCTATGCGAAGCATGTTCCTTATTACTTGAGTGGAAATAGCAATTTGATAAAATTCTGTACACCATGGTAGAAACAATCGATTATACTCTTGTTCATAAGGATAAAATATTACTTTTGCTTCCTATGACTCCACGAGTCCATTTTGAAGATGATATTAATGAGAGCTAATAAAAGCAAACAGGAGAAAAATAAGATTGAAAATCAGATTGTGGCAAAAGAATTTGAGCAACATATGAAGCCTAATAGTAAACCATCTAGTGTTGTTTCTGAAATTAAATTGAAAAGTGCATGTTTACTTACTAAATCTGATATTGATGAGCTAGATTTTAGCAAATCTGTTTGCTATGCTTTTGTGTGCAAAGGCATTATTTTCATGAGGACGTGCCTTCCTCTTTGCCCTGCTGTCACTAACATTTTCAGGGATTCATTTGACGTCTTTCCACAAGGCGTGCCACGGGATTACCACCTATTAGAGGGATTGAGCACCAAATTGACTTAATTCCGGTGCATCATTACTGGCCCGATAGGCGGGAAGGTGTCCGGTCTTTCGATGAGATGGTGGATTTAACTTTGGTGGAAATCGACTTTGGCGATCCGACTTCTGACGTGTGAGGGCGTCGGCCTTAGCAATAATAAACCAACTCCGAGAGGTTATTGACCCGCAGACACGATCAACCTGACCACGGTCTATTTCCTGCGAACAAGCGAAGATCAAGCAAGAAACTGAGATTGCAATCTGGATATTCTTGAATATAAGATGAAAGCTTTATTGATCAAGGTGAGGTTACTGTGACGCCTTTTCTGCAGTCGTTGAACACAAAGCGAAATGCTTGAAGTTGCAGCTATAAGCGAACTTTTAGATCTAAACAAAACCCAAGTCTAGCGGTGCCCTAAGGGCTGTATATATGGAGGAAGAGGGGTGAATTTCGTGGCCCTTGGTGGAGGTCCGAAACTAACCCTATCTCTTGTTCCCCACACATCTGGGACTCTAAAAATAGCCTATACTAATGTATTTCAGAAATTACATGGGCACAGCCCCAATAATAGGTGTTGAGCACCTAGAATAGCCTATGGGCGAATATTATGAAGTGGCATCTTGTATATTTAGTCAAGGCTTCATGCACCTATAGTGGCTTCAAAGTCCTGAAATCATCACTTGTAACTCCGTTCTTGATCCCCTTAGCATACCATCAACTCCATGTGTGTTCTTGCTCCAATGGTCATCCTTCTCCAAGCTAGGCCCTTCATTTGTAAGCAAAACAAATGTATCCAATTTAGAGCAGCATCATATTCTCATGAACATTAGAATCATTACCAAGAAGCGAAAGTACACAGTAATTTAGTTGGCGTCTTGTGAGCTCTAGTAATTGGTCCAATATATATAGCGGCCGAAACGTGGGTGTAACAATAGTATTGATGTCCTCATCATCCTCCCTTCTTGAAATGAAGTTAGTCCTCCTGACGACTCATCTTCCTCACCCAAATATGACTTCAAATACGCAATGTTAAAGTGGGACTAACCCCAAAATCTGCGAGGAGCTCAAGTTTATATGCATTATCATTTACTTTCTCCAACACTTTAAGGACCATATGCGTGGCATTGGCTTTGATTTACCAAATCGGAAATCTATCCTTCTGCAAATGTAACCAAACAAGATCTCCGAGGTGCAAACACAACATGTTTTTCTACCCTTATCTCCATGAGTTTATATTTAGCATTCATACGCTCAATGTTTTCCTTAGTTAACTCATGCATTTTAAAATCAATTCACACGTTCTTTAGCATCAAAATTAACCTTCTCGAAGAAGATGGAAGAAATGATAAATCAATAGGTGCTTGGGTAAAACCATACACACAATTTCAAAGGGGCACATCTTAGTAGTGAGAATACAATGAACGATTATAAGCAAATTCAATATGAGGCAAGCATTCTTCCCACATTTTCTTATTATTCTTCAAAACAGCCCTAAGCATAGTAGACAATGTATTGACTACTTGAGTTTGTCCATCAGTTTGGGATCGACAAGTAGTACTAAAAAGTAGTTTAGTCTAACTTAGCCCATAAACATCTCCAAAAGTGGCTAGAAATTTGGTATCACGATCTGAAACAATAGTATTTGGCACACCAGCTGGCGAATAATTTCACGAAAAGAACAAATCAGCCAACATTAACGACATCATCGCTTTTATGACATGGTATAAAAGTATTACCATTTCGAGAATCTATCCACGACAACAAATATGCTATCCTCCCTTCTTTGTTAAGGTAAACCTAAAACAAAGTCCATGAATATATCCTCCCAAGGAACACTAAATGCAGGCAAAGGCATATATAAACCATGAATTAGAGTAAATGACTTGGCTTTTTGACATGTAGTGCAGTGACTGACGTAGCATCAACATCCGTCTCATCTTTGGCCAAAAAGAAAGTAAGCTAGTATATCCTCAGTCTTCTTCTGCCAAAAGTGTCCCATTAGTCCTCCTCCATGCGCCTCCTGCAACAACAAAAACCAGCAGAGCTAGGCGGAATGCACATAGTTGATGAGGGACATCAATACCATTTATTACACCCACAGCCCTATTTGCTATACATCTTGGACCAATTACTACTGAAACTCGCGCCTCCCTTCAAGTGCAATTCCTTTCCGTTTCTTGGTAATGATTCTAATATTCATGAGAATGTAATGCTTTGCCTAAATTGGATACATTTGTTGTGCTTACAAATGAAGGGCCTACAAAGCTTGGAGAAGGATGAACATTGGAGCAAGAACAAGCATGGAGATGATGGCATGCGCAAGGGGACAAGAATGGAGTTACAAGTGATGATTTCAGGGACTTTGAAGCCACCATAATGAGTGCATGAAGCCTTGGACAGAAATATACAAGATGCCACTTCATAAATTTAGTCCAGAGGCTATTCTAAGTCATGCGTCACCATATTATTGGGCCAGGCCATGTAATTTCGAAATACATTAGTATAGGCTATTTTTGGGGTCCGTATGTGTGGGGAAACAAGAGATAGGGTTAGTTTCGGACCCCTCCACCAAGGGCCACGAAATTCTCCCCCTCTTCCTCCATATATACAGCCCTTAGGGCACCGTTTAGACTTTAGGTTTTGTTTAGATCAAAGTTAGCCATAGCTGCAACCGGCGTGCCCGTTTGTGTTCAAGCGACCGGACAAAGCGTCACAGAAACTAGAGCTCGGCATGAAGCCAACTAAATTACCGGTACTTTGTTTCTTGGTAATGATTCTAATGTTCATGAGAATATGATGCTGCCTAAATTGGATACATTTGTTTGCTTACAAATGAAGGGCCTAGCTTGGAAGGATGAACATTGGAGCAAGAACAAGCATGGAGATGATGGCATGAGGACAAGAATGGAGTTACAAGTGATGATTTCAGGACTTTGAAGCCACCATAATGAGTGCATGAAGCCTTGGATGAAATATACAAGATGCCACTTCATAAATTTAGTCGGAGGCTATTCTAGGTGCTTCGTCACCTTATTATTGAGCCAGGCCCATAATTTCAAATACATTAGTATAGGCTATTTTTAAGTCCGTTATGTGTGAAACAAGAGATGAGGTTAGTTTGGACCCCTCCACCAAGACACAGAAATTCACCTCTTCCTCCATATAGCCCTTAGAGCACCTTTTAGACATTGGGTTTAGATTAAAGTTACGCCATAGCTGCAACTTGGCGTGCCGTTTGTGTTCCTTGACCAGACAAAGCGTCCAGAACCCACCTTGATCAATAAAGCTTTCATCTTATATTAGCAATATCCAGTTGCAATCTCAGTTTCTTGCTTGTTCTTCGTTTGCTCGAAGAGCAGACCTTAGTGAGTCGGGAGTTGATCGTGCTCCGGCGTGGTCAATAACCTCTCGGAGTTGGTTTAGCGATTGCTAAGGCGCGGCGTCCTCATGCGTTAAGTGTCGGATCGTCAAAGTCGACTTCCACCAAGCGAAATCCACCATCTCATCGAAGGCAGGACACCTTCGCCTCTATCGGCGAAAGCCGTGTGCCTCGCCCTCCACTTACCCCTTAGCCCCTTGGGCTATAAATGAACCTCCTCCACCTCCTTTCTAGGGTTAGCAAAGTGATAGCTCATTTTTAAGTGAGCTTTGCTCCTACCTATCTCTACTCTTGAGAGAGAGACCACTACTCCATTAGGCCAGACCTCCATCGAGAGAATCCCCTGCAGATACAAGACCCCTCTTTGGGAAGATCCATCTAGGATATCATCAAGACCTCCTCTTGGAGATGAACCTTACCTTGTATCTTTCCTTTGTTGCTCATGTACCTTGTGATCTTGTGTGTTTGATTGTCTAGTGGATGTGTGATTGGACTTGTTCTTGAGTGTTTCCCTTGTGATTTCTCCCGTTCTTCCCGTGTTCATCGTGTTCTTGAGGATCCTCCAAGCGTGAAAGATCGGCGAATTAGGGTTCCACCTACATCATATGGTATCATGAGCCCACGTTGATCACGTTTTTGGAGCCCCTACCCGTGTTTTCTAGCTTGATTTTGTTGTTTCGTCCTAAATCTGAATCCCACCAAAAATAGCCCCAAATTTTTTGTGATTTGTTGGTTTTGATGATGTTTTGTTGATTTTGATCCGTGGATTTGCTTGGTTTCAAGTGGATCTAGAATTTCCCAATTTCCCCCTTCCATCCATGAAATCTCGTCAATTTTGACCAAATCCCAAATTCCGCCCAAAAATTGTCTCCTGAAACAAATCCGAGCAGTTTGACTTGGGATCATCCAGTTCTCCGATCATCCGGACATTCCGGATCAGCTGGGCCCCCGACGTCCGGATAAATCACGCACCGAGAAAACAGAGCCAGCGAACCGGATCATCCGGATTTCCTCCCGGATCATCGGGCCGAGCCAGATCATCCGGACCTCCTCCGGATCATCGGTTTACCCTCAAACTGACTTGGCTGATGTTTGTTTTGTTCATAACTAATTCATCCGAACTCCGATTTTGGCGTTCTTTAGCTCGTTTTGAAGCTATTGAAATCCCTATCCCACAAAATACCACCAACACCATTTGACACCATCAACTTTTCGGAATTTTGGCATCTTGCCTAGGCCTCCACCATATCATCCGCATTACCTCCACCGACTTCCGCCTAACCCATTTTGTTCCCCATAGCATTTGAGGTTGTTTGAGTAGTGACTTGAGTCTCCTAAGGTGTTTGACTACTTAGGGGCGGTTGCTTCATCATCAACCACCACCACCACCACCACCACTTCCATAACCTTCCACCATAAACTTGACAACAACCTTAAGTGTTGTTTGAGCTTGTTTGAGTTGAGGCTTGTGTCTCTAAGGTGTTTACTGCCAGGGATGACACTTCACCTCCGACTCATCTTTAGCCATCATTCCACTTCCGCATTGTGACACCACCACCGCTTTCCGCTACCACCATTTTGACATTTGTCATTTGAGATTTTGAGTTTGCGGTTTTCCGTTTCCTAAGGTGTTTGACTACTTAGGGCGAGTCTCCATCATCTTGGTATCTACACAAGAACACGCCACTCATCATTGCAAGGGCGGTAACCTCGACGACACCTTTATATTCCTTGCAATTGCATTGTTAACCCCTAGCCCATTTTGCGTTACTTGTCTATCGAGACTAGCCATTTGAGTATGCCGACAGCGTTACTTGTGCACATTAGTGGTCTATACCTTCCATTGCATACATACCATATTGGTATCATATCATCCATTGTGCCTCAAGTTTGTTCTCATATACACAATTGCTATCTTGGTTTGTGCATTGTACAAAAGTGGCCATAGAAAAAAAGAGAAAAAAGCTTTTAAGCAAAAAGAGAAAGAGCTCGTGAGCAAGTGCCATAGCATCATACCCCATACACATAAGAGCCATACCAAATCTACATCACATGATATCATGCTTGAGAAAACACAGAACCATACATACATAGCATACTTGGGATAGAAGAATACCCATTTGCATCTTATAGGTTGTGCAGTGTAAATATCGCGCCTATTGAGCAATCGTGCTAGCGTCTCTCTTGAGTTGTGCACAGCCGTTTCAGTGGATTCCATTTTTGTGCTCATTCCTTTGTTGCCTACCCATTTATCTATCTTTGTGTGTGTTTCGTGTACCATTTGCTATTGGTACTTGTTTCACTTGCGAATTTGTGAATCTTTTTCAACATTATTGACTCTTGCTAACATTTTGCATCTAATTTTTGTGCCACTATCCTCACGAGGCTCTACCATAAGCCTTTACTTGTAGGTGTGAGTGAACAAGTCGGTACCAATTCCACTATTCTTTCATCTCATTGGTGAAGCAGATACATCCTCAACATTGGGAAAAGGTAACTTGGTATTGTTTATCTCATTTCCTACTCACCTCTACTGAGTCTTGTGATGGATAGGCAAGGCATTTCACTTCGGTCTACAACAACAGCAGCGAGTTCGATGCCATGAACAACAACTTCTGACGCCAAGATGGACAAGAACATGGAGAGATCAGGCCCTCATCAAGTCCTGCGATCTTCCTCATCTTGAGAGGCGCTCAAGGCATCTTCCGAGCTACCATCTCGGCAAGAAGACACGCCGGCATCGACACCATCACCAACAAGAGCGTGAAGGTCAAGAGCTCTACATCAACAATCGCTCAATGACTTCACCATCTCCTTAACATCTTTTAGCGACTTCAAAACATCTTATCTCGGACATATATCTTCGCCAACAAGAACCTCAAGACTACACTCAAGAGAAGCTACCCAAGCTCAAGTCCATGACTTCCACGAGCTACTAGGACCTCGACACCGACCACAAGATTCCTTTCTATGGGACTCAAGAACCGAGGTACCTCGAGTGGGGCGTTTGATGGGCGACTACCTCAAGCTACATCAAGTTAGTCCGGAAGATCAAGTGAAGTCGCCACAAGAAACTTCGACTACGCCTCGACATGGTGGCTTCACACCTTGAGGCTCGAGATGAGTTGGCCCAAGGCGAAGAGCTTTCGGCGAGTTTGTGCCTCCAACCTACGGAACAACCGGCGCCAATTGGAAACACGACCCAAGGATCCAAGTCCATCGACAAGTACTTCAAGGAGATGATGATTGCCTTGCGGCGGCGTGGGCGACCCCATGTCAATGAAGTTCCACTTCATGATGGGATTACTGACATATCCAAGACCATCTTCGCCGAGAACTACAAGTCCGCCGATGACTACTACATTGGTGCTCTCAAAGGCGAACAAGAACTCATGAAGCCAGGCTTCTCCACCCCAAACACAGTTCGCGGCGACCAAGCTCTCGACAAGCATGAGGCTAGTACCACCATGATGTCCAAGGCGACAAGCTCCAAGGCGATGCTCCCAAGTGCGACTTCACGCCATCCCTCTTTGTGGCATTGATGATGCGAGTCCGCCGACTCTTTTCAAGATGGTGCGGTGACAGGTTGACTACGGAGAACTTCAGGACCAAGCTTTGGAGGCGGCGACAAGGTGGCGACAAGGATGATGCTTCCATCTTAGGAGGTGAGTGATGTGCCATCTTGGCCTTCATCCACGGCGAGTGTGATGTGCCATCTTGGCCTTCATCCACGGCAGAGTGATGATGTGCCATCTTGACCTTCATCCGAGCGAGTGATGATGTGCCATCTTGGCCTTCATCCACAGCGACCTGGCAGATGGTTGAGCATGGGACTTGCCGACCCGGCGGCGTATGATGACTTGGTGACTTGCCACCATATTGAGGTGACTTCACCACTAGCCCCATATATGATGAGTTGCCACAATTCCCATGTGAGGAGAGCCACACCCCACCACTTGAGTGAGATGGTGACTCCACCATCACGTGAGTTTGAGTGCACCTATTTTGAGGAGGGTGAACCACCATAGAGAGAGATAGTTGATAGGTCTCGTGAGGCCATTTGCATTTCTAACAACGGCCTCTACCTCTATTGTGTCTTCTCGTTTGGTGCTAGGCCCCATTTATGATGGCCAGATCCTCGGCGACTTCGTCCTCCCTTTGGACAAGGCGATGGCCATGGTGGATTATGATGCACCGTCCATGGCCTCGCTGGTTTTATAGGCTTTTGTGAAATTTCAGCACCATTTGCACCTCTCAAGAGCTTACAAAGAAGGATGTGCCTTTTGTTTGGGGTACCATGGAAAAGCCTTCCGGTGTTGAAAGATAAGTTGACATCCCTTTACTCCAACTTCCTGATTTTAATAAGACTTTTGAGCTTGAATGTGATGCTAGTGGAATTGGATTAGGAGGTGTGTTATTACAAGATGGCAAACCTGTTGCATACTTTTCAAAAATTGAGTGGGCCTAGTCTGAATTACTTAATTATGATAAAAATTATATGCTCTTGTTGGACTTTAGAAACATGGCAACATTATTTATGGCCCAAAAATTTGTTATACATTTGATCATGAACGTATTAAAAAAGTCAATAAAATGCTAAATGGGTTGAATTCATTGAGACTTTCCTTATGTCATTAAACACAAGAAGGGTAAAGAAAATGTTATTGTTGATGCATTGTCTTGCTATACTATGCTTTCACAACTTGACTTCAAAATATTTGGTTTGGAGACCATCAAAGATCAATATGTGCATGATGCTGATTTTAAAGATGTATTGCAGAATTGTAAGAAGGAAAACATGGAACAAGTTTGTTCGTTAATGATGGATTTGTGTTCGTGCTAACAAGCTATGCATTCAGCTAGCTCCGTTCGTCTTTTTGTTGTTGGGAGGCGATGGAGGAGGACTAATGGGACACTTTGGCGTGAAGAAGCGGAGGGCGTACTTGCTACACATTTCTTTTGGCCAAAGATGAGGCGGGATGTTGGCGTTTTATTGCTCTGCACTACATGTCAAAAAGCTAAGTCACGACTCAATCCTCAGGTTTATATATGCCTTTGCCTGACCTAGTGTTCCTTGGGAGGATATATCTATGGACTTTGTTTTAGGTTTACCTAGAACAAAGAAGGGAGGATAGCATATTTGTTGTCGTGGATAGATTCTAAAATGGCACACTTTATACCATGTCATAAAAGCGATGATCTTGTCAATGTTGCTGATTTGTTCTTTGTGAAATTATTAAGCATGGTGTGCCAAATACTATTGTTTCAGATCGTGATACTAAATTTCTTAGCCACTTTTGGAGATGTTTATGGGCTAAGTTGGGGACTAAACGCTTTTAGTACTACTTGTCACCCCAAACTGATGGACAAACTAAGTAGTCAATAGAACATTGTCTACTATGCTTGGGCTGTTCTAAAGAATAATAAGAAAATGTGGGAGGAATGCTTGCCTCATATTGAATTTGCTTATAATCGTTCATTGCATTCTACTACTAAGATGTGCCCTTTTGAAGTTGTGTATGGTTTCCTACCTCGTGCACCTATTGATTTGTTGCCTCTTCCATCTTGGAGAAGGTTAATTTTGATGCTAAAGACGTGCTGAATTGATTTTAAAAATGCATGAGTTAACTAAGGAAAACATTGAGCGTATGAATGCTAAATATAAACTTCTTGGAGATAAGGGTAGAAAACATGTTGTGTTTGCCTGGAGATCTTGTTTGGTTACATTTGCGTGAGGATAGATTTCTGATTTGGCAAATCAAAGCTAATACGTGCTGCTGGTCCCTTTAAGGTGTTGGAGAAAGTAAATGATAATGCATATAAACTTGAGCTGCTCAGATTTTGGGGTTAGTCCCACCTTTAACATTGCAGATTTGAAGCCATATTTGGGTGAGGAAGATGAATTTCCACGAGGACGACTTCATTTCAAGAAGGGAGGATGATGAGGACATCAATACCATTGTTACACCCACAGCCCCTCGCCATATACATACCGGACCAATTACTAGAGCTCACAAGACGCCAACTAAATTACCGTACTTTACTCGCTTGGTGATGATTCAATGTTCATGAGAATATGATGCCTTAAATTGGATACATTTGTTTTGCTTACAAATGAAGGGCCTAGCTTGGAGAAGGATGAACATTGGAGCAAGAACAAGCATGGAGATGATGGCATGCAAGGGACAAGAACGGAGTTACAAGTGATGATTTCAGGACTTTGAAGCCACCATAATGAGTGCATGAAGCCTTGGATGAAATATACAAGATGCCACTTCATAAATTTCGTCCAGAGGCTATTCTAGGTGCTACACCTTATTATTGGGCCAGCCCATGTAATTTCGAAATACATAAGTATAGGCTATTTTTAGAGTCCGTGATGTGGGAACAAGAGATAGGGTTAGTTTCGACCCCACCAAGGGCCACGAAATTCACCCTCTTCCTCCATATATACAACCCTTAGGGCACCGCTTAGAATTTGGGTTTTGTTTAGATCAAAGTTCGCCATAGCTGCAACTTCGCTGCATTTCGCTTGTGTTCAACCACGCACAAAGGCCACAGAACCCCACCTTGATCAATAAAGCTTTCATCTTATATTCGCAATATCCAGACAATCTCAGCTTGCTTGTTCTTCGCTTGCTCGCAGAAACAGACCTCGTGGTCAGTTGATCGTGTTCGGCGTGGTCAATAACCTCGAGTTGGTAGCGACATATATGCCGACGCCCTCGCACGCTCAGAAGTCGGATCGTCAAAGTCGACTTCCACCAAAGCGATAGCCATCATCTCATCGAAAAGACGCACACCTTGCCTCTATCACATTCTACGAATTGAAGAAAATCTAGCGGTTATATGCTTATTCTCCTTTAGCTACGGATCGCATACGTAACTCATGCACGTGGAAAGCCAAGAACAAAAGGGCACCTGCATCGGTCAATATATGTGGAAACGATATCTCCTGTATAGAGGACAAGAAATTTGGGCACCGTGCAAAAGCACAAGAAAATGAAGTACTTTCAAGGACTGCCATAGAATGGAGAGATGTTCACTAAACGGCCAAATTTTGTTATCTGAGTCCGTGGTCGGACCCCAAGTAATTAAACTGCTTCTGCGGCACAAAACCAGAAAATACTCATTATGCTTAGGAGGCCCAGAGTGCCCTCAACACGGCCTTAAGCAGGAATTTTTGGCCCTGTCAAAGAATATAATTAGTCGCTGTTTTTAGACAAGTTTTTGAAGCCATTGGCACTTCCTTTTGAAGGAAATTGAGAGATTCAATGTTTATAGACATTAGCCCCTGGTAGGACAAACGTATCTTTATGCGATGCTCTATGATCCGGCAATCCACGGTCAGTAAATTGAAGAAAATCCAGCTGCTATATGCCTTATTCTCTTGTTTTTGCCGGATGGCATGTCAGAACTCACGCACAGTGGAAAGCAAAAAACAAAAGGGCATTCCTGGCATCGTCAATATATATGTGGAAACGATATCTCTATAGAGGACAAGAAATTTTGGGAAACTCGTGCAAAAGCGCACGAGAAAATGAAGTACTTTCAAGGATGCCATAGAATGGAGAGATGTTCACTAAAACGGTCATAATTTTGTCATTCGAGTCCGTGTCGCACTCCACAAGTACTAAACTACTCCCAACGAGCGCATTTAATCCAAATACTCCCGCTCATGCCGAGGAGGCCCAGAGTACCTCAAATTCAGCCTTAAGTGACTTTGGCCCCGAAATAGAACACCATTCGCCAATGTTTTTTAGACAAGTTTCGAGCCCATTGGCAATTTTTTGAAGGAAATTCGAGAGATTATGTTGCTTATAGACATTACCTCTGTAGGGACAACGATTTTCTTCTCAGATGCTCTATGATCTGCAATCTCATATGGTCGTAAATTGAAGAAAATCCAAATGCTATATGCCTTACTCTTTGTTTTGGATGGCATGCTGTAACTAATGCGCGTGAAAGCCAAGAACAAAAATGGCATTCCTGCATTGGTCAGTATATATGTGGAAACGATATTCCTCTATAGGACAAGAAATTTTAGCAACTGCAAAAGCACAAGAAAATGAAGTATTTTCAAGGACTGCCATAGAATGGAGAGATGTTCACTAAAACGGTCATAATTTTGTCATTTGAGTCCATGTCGGACCCACAGCACGTTAAACGGCTCGCGTGAGCGCTTAATCCAGAAAATAGTCCGCTATGCCAGGAGGCCCTGAGTACCTCAACACGCCTTAAGATGGAATTTTGGCCCTAAAAGTCAAAGAACATCATTCGTCAGCTGTTTTTCTAAGTTTCAACCCATTGGCACTTCCTTTTGAAGGAAATTCGAGAGATTATGTTGCTTATAGACATTAGCCCTCGACAAACGACTTTCAGAGATGCTCTATGATCCGGCAATCCTATCCGTAAATAGAAGAAAATCCTGCTATATGCCTTATTCTTGTTTTCGCCGGATGGCATGCTGTAACTCATGCACGAAAGCCAAGAACAAAAGGCATACCTGCATCGGTCAATATATATGTGAAATGATATCTCCCTATAGAGGACAAGAAATTTTGGGCAATCAGGCAAAAGCGACAAGAAAATGAAGTACTTTCAAGGACCGCCATAGAATGAGAGATGTTCACTAAAAGGGTCATAATTTTGTCATTCTGAGTCCGTGTGATAGAGGCAAAGGTGTCCTGCTCTTCGATGAGATGGTGGATTTCGCTTGTGGAAGTCGACTTGATGATCCGACCACGAACGTGCGAGGACGCCGCTACTAGCAATCGCTAAACCAACTCAGAGGTTATTGACCACGCCGAGCATCGATCAACTCTGACCACGAGGGTCTGCTTTCCGCGAGCAAACGAAGAACAAGCAAGAAACCGAGATTGCTGTGTTAGCTTCTTACCGTCATTTGAGGGTAGATTTAATCCTGCTATTTATCTAGCTTGGGAGCTTGAAGTAGAACAAGTTTTTAGTCAACATGTTTTTTCTCTGAACTTGAGCGGTACGCTGCCACTAGAGCATTTACGGTTTTGCTTCTGCTTGGTGGAGTGCATTGTAAGAAAAACATTGATAACCAACCCACAACTTGGAAAGATTTGAAAGATGTAATGAGAAACAGTTTTTCCTCCTTACTATCGTCGTGAATTGCTTCGCAAATTTAAACAATTTAAACAAGGTACACATCACTTCATACTTACTACCAAGAGTTCAAATCTTATATGCATCATTGTGACATACAAGAATCTGAGGATGATACAATGAATAGATTTTTGTGGTTTGAACCATGATATTCGGGCAAGATTTCATTATATTCCTCAAGCAATCGGTATGTATGTTCGTGCTTGTACATTTGAGAGACAAGCATAGAGGATGCATTGGGTGACTACAACAACTACTATTCCAGTTCATGCTCACCACCGCCGGTTGGTTCCTCCACCGCTGCACCTACTAGAGAAGCCCCACCTCGGATTGTGAGCGCGACATCATCTCAAGAGTATGGTGCATTGTCTACGTGTACCTACATCAGCCACGCTTTATGGCTAAGGTAACAGTAAAGGTATTGATGATATAACTTCACATGAGAATGATGCATCCCTAGTTAACTTGAATGCATCATGTGTTGAGTTACCTAGTGATTTGAGCACAACACCTATTTTAGAGAATCTTGATACTGTCATGAATGCGCCATGTGATCAAACAACTGAAATACCAACAATTTTGAGGCACCCATTGAATTAACTGTTGATACAAAAGAATCAATGTTTAATCGCTTTTGATATGACCTCTAATCTTGGTGATGATTCTGTGTCTAATGACTCATTGCATGTTTGCTTATTTGCATATTGTAGCATGTAAATTTGATGCAAGTAAGGTTTATTCACCAATGTTGGGATGGTTTAATGATGAACATTGTCAATCTTTTGAAATAAATAAGAGCTTCACTTACATGTGCAAACTGAGTTGCA
The DNA here is from genome assembly GCA_021437245.1 of Aegilops speltoides. Classification (NCBI taxonomy): domain Eukaryota; kingdom Viridiplantae; phylum Streptophyta; class Magnoliopsida; order Poales; family Poaceae; genus Aegilops; species Aegilops speltoides. The sequence continues at coordinate 170,120,859 of CM038145.1, forward strand.
ATATTTTCATGCCTTCTAGTTCTTGTGCTAATTTGTTGGCTTTAGATTTTATGAACTATGCAAGTTACTCATCTATTCATGTGTCATATATGCAAAAATCAAGGGAAGTAAAATGGATGACGATATATATACAACATGTACACCTTGTCTTTTGTTAGCCACATTTTGATTAAGCAACGCCGAGGACGGCTTTGTTTTCAAGAAGGGAGGATGATGAGGACATGACTACCTTGATAAGACCAAAATATTTGCATACATGCATATTTGTCGTGATTTCTAGTGCAAACTATTCAATAATATATTTATGTTATCTAGAACAAAATACTTCACATACTTTTTGTTTTGTCTAATTGCAGGTGTGTGGGACATTTGTACAATCCACATATGAAGATAAGGAAAAGGAGAAGTTTAGGTGTGTTCAAAAGTCTTCTCACGTCACTTTTGGCCAAGAGAAGATAGAGTCCAAGTCTCTCACGTTCTGGATTCAGATTCGGACTGCACAGACATACCTGACTCAAAACGTCAACAACTTTTTCATACGGACTGAATTGGGTGATGTTTTTTGTTGGAAAGTAGATTTCATGCTCTTTCCAGCACAATTGGAATCACCTAAAAGCCGTCCGGAGCTTTGAGTTGTGGACGAAACAATCTGACGCTGCACCAGAATCCGAGTCAAACTACAAGTCCAAAGGTGTCGTCACCTCCACTTGGGCCCATTGGCCTTGTACGACCTAGGTTAGTTTTAGGCTGCCCTGGGACGTTCTCCCACCTCCTGGCCGTCACCCTTGCTTCTATATAAGTAGATCCATCTAGTAGCTTTTTGCTTGGGATTTGTTTAGTTAAAAGTTAGCCATTGCAACTTCGCGTACTTCGCTTGTGTCCAACGACCAGACCAAACCGCTTACGGATCCCCACCTTATTCAATACTTCATACATACTCGCAATATTCAGATTGCTTTTATCATATTCTTGCTTGTTCTTCGATTGCTTGCAGGAATAGACCTTCGTGGTTGGTTGATTGTTCTCCGTGGGTCAATAACCTCTCGGAGTTGGTTTAGCGATTGCTAAGGCGCAACGTCGCGGCACGCTTGTAGTCGGATCACAAAGTCGCTCCACCAAATCGATAGTTATCATCTCATCGAAGATCGACACCCCTCTATCAACTTATGTATATCGAAATTACATGGCCTGGCCTAATAATAAGGTGACGCGAAGCACCAGAATAGCCTCTGGACGAAATTTATGAAGTGGCATCTTGTATATTTTCGTCCAAGGCTTCATGCACTCATTATGGTGGCTTCAAAGTCCTGAAATCATCACTTGTAACTCCATTCTTGTCCCTCTTATGCATCATCTCCATGCTTGTTCTTGCTCGAATGTTCATCCTTCTCCAAGCTAGGCCCTTCATTTGTAAGCAAAACAAATGTATCCAATTTAGGCAGCATCATATTCTCATGAACATTAGAATCATTACCAAGAAACGAAAGTACCTGGTAATTTAGTTGGCATGCGCGAGCTCTAGTAATTGGTCCATTATGTATAGCAGCAGGCTGTGGGTGTAACAATTGTATTGATGTCCTCATCATCCTCCCCTTCTTGAAATGAAGTCGTCCTCGACGGAAGTTCATCTTCCTCACCCAAATATGGCTTCAAATCTGCAATGTTAAAAGTGGGACTAACCCCAAAATCTACTGCAGCTCAAGTTTATATGCATTATCATTTACTTTCTCCAACACCTTAAAGGGACCAGCAGCACGTGGCATTAGCTTTGATTTGCGCAAATCAGAAATCTATCTCACGCAAATGTAACCAAACAAGATCTCCGGTGCAAACACAACATGTTTTCTACCCTTATCTCCAGAAGTTTATATTTAGCATTCATACGCCAATGTTTTCCTTAGTTAACTCATGCATTTTAAAATCAATTCAGCACGCTCTTTAGCATCAAAATTAACCTTCTCCGAAGATGGAAGAGGCAACAAATCAATAGGTGCCGAGGTAGGAAACCATACACAACTTCAAAAGGGCACATCTTAGTAGTAGAATGCAATGAACGATTATAAGCAAATTCATGAGGCAAGCCCTCCCACATTTTCTTATTATTCTTTAGAACAGCCTAAGCATAGTAGACAATGTTCTATTGACTACTTCAGTTTGTCCATCGGCTTGGTGACAAGTAGTACTAAAAGCAGTTTAGTCCCCAACTTAGCCCATAAACATCTCCAAAAGTGGCTAAGAAATTTAGTATCACGATCTGAAACAATAGTATTTGGCACACCATGCAAGTTAATAATTTCACGAAAAGAACAAATCAGCAACATTGACAGATCATCGCTTATGACATGGTATAAAGTGTGCCATTTTCAGAATCTATCCACGACAACAAATATGCTATCCTCCCTTCTTTGTTCTAGGTAAACCTAAACAAAGTCCATAGATATATCCTCCCAAGGAACACTAGGCAGTGCAAAGGCATATATAAACCATGGGGATTGAGTCGTGACTTAGCTTTTTGACATGTAGCAGCGAGCAATAAACGCTCAACATCCCGCCTCATCTTTGGCCAAAAGAAATGTGTAGCAAGTACGCCCTCCGCCTCTCTTCACACGCAAATGTCCCATTAGTCCTCCTCCGCGCCTCCGCAACAACAAAGACGAACGGAGCTAATGAATGCATAGCTTGTTAGCACGAACACAAATCCATCATTAATGACAAACTTGTTCCATGTTCTTCCTTCTTTACAATTCTGCAATACATCTTTAAAATCAGATCATGCACATATTGATCTTTGATGGTCTCCAAACCAAATATTTTGAAGTCAAGTTGTGAAAGCATAGTATAGCTGATGAGACAATGCATCAAGAATAACATTTTCTTTACCCTTCTTGTGTTTAATGACATAAGGAAAGTCTCAATGAATTCAACCCATTTAGCATGTCTACGATTCAGTAGCTTGACTTTTAATATGTTTCAAAGATTCATGATCGAATGTATAACAAATTCTTTGGGCCATAGATAATGTTGCCATGTTTCTAAAGTCCTAACAAGAGCATATATAATTTTTATCATAAGTAGAATAATTCAGACTAGCCCACTCAATTTTCGAAAAGTATGCAACAGGTTTGCCATCTTGTAACACACCATGTAGGGTCGAACCCTATAGCATCGATCTTTCACGCTTGGAGGGATCCTCAAGAACACGATGAACACGGGAAGAACGGGGAGAAATCACAAGGAAACACTCAAGAACAAGTCCAAATCACACATCCACTAGACAATCAAACACACAAGATCACAAGGTACATGAACAACAAAGGAAAAAGATAAGGTAAGGTTCATCTCCAAGAGGAGGTCTTGATGATATCCTAGATGGATCTTCCCACAAGGGGTCTTGATGATATCCCGCTGGATCTTCTCCTAGATGGAGGTCTTGGCTCCAATGGAGTAGTGGTCTCTCTCTCAAGAGTAGAGATAGGTAGGAGCAAAGCTCACCTAAGAATGAGCTATCACTTTGCTAACCCTAGAAAGGAGGTGGAGGAGGTCTATTTATAACCCAAGGCGAAGGGTAAAGTGAGGGCGAAGGGTACACGGGCCGGCCGTCGCGCGACGCAGCGGGTCCGGATTATCCGGAAGGTGGCCCGGATGATCCGGATGTCCGGTTCGGATGATCCGGCATCGTCTCGGATGATCCGCTTGCTGGTTGCTTCTGTCGTTTTCGGACGAATTGTCCGGATGATCCGGAGGACCGGATGATCCGCCGAGTCCGGATGATCCGGACGGGTCCGGACGTCCTGCCCGCTCCGCAGCCGCCTCCGCTTCTTCCTTTTCTTCCGCTTCTTCCATGCTTCTCGCGGATGGTGTAGTCGCTCTTGGCGCTGCACTTCCTGACATCCGTGAAGGTCCAATACCTATGCATGCACAATGGAGAGGCAAGTAGTATACCATCCTCGAGAGTGTCAAGTGAGCATGTAAAGGAGATGATTCACCTTGTGTATGTGAAGTAGATGTCGACGTGTCACTTGCCGTGGACTCTTGACATGGTGATGTCCGAGGATGCTCCGCATCATCCCTCCTTGGGCCCCAAGGAACGGTGGTAAGGATAGTCCATGGATCCCAAATTGTCATTGCTCTCAAGAGTTCGCTTTGTCAACTCGTGGATTGCGAGGTTGACAAGTATTCATGGGTACTCTACACAAAAGAGACACAAACCAAAGAAATTGTGCGTGTGGTAAATGTACACATCATCCATCATGATGTGCATGTGCACGTGAGTTAGCACAAGATAGGCATCGCTCAAAGAAATTTGATGCATGGTATAGGAACATGTCATCCATCATGAAAGAATAGTTATTGTGTATGACACGATGGGGACACAAATTGAGCAAACAAGTATATGGCACATCAAAAGCATGTTTATTCATGGGGAGCATATGGTGCACACAAGTATTGGGATCATGCAATGGATGGTATGGATCAAAATCTCCTAAATGTATGAGGAAACTATGGGGTCTCCTCATGAGCAATATCGAAACATCATATGGAGAAATGGACAACATCCAAAACAATGCATATCCGGGTTAGGTGGTCATGGCATGGCATATGAGATAAATGATGCAAAGGAGCATATCAATATCATCACAAGAAAAACAAATGCCAATAACCATGGGCTTGTCATCTATGCCATATGTGCAAATTGGGTTTATTTTAATGGCATATGCATAGTCACTATGAAGAGATTGCAAATAAGACATATGGTTGATCTCATGCATAGCATATGACAAGTCAAGCGGATTATCAAACATGATGTGACCCAAAGAATTGTCACAAGAAATCCTATGTAACATGGCATCACAACTAATAGACTCCACAAGAGAATCATCATACTCATCATAAATGGGCAAACCATCGCATGGGGAAATCATACTAGCATGAAACATGGCAATAGGTGGATCAACATCATGCAAGCAATCAATGTCAAGAATGTCCACTAGTGGGACTAGAGCATCACCATCACCTTTGTTACCTTTGTCATTCCACTCAAGTGGTGTAGGTGAGGTGGGAAAGACCAAATGGTGGTCATCATCATCATCTTGATGGAACCATGTATGCGGTGCATCATAATCCACCATGGCCACTGCCTTGTCCAGAGGGAGGACGAAGTCGTCGAGGATCGGGCGCCATCATAAATGGGACCTAGCACCAAACGAGACGACACAATAGAGGTAGAGGTCAAGTTGTTAGAAATGCAAATGGCCTCATGAGACCTATCAACTATCTCACTCTTCTATGTGGTGGTTCACTCATTCCTCAAAATAGGTGCACTCAAACTCACGTATGGTGGAGTCACTCATCTCACTCAAGTGGTGGGGTTGTGGCTCTCCTCACATGGGAATTGTGGCAACTCATCATATATGGGGCTAGTGGTGAAGTCACTCTCACTCTCAATATGGTGGCACAAGTCACTCAAGTCATCATACATCGCCGGTCGAAGGGAAGATCCCATGCTCAACCATCTCGTCGTTGTCGCTGTGGATGAAGGTCAAGATGGCACATCATCACTCTCCTCCATGATCAAGGGAAAATCCCATGCTCGATCATGTGCCATCGCCGCTGATGAAGGTCAAGATGGCACATCATCTGTCTCGCCGATGAAGGCCAAGATGGCTCAACATCACTCGCCGTGGATGAAGGCCAAGATGGCACATCACTCGCGCCTAAGATGGAAGCATCATCCTTGCTCGCCACCTTGTTGCTCGCCTCCAAAGCTTGGTTCTTGAAGGTCTCCGTAGTCGAACTCGTCGCCGCACCGCCTTGAAAAAGAGTCGAATAGACTCGGCATCATCAATGCCACAAAGAGGGATGGCGGTGAAGTCGCACTTGGGAGCATCGCCCTGGAGCTTGTCGGTTTTGGACATCGTGGGTGGTACTAGCCTCATGCTTGTCGAGAGCTTGGTCGCCGCCAAGGTGCTTTGGGTGGAGAAGCCTTGGCCTTCATGAGTTCTTGTTCCGCCTTGAGAGCACCAATGTAGTAGTCGTCGATGGACTTGTAGTTCTCGAGAACGATGGTCTTGGCGATGTCGTGCAGTAATCCCATCATGAAGTGGAACTTCATCGAAATGGGGTCGCCCATGCCGCTCGTCAAAGCAATCATCATCTCCTGAAGTACTTGTCGGCGGGACTTGATCCTGGGTGGTGTTCTCCAACTGGCGCCGGGTTGTTCCGTAGGTTGGAGGGCACAAACTCGCCAAAGCTTTTTGTCTTGGGCCAACTCATGTCGTGAGTACTCAAGGTGTGAAGCTACCACATGCCAGTCGATGGAAGTTTCTGTATGCACTTCACTTGATCTTCTGGACTAACTTCATGTAGCTTGAGGTAGTCGTCCATCAAACGCCTCCCACTCGAGGTACCTGTTCTTGAGTCCCATAGAAAGGAATTGTGGTCGGTGTCGAGGTCGAGAGTCGTGGAAGTCATGGACTTGAGCTTGGGTAGCTTTCTTGAGTGTAGTCTTGAGGTTCTTGTTGGCGAAGATGCCATATGTCCGTGGGCTTAAGATGCTTGAAGTCGCTTACAAAGATGCAAGGGAGATGGTGAAGTCATTGAGCGATTGTTGATGTAGAGCTCTTGACCTTCACGCTTTTGTTGGTGATGGTGTCGATGCCGATGTGGTCTTGCCGAGATGGTAGCTCGGAGCGATGTGTTTTGAGCGCTTCTCAAGATGAGGAAGATCGCCAGGACTTGATGAGGGCCTTGATCTCCTCCATGTTCTTGTCCATCTTGGCCAGAAGTTGTTGTTCATGGCATCGAACTCACTGTTGTTGTTGTAGACCTAAAGTGAAATGCCTTGCCTCATCCATCACAAGACTCAAGTAGAGGTGAGAGTAGGAAATGAGATAAACAATACCAAGTTACCTTTTTCCTAATGTTGAGGATGTATCTCGCTTCACTCAATGTGAGATGAAAGAATAGTGAATTGGTACCGACTTGTTCACTCACACCCACAAGTAAAGGCTTATGGTAGAGCTCGTGAGGATAGTGGCACAAAATTAGATGCAAAATGTTAGCAAGAGTCAATAATGTTGAAAAAGATTCACAAATTCGCAAGTGAAACAAGTAGACCAATAAGCAAATGGTACACGGAAACACACACATGATAGATAAATGGGTCGTGGTAACCAAGGAATGAGCACAAAATGTGGAATCCACTTGAAAACGCTCGTGTTGCACAACTCAAGAGAGACGCTAGCACGATTGCTCAATAGGCGGATAATTACACTTGTGCACAACCTATAAGATGCAAATGGGTATTCTTCTATCCCAAGTATGCTATGTATGTATGGTTCCTGTGTTTCTCTCAAGCATGATATCATGTGATGTAGATTTTGTATGGCTCTTATGTGTAATGGGGTATGATGTTATGGCACTTGCTCACGAGCTCTTTTGCTCTTTTTTTGCTTAAAAGCTTTTTTCTCTTTTTTTTCTATGGCCACTTTTGTACAATGCACAAACCAAGATAGCAATTGTGTATATGCGAGAACAAACTTGAGGCACAATGGATGATATGATACCAATATGGTATGGTATGTATGCAATGGAAGGTATAGACCACTAATGTGCACAAGTAACGCTATGCTGCAATACTCAAATGGCTAGTCTCGATAGGCAAGTAACGCAAAATGGGCTAGGGGTTAACAATGCAATTGCAAGGGATATACAAAGGTGTCGTCGAGGTTACCGTTCTTGCAATGATGAGTAGCGTGTTCTTGGTGTAGATACCAAGATGATGGAGACTCGTCCCTAAGTAGCCAAACACCTTAGGAAACGGAAAAACCGCAAACTCAAAATCTCAAATGACAAATGTCAAAATGGTAGTGGAAAGCGGTGGTGGTGTGCGCTTAGGCAATGCGGAAGTGGAATGATGGGCTATACACTAGTCGGGTTGAAGTTGTCATTCCCTAAGTAGCCTAAACACCTTAGGAGACACAAGCCACAACTCAAACAAGCTCAACAAAATTAAGAAGGTTGGTGGAAGTGTATGATGGGCAAGGTTATGGAAGTGGTTGTGGTGGTTGATGAAGAAGCAATTGTCCCTGCAGTCAAACACCTTAGGAGACTCTAGTCACAACTCAAACAACCACATATGCAATGGGGAACAAAATGGGTTAGGTTATGGAAGTCGATGGTGGTAATGCGGATGATATGGTGGAGGGCCCAGGCAAACTTGCCAAATTCCAGAAAATATGATGGAGTCAAATGATGTTGGTGGTATTTTGTTGGATGGGGATGTCAATAGCTTCAAACCGAGCTAAAGAACGCCGAAACGGACTGGATGAATTAGTTATGCCCAAACAAGAATTCAGCCGAGTCAAGTTGTCAGGTTACCCGGACATCCGGGAGTAGGTCCGATGATCCAGGTTCGCCAACCGGATTTCTGTCGTAGGGGCGTCCGGACATCCGGAGATGGTCCAGCTGATCCGGTGGATCCGGATGATCCGGAGAACTTCCGGATGATCCGGCAGGTCAAACTGCTCGATTTCTCTGGGACTAATTTTCATGGAATGGATGATTTTCGGGCAAAATTGGCGAGATTTCATGGATGGAAGGTGGGGAAACTTGGGGAAATGCTAGATCCACTTGAAACCAAGCAAATCCACGGATCAAAATCAACAAACATCATCAAAACTAACAAATCACAAAAAATTTGGGGCTATTTTTGTGGGATTTTGATTTAGGACCAAATCAACAAAAGAAGGCTAGAAAACAAAGGAGGGGCTCCAAAACGTGATCAACGTGGCTCATGATACCATATGATGTATGGTGGAACCCTATAGCGCCGATCTTTCACGCTTGGAGGATCCTCAAGAACACGATGAACACGGAAAGAACGGGAGAAATCACAAGGGAAACACTCAAGAACAAGTCCAAATCACACATCCACTAGACAATTAAACACGTAAGATCACAAGGTACATGAACAACAAAGTTAAAGATACAAGGTAAGGTTCATCTCCAAGAGGAGGTCTTGATGATATCCTAGATGGATCTTGCCACAAGGGGTCTTGATGATATCCCATGGATCTTCTCCTAGATGGAGGTCTTGGCCTCCAATGGAGTAGTGGTCTCTCTCTCAAGAGTAGAGATAGGTAGGAGCAAAGCTCACCTAAGAATGAGCTATCACTTTGCTAACCCTAGAAAGGAGGTGGAGGAGGTTCATTTATAGCCCAAGGGCTAAGGGGTAAGTGAGGGGCAAGGGCACACGGGCTTCGCCCAAGTCACAAGACGAGGGCGGGTCCGATGATCCGGAAGGTGGCCCGGATGATCCGGTGGGTCCGGGGTCCGGATGATCCGGCGACGTCCGGATGATCCGGCTTGCCGGGCTGCTTCGCTGTTTTCAGATTTAATTGTCCGGATGATCCGGGAGGACCCGGATGATCCGCCGAAAGCCGGATGATCCGGACGGGGTCCGGACGTCCGCCCGCTCCCGCAAAGCAGCTCCGCCTTCTTCTCCTTTCTTCCGCCTTCTTCCATGCTTCCTCGCGGATGGTGTAGTCGCTTTGGCGCTTGCACTCCTCCTGACATCCGTGAAGGTCCGGCAATACCTATGCATGCACACGTAAGGAGGTCAAGTAGTATACCATCCTCGAGAGTGTCAAGGAGCATGTAAAGGAGATGATTCACCTTTGTGTATGTGAAGTAGATGTCGACGTGTCACTTGCCAAGTGGACTTTGACATGGTGATGTTCGAGGATGCTCCGCATCAACACCTCCTAATCCAATTCCACTAGCATCACATTCAAGCTCAAAAGTCTTATTAAAATCAGGAAGTTGGAGTAAAGGAGCATGTGTCAACTTATCTTTCAATACCGGAAGGCTTTTTTCCCAAAGGTACCCCAAACAAAAGGCACATCCTTCTTTGATAGAGGCGGGTGTCCCGATCTTTCGATGAGATGATAACTATCGATTGGTGGAGTAGACTTTGACGATCCGACTACAAACATGTACGACGCTATGCCTTAGCAATCGCTAAACCAACTCCGAGAGGTTACCGACGATGCCGGAAGCACATCAGCCTGACCACGAAGGTCTATTCCTGCAAGCAATCAAGAACAAGCAAGAATATGATAAAGCAATCTGAATATTATGTAGTATATATGAAGTATAGATGAAAGGGGTTTCATAAGCGGTCTTGGTCTGGTCGTTAAACACAAACGAAGCACACGGTTGCAACGATGGCTAACTTTTAACTAAATAAAACCCAAGGAAAAGCTACTAGATGGATCTACTATATAGGAGCAAGGTGGCGGCAAGGAGGTGGGAGAACGCCCCAAGGCAGCCTAAAACTAACCCTAGGTCGTACAAGGCCAATGGGCCCAAGTGGAGGTGACGAACACCTTTGGACTTGTAGTTTGACTCGGATTGTGGTGCAGCGTCAGATTGTTTCGTCCATAACTCAACGCTCCGGACGGCTTTTAAGGTGATTCCAATTGTGCTGGAAAGAGCATGAAATCTACTTTCCAACAAGAAAAGAATCACCCAATTCGAGTCCGTATGGAAAAGTTGTTGGCGTTTTGAGTCGGGTATGTCTGTGCAGTCCGAATCTGAATCCAGAACGTGAGAGACTTGGACTCTATCTTCTCTTGGCCCAAAAGTGACGTGGAGAAAACTTTTGAACAGCACCTAAACTTCTCCTTTCCTTATCTTCATATGTGGATTGTACAAATGTCCCATACACCTGCAATTAGACAAAACACAAAAGTATGTGAAGTATTTTGCTCGATAACAAAATATATTATTGAATAGTTTGCACCGAAATCACCGACAAATATGCATGTATGCAATATTTTTGGTCTTATCCAAGGTAGTCATGTCCTCATCATCCTCTTCTTCTTGAAAACAAAGCCGCCCTCGCGTTGCTTAATCTGAAATGTGGCTAACAAAAGAGACAAGGTGTACATGTTGTATATGTATACGCCATCCATTTTTACTTCCCTTGATTTTTGCATATATGACACATGAATAGATGAGTAACTTGTATAGTTCATAAAATCTAAAGCCAACAAATTAGCACAAGAACTGAAGGCATGAAAATATTGCAACTCAGTTTGCACATATAAGTGAAGCTCTTATTTATTTCAAAAGATTGACAATGTTCATCATTAAACCATCCCAACATTGGTGAATAAACCTTATTTGAATCAAATTTACATGCTACAACATGCTTAGATAAGCAAACATGCAATGAGTCATTCGACACAGAATCATCACCAAGATTAGAGATCATATCAAAATGATTAAACATTGATTCTTTGCATCAACAGTTAATTCAATGGGTGCACTCAAAATTGTTGGTATTCCAAATTGTTTGATCACATGACGATTCATGATAAAGTACCAAGATTCTCTAAAATAGGTGTTGTGCTCAAATCACTAGGTAACTCAACACATGATGCATTCAAGTTAACTAGGGATGCATCATTCATGTGAAGTTATATCATCAATACTTTTACTGTTACCTTGTCGCAAAGACGAGCTGATGTAGTTACAGACGAGACAATGCACCATACTCGAGATGATGTCGCCCCGAGGTGGGGCTGCTCTAGTAGGTGCAACGGTGGAGGAACCAACAAGCGGTGGTGAGCATGAACTGAAATGTAGTTATTGTAGTCACCCAATGCATCCTCCTCAGAATCGCGTTCTCAAAGGTACAAGCACTAACATACATACCCAGTAATACAACGAGGAATATACTGAAATCTTGCTCGAATATCATGGTTCAAACCACCAAAAAATCTATTCATTGTATCATCCTCGATTCTTTTATGTCACAATGATGTATATAAGATTTGAACTCTTGGTAGTAAGCATGAACAGTGTTATTGCCTTGTTTAAATTGTTCAAATTTATGGCAATTCACGATGATAGTAAGGAGGAAAAATTGTTTTTCATTACATCTTTCAAATCTTTCCAAGTTGTGGGTTGGTTATCAATGTTTTTTACAATGCACACTCCACCAAACAGAAGCAAAACCAGAATGCTCTAGTGGCAGCTCGCATCGCCAAGTTCAAAAAAGCCATGGTGACTAAAAACTTGTTCTACTTCAAGCTCCCAAGCTAGATAAATAGCAGGATTAAATCTACCATCAAATGACGGTAAAGAGCTAACCTGGCCATGTTCTTGTGTGTGTTGTTCCAACTCTTGTGATGGTGAAGATGTGTTCGTCGTCCAAGAACTTCTATCTCCGAAACATGTCATGATTAGTAGAAACAAGAAACAAAATTCGAGAATAATGTTCCTATAACTACTAGGATGTGGTGGTAAACGCCACAAGAAAGCAAATATCAATGTCTTACAAGTTCTTACCATGCAACAAAGCGGTGATCAGCAACCAGCGGTGTCAAGTAACTCCGAATATTGAGTAAAGCGATTGCCAGGGGAGCGTACGTATACACGGTGTAGAAATATGTGGAGCTAGGTTGGCTATATATGGTAGCAAAAGATTAGCAATAATCAATTCAAAGATGCAATGTTGAATAAACGCCAACGACGGTGTGCAGGCTGGTCCTAGGCTAGACCGACTAGAAACGCGAGCCTAGAACACTAATGAGATCACACGAAAGCACAACTAGCATCAATGAACGATACTAAGTAGCTCTTGACAGCAAGATAGAAGTGAAGATCACAACGGTAGTGAAGATAATGATGAAAACAACTACCAAGCAGGATATACAACAACTCTCTCCAACTTTCCTCTTGAAAAGTTTGAGCCAATTTTATGATAAATTCTTTCAAAGAATGTTACTAACTCAAGCTTTCCAATGCGAAAAGAATCACCAATTCCGAGTTGATATGAGGAGTCAAAGAATTCTAAAAGTGGCCTGAAAAATTGGAACAAGCTGTGTTCACGAACTTCAGAGGGCAAAAAGACCTATTTAGAAGCCGATTTTGACGTGTCAAATAATGAACTATCTTCTGCAACTATTTAGATGTGGCTCGTCGCTAGCTTCAATTTGAGTACTCACGGAGCCAAAACGGATTTCGATGAGGAAGATACACCTGTTTTACTGAACAGGCGCAAAACAGATTCCAATCCGAATTCAGGTACGAGATTGATTCTAGATAGATCCAATTTTTTTCCTCTCTTTTTTTTCTCACGCTTTTTTTCTATCTTTTTTCTCCTCTTTCCAAGAGAAACTAGATAAGATGCAGATTGATCACACGAAGATGTGAATGACCTCAACTATGATTATGACAATGAACAGCCAGAGAATGTGGTGGAAATTAATAGATGGGATGGTGGACAATGGAAGGGATAATGATGCATGGCGGCGTGACTGATGTGAATGAACTCAAACTCTAAAGGAACTAGACACTAAGACCAGCAACCGACACGACGATGCAACCGATAATTCAACTATGCAAGCAACGAATAGAAAATTGCAAAGGCGCAGACTGGCTTGGATAAAAGATGAACAGATCTAACTTTTTTTGGCTTTTTCATGGATTATAGGTATGAATGACGAGATGCGATCTAAACTATGAAAACTGTAAAATCTCACCGAGCAACCTAAAACTGATACCACTTGATAGAGGCGGGTGTCCCGATCTTCGATGAGATGATAACTATCGATTTGGTGGAGTAGACTTTGACGATCCGACTACAAACATGTACGACGCTGCGCCTTTAGCAATCGCTAAACCAACTCCGAGAGGTTATCTGACGATGCTGGAAGCACGATCAGCCCGACCACGAAGGTCTATTCCTGCAAGCAATCAAGAACAAGCAAGAATATGATAAAGCAATCTGAATATTGCAGTATATATGAAGTATAGATGAAAGTGGGGTTTCATAAGCGGTCTTGGTCTGGTCGTTGGACACAAACGGCACACGGTTGCAACGATGGCTAACTTTAACTAAATAAACCCAAGGAAAAGCTACTAGATGGATCTACTTATATAGGAGCAAGGGTGGCGCCAAGGAGGTGGAGAACGTCCCAAGGCAGCCTAAAACTAACCCTAGGTCGTACAAGGCCAATGGGCCCAAGTGGAGGTGACGTAACACCTTGGACTTGTAGTTTGACTCGGATTGTGGTGCAGCGTCAGATTGTTTCGTCCATAACTCAACGCTCCGGATTAGCTTTTAAGGTGATTCCAATTGTGCTGGAAAGAGCATGAAATCTACTTTCCAACAAAAAAGAATCACCCAATTCGGAGTCCGTATGAAAAGTTGTTGGCGTTTTGAGTCGGGTATGTCTCTGCAGTCCGAATCTGAATCCAGAACGTGAGAGACTTGGACTCTATCTTCTTGGCCCAAAAGTGACGTGAGAAAACTTTTGAACAACACCTAAACTTCTCCTTTTCCCTTATCTTCATATGTGGATTGTACAAATGTCCCATACACCTGCAATTAGACAAAACACAAAAGTATGTGAAGTATTTTGTTCGATAACATAAATATATTATTGAATAGTTTGCACTAGAAATCACCGACAAATATGCATGTATGCAATATTTTTGGTCTTATCCAAGGTAGTCATGTCCTCATCATCTTTGTAAGCTCATTGAGAGGTGCAGCAATTGTGCTGAAATCTCTCACAAAACGCCTATAAAATCCAGCGAGGCCAAGAAAACTCCTCACTTGTGTGACTGCTTTGGGCTGCGCCAACTCTCAATAGCTTCAATCTTGGCTTTATCAACTTCAATTCCCTGTGGAGTAACAACATAGTCAAGAAAGACACTCTCGGTGCAAAAGGTGCACTTCCTAAGGTTACCAAACAAACGCATCACGAGAGCAATAAAAACAGCACGAATGTTCCAAATGTTCCTCCAAAGATCTGCTATAAATCAATATGTCATCAAAGTAAACTACCACAAATCGTCCAATGAAAGCACATAAAACTTCGCTCATCAATCTCATGAAAGTACTAGGTGCATTAGTTAACCCAAAAGGCATGACTAACCACTCATATAATCCAAACTTAGTTTTAAATGTTGTTTTCCATTCATCCCCAATTTCATATGAATTTGATGGTATCCACTACGCAAATCAACTTTGGAGAATATTGTAGAGCCACTCAATTCATCAAGCATATCATCTAGCCTAGGAATAGGGATGACGATAACTAATAGTAATATTATTAATGCCTCTACAATCAACACACATACGCCGACGCACCATCCTTTTTAGGCACTAGTATAATAGGAACAGCACAAGGACTAAGAGATTCACAGATATAACCTTTGTCGCAGCAGCCCGTGACTTGACGATAATCTCCTTCTGCTCCTCCGGATTGGTACGATATGGTGCTCGGTTAGTAGCGATGCACCGGGAATTAAGTCAATTTGATGCTCAATCCTCGAATAGGCGGTAATCCCGTGGCACGCCTTGTGGGAAGACGCCACGAACTCCTGCAAAATGTTAGTGACAGCATGAGGCAAAGAGGAAGGCACGCCCTCAAATGAAAATAATGCCTCTTTGCACACAAAAACATAGCAAACAGATTTGCTAGAATCTAGCTCATCAATATCAGATTTGTGGCAAGTAAACATGCACTTTTCAATTTAATTTCAGAAGCAACACTAGATGGTTTATTATTGCTTCATTTGTTGCTCAAATTCTTTTGCCACAATATGATTTTCACTCTTATTTTTCTCCTGTTTTATTTTATTAGCTCTATTTATATCATCTTCAAAATGGAATCAGAGTCATAGGAAGCAAAGTAATATTTTTATCCTTATGAACAAGCGAGATATCGATTGTTTCTACCATGGTGTACATAATTTTATCAAATTGCCATGGTCTACCAAGTAATAAGGAACATGTTGCATAGGTACCACATCACAATCAACATAATCAGCATATGTAGAGATACTAAAATGGACACGAACAAGACGTGTTCCCTTAACCTTGCCGCTGTTGTTGAACCATTGGATGTAGTAAGGATGTGGGTGTGGTCTGTGGTGAGAGATAGCTTCTCCACCATCTCCATGCTAGCCAAGTTGTTGCAGCTCCCTCCATCTATGATGACGCTAATAGAACGCTCCTTCACAACTCCCTTTGTATGGAACAAATTATGCCTCTGATTTTGCTCAACTTGTAACCTGCACACTCAAAACACGTTGAGCAACTAAACATTCATACCTGTCAAAGATCTTCAAGAGCTATGTATTGCGCCTCATGATCAGTAATCATCTCCACCGTGTTCTTCATGTGTAATAAGAGCCAAAGTCTCCTCATCATAGTCACTAGCGGACTCATACCCACCATCCTCAAGAGCAATCATCACACGCTGAGATTTGCATTCTATCGCAAAATGTCCTCTTCCCTTACAACGACGCACAAATAATATCACTTGTGTGCCCTGCTGACGCCATGGAAGAAGAAGAACTCTGCAGGCCCGGCAGGTGTGCTCTTGGCGTATGGTGGTTGTGCTTTCTTGTATCATGGTTGGAGGTGGCACCAAGGAGGTGATGGTGCAAAGGAAGTAGATGATGCACGTGGTGTCCATGATGAAGGTCGACTGCAGAAAAGTTAGTCCGCGCCAATGCCCTGCCGATCCCAGACTTCACGCTCAGCTTACAAGCAAGATGGAATAAACGAAAGGATATTATTATAATCCTTATAGTCTAGAATGGTCTGAATCTCTATTTAATCCACCTGTAAAACGCAAGCATAGCTTCATTCTCCTCAACAATACCACATCTAATCAAGCCGTTTCTAATTCCTGATAATATTCTTCACAGAATTTTTCCTTGTCTTAAGCGCTGCAATTTTTGAAGTAATTCACGTTGATAATATGGTGGAACCCAACGAGCACGCATAGCAGTTTTCAAAGCAGCCCAAGTAGCTGGAACAGGATATAATCTACAATGTTCGCACCACCAAACACATGCAAAGCTAGTGAAAGCACAAACAGCAGCAGGAACACGCTCTCCTTAGGATATTGTAAACATGTAAATCGTTGTTCAGCTTAACTCCCAAGTAAGATATATATCGTGAACATATCTACCTCAAATGGTGGAATATTCAATTTCAGTTTAGGGAGATGGTCATGATCTCGCACTGAGGGGAGCCCTAATATTGCCATTATTTGCATGTGGACGACCTGGTGGTTGTGGTGCTGGTGGTTGCACGTAGTTCGATGTTGATCAACCTCATCCTCATAATCGCCCACATACTCATCATCCTCCTCGGTACCACCAGCAGCAGTAGCAGGAGCCAAAGAAGCACCAACAGCAGTAGCAGCGCACCAGAATTTTGTCCCGCTCAATAGGAACACGCTGAGCCTCGCCCATACCGATTCGGAAGGGGCGAAGTTGTTGTCGCAGAGGTGCGATAGGTGCAGCCAAGGTGGTTGTGGAAAACGCCGCGAGCAATTCATCAAACTTGCTATCAAGCTTTGTTTCAAACGCCTTCTCAATGCCATCTATCTTCTCCATGGCCTCGCCAAATCTGTTTAGCACATCTTGCACCTGTCCACTCATCATTTGCTGAAATTTATCATGTAGCTGTTTGTTCGCCGTGTTCTCCCAATCAGTCTCATCGGCTTGTGATCCTACCATGGTTAGCAGCAAATAGAAACACGTAAGAATATGATCCCACAGAGTACTAAGAAGTGGTGGTGGTGTATCACAAACCCGTCAAGCAAATCTCAAATTCTTACCAAATCTTACCAAAGCAGAAAGCGTGATCGCAATCGCTGTAGTCAAAACTCTCAAAGCTTGGATAGAGCGATTACTGTGGAGAGTCCAACGCATCACGAGATGTATGTGGAGCTGGGAAGGCTTATAATATGGTAGCAAAAAGGGTCAGCAATAATCAATTCAGAGATGCAAAGTTGAATAAACGCCAACGACGGTATCAGGCTGGTCCTAGGCTAGATCGTATAGAGACGCGAGCCTAGAACACCAACAACATCACGGCGCCGCACGTAAACAAGGGAGGAGCACACTCTGAATTTTTTTCTTTTTTCCTTTTTTGCACTTTTTTCCTTTTTTGCTCCGCAACAATTTTTTTTTCAAAAAGTCTACAAATGGTCTAAAACTGCCTAGCAACAATTTTTTTGAAATTGGAACTATTTTTCTTCTCCGTGGATGGCTCGGTAGTTGGGTAGTCCTCCGCTGTCACGACTCGGAGTATCGCGTGATCCGAAATCGAAAACAATGCAACAATTATCGGAATTGACTAGGACTGGTGGCGGAGATGAACTGTGGAACTCGGACTCGTGGCGAGATGAATTTGTGGAACTCGGATCGGTGGCGGATATATGTTGCAGGTGGACTCGATGGGCGAGATGGCGCGGATATGTGGTGGCGATATGGATTCGGATTATGTGAACATGTGGTGGTGGTATATGGCAGCGGCGACGGACAACCTCGTGAATGTAACTCAAACTCTAAAAGACTAGACGCTAAGACCAGCAACTTGACACGACGATGCAACCGCAAATTCAACAAAGCAAATACGTAAAAGATTATGCAAAGGCTTAGATTGGTTCGATGGGATGAACTAACCCAAATTTTTTTGGCTTTTTCGTGGACTATAGGTATGAAGAATGACTCGATCTAAACTACTTAAACTGTAAAATCTCACCGAGCAACCTCGAAATCTGATACCACTTGATAGAGGCAAAGGTGTCCCGCCTTCGATGAGATGGTGGATTTCGCTTTGGTGGAAGTCGACTTTGACGATCCGACTACGAAACGGCGAGGACGCCGCGCTTTAGCAATCGCTAAACCAACTCCGAGAGGTTATTGACCACGCCGAGCACGATCAACTCGACCACGAGGGTCTGCTTCCGCGAGCAAACGAAGAACAAGCAAGAAACCGAGATTGCAATCTGGATATTGCGAATATAAGATGAAAGCTTTATTGATCAAGGTGGGGTTCGAGACGCCTTTGTCTGGTCGCTGAACACAAACGGCACGCCAAGTTGCTGCTATGGCTAACTTTAATCTAAACAAAACCCAAAGTCTAAACGGTGCCCTAAGGGCTGTATATATGGAGGAAGAGGGTGAATTTCGTGGCCCTTGGTGGAGGGGTCCCAAACTAACCCTATCTCTTGTTTCCCACACATACGGACTCTAAAAATAGCCTATACTAATGTAATTGAAATTACATGGGCCTGGCCCAATAATAAGGTGACGCAGCACCTAGAATAGCCTTTGGACGAAATTTATGAAGTGGCATCTTGTATATTTCGTCCAAGGCTTCATGCACTCATTATGGTGGCTTCAAAGTCCTGAAATCATCACTTGTAACTCCATTCTTGTCCCCTTGCGCATGCCATCATCTCCATGCTTGTTCTTGCTCCAATGTTCATCCTTCTCCAAGCTAGGCCCTTCATTTGTAAGCAAAACAAATGTATCCAATTTAGGCAGCATCATATTCTCATGAACATTAGAATCATTACCAAGAAACGAAAGTACCTGTAATTTAGTTGGCGTGCGCGAGCTCTAGTAATTGGTCCAGTATGTATAGCAGCAGGGCTGTGGGTGTAGCAATTGTATTGATGTCCTCATCACCGTGTCGACCCACAAGTACTAAACTGTCTCGCAAGCGCCAAGAAATCTTGAAAATACTCGCTATGCCAGAGGCCCGGAGTGCCTCAACACGGCCTTAAGCAGGACTTTTGGCCCGAAAGTCAAAGAACATCATTCGTCGTAGTTTTTCAGACATGTTTCAACCCATTGGCACTTCCTTTTGAAGGAAATTCGAGATTACGCTTATAAACATTAGCCCCCGGTAGGGACAAACATACCTTTCTCGAGAGGCTCTATGATCCGGCAATCTCATTTGGCCGAATTGAAGAAAATCTAGCGGCTATATGCCTTATTCTCCTTGTTTTCACTGGATGACATGCTGTAACTCACGCAGCGGAAAGCCAGGAACAAAAGGGCATTCCCTGCATCGGTCAATATATGTGTGGAAGCTATATCTCTCTATAGAGGACAAGAAATTTTGGGGCAATCAGCAAAAGCGCACGAGAAAATGAAGTACATTCAAGGACCGCCATAGAATGGACATATGGTCACTAAACCGGTCATAATTTTGTTATTCGGAGTCCGTGGTCGGACCCACAAGTACTAAACTGTTTCAGAGCGAGCGCCAATCCAGAAAATACTACCGCTATGCTTAGGAGGCCCGGAGTGCCCTCAACACGGCCGGAAGCAGGACTTTTGGCCCCGAAAGTCAAAGAACATCATTCGCTGTTGTTTTCGTAAAAGTTTCTAAACCCATTGCACTTCCTTTTGAAGGAAATTCCAGAGATTATGTTGCTTATAGACATTAGCCCCCTAGTAGGGATAAACGCATCTTTCGCAGATGCTCTATGATCCGCAATCTCATTTGGCCGTAAGTTGAAGAAAATCGTGCTGCTATATGCCTTATTCTCCTTGTTTTCGCTGGATGGCATGCTGTAACTCATGTGCGGAAAGCCAAGAAAAAGGGCATTCTGCATCGGTCAATATATATGTGGAAACGATATCTCCTCTATAGAGGACAAGAAATTTTGGGGCAATCAGAAAAAACGACGAGAAAATGAAGTACTTTCAAGGATCGCCATAGAATGGAGATGATGCGAGCATCCCACGCTCATCCCCATGTACACTCCGACTACTCTCCAAGCCCCGAGAGGACATATGACGAGACTCTAACATACGCCATTGGACACAAGGTGAACTCACCTCTTTGAACTGGCTACTTTCCACATGTGAGACATGGCTACTACCTCATGCTTGGACCTCGATACACTCGTGTACAACCGAGACGACCATGGAGAATCCAAGGACCAAGGCCAAGCATGGAAGAGGAGAAGGAAGAAGAAGCGGAGCAAGCGGTACTACTCACCAGGCCTAGCGGTACTACCGCTTATCATCACAAGCGGCACTACCGCCTACATCCGCTCCACTTCCGCAAAGTCCGACAAACTCGAGATCGAACGGCTCCAGAGCGGTACTACCGCCCATCATAGCGGTACTATCCGCTATGCTACCAAGCGGTACTACCACCAAGGACCGGTACTACCGCCTGTCTCAGGCATTGTATTGGGCCGAGCCCATGTACCCCTTCGCCTCACGCACTTCGTGGCTCTAGACTATATATACTCCTCCACCTCCTCCTAGTTAGGGTTAGCACTAGATTAGCTCATATTTGTGTGTGAGAGAGCCTTTGCTCATCCACCGGCACTTCTCCACGGAGATCAGGACCTCCGCCTAGGAGAAGATCCATCGGATTCAAGACCCCTATACGGAAGATCCCTTGTGGATTCAAGACCTCCTCCGGAGAAGAACGTTCCTTTGTATCCTTACCTTTGTTGACTTTGGATCTCGTGAATCTTTATGTGTATGATGATCTAGCACTTGTGTGATCGATTCCCTTGTTGGTTGAGTGATTCTCTCGCTTTCCCGTGTTTTCCCTTTGTGCTTCCGCTGTTCTTCAGATTCCTCCGTGAGGATCCCTCCAAACGTGAAAGATCGATTTAATTAGGGTTCCACCCTACATCATATGGTATCATGAGCCACGCTGATCACGCTTTTGGAGCCCCTACCCCGTGTTTTCTAGCTTGATTTTGTTGTTTTCATCCTAAACCAAAATCCCCACCAAAAATAGCCCCCAAAATTTTTGTGATTTGTTGGTTTGATGATGTTTTGTTGATTTTGATCCGTGGATTTGCTTGGTTTCAAGTGGATCTAGCATTCC
The DNA here is from genome assembly GCA_021437245.1 of Aegilops speltoides. Taxonomy (NCBI): domain Eukaryota; kingdom Viridiplantae; phylum Streptophyta; class Magnoliopsida; order Poales; family Poaceae; genus Aegilops; species Aegilops speltoides. The sequence continues at coordinate 170,142,553 of CM038145.1, forward strand.
CCAAGTTTCCTCTTCCATCCATTTAAATCCATCAAATTTTGCCCCTAAATCATCCATTTCGCTTCAAAATCGCTACCGATTCGATTCATGGTAATCGGCGACGCGAGCGGTACTATCGCTTCTACAGAGCGGTACTATCGCTGAGAACCTCAAGCGGTACTACCGCCCATGAACGGTACTACCGCCAGCCCCGTGATGAGGACATCAATACCATTGTTACACCCACAGCCCCTGCTGCTATACATACCGGACCAATTACTAGAGTCACAAGACGCCAACTAAATTACTGTGTACTTTCGCTTGGTAATGATTCTAATGTTCATGAGAATATGATGCTGCTTAAATTGGATACATTTGTTTTGCTTACAAATGAAGGGCCTAGCTTGGAGAAGGATGAACATTGAGCAGGAACAAGCATGGAGATGATGGCATGCTAAGGGGACAAGAATGGAGTTACAAGTGAAGATTTCAGGACTTTGAAGCCACCATAATGAGTGCATGAAGCCTTGGACGAAATATACAAGATGCCACTTCATAAATTTCGTCCAGAGGCTATTCTAGGTGCTGCGCCACCTTATTATTGGGCCAGCCCATGTAATTTCGAAATACATTAGTATAGGCTATTTTAGAGTCCGTATGTGGGAAACAAGAGATAGGGTTAGTTTCGACCTCCCCAAGGGCCACGAAATTCTCCCCTCTTCCTCCATATATACAGCCCTTAGGGCACCGCTTAGACTTTGGGTTTTGTTTAGATCAAAAGTTCGCCATAGCTGCAACTTCTGCATTTCGCTTGTGTTCAACGACTGCATAAAGGCGCCACGTAACCCCACCTTGATCAATAAAGCTTTCATCTTATATTCGCAATATCCAGATTGCAATCTCAGCTTGCTTGTTCTTCGCTTGCTCGCAGGAAATAGACCTCGTGGTCGTTGATCGTGTTCGCGTGGTCAATAACCTCTCGGAGTTGGTTTAGCGACATATATGACGCCCTCGCACGTCCGTAGTCGGATCCTCAAAGTCGACTTCCACCAAAGCGAATCCACCATCTCATCGAAGACGGGACACCTCCGCTTCTATCAAGTGGTATCAGATTTCCGTGTTGCTCGTGAGATTTTACAGTTTTTCGTAGTTTAGATCGAGTCGTTCTTCATACCTATAGTCCAATAAAAGCCAAAAAAATTAGGTTAGTTCATCCCATCCGAACCAATCTGAGCCTTTGCATAATCTTTTTCAGATTTGCTTTGTTGAATTTGGGTTGCATCGTCGTGTCAAGTTGCTGGTCTTAGCGCCTAGTCTTTTAGAGTTTCGAAGTTCTCGCTCAAAGTTGTCACGCCGCCGCTGCCATATACCACCACCACATATTCACCGCCAATCCGAATCCATATACGCCACCACATATCCGCCGCCATCACGCCCATCCGAGTCCACCCGCAACATATATCCGCCACCATCCGAAGTTCCACCAGATTCATCTCCGCCACCACCCTAGTCCGAGTCCAGAAGTGTTGCATTGTTCTCGATTTCCAGATCACGCGACATCCGAAGTCGTGACAGCAGAGGACTCCCCAACTTCCAAGCCATCCAGAAGAAAAATAGTTCCAGCTTTCAAAAAAAAATTTGGCTAGGCAGTTTTAGACCATTTGTAGACTTTTCCCAAAAAATTTGTTATGAGCAAAAAAAAAAAAGAAGAGGAAAAAAGTGCAAAAAAAAAGAAAAAAAAAGAGAAAAATTCAGAGTGTGCTCCTCCCTTGTTTACGCAGCAGCCGTGATTTTGTTAGTGTTCTAGGCTCTCGCCTCTAGCACGGTTCAGCCTAGGACCAAAGACAAGATCTGCCGTTGAGCGCTTTCTTCAACTTTGCATCTCGAATTGATTATTGTCGACCTTTTTGCTACCATATTATAAGCCTTCCCAGCTCCACATACATCTACGCCGTATGCTTGATTCTCCCCGTAATCGCTATATCCAAGCTTTGAGAGTTTTGACTACAACGGTTGCCGATCACCACCGCGCTGGGTAAGAACCGTAAGAATTTGAGATTTGCTTCACGGATTTGTGACTGTCCACCACTCCACCACACCACCACCACCACTTCCTAGTAGTCTCAGAGGATCATATTCTTGTGTGTTTCTATTGCTGCTAACCATGGCAGGAACACAGCCGATGAGACTGATTGGGAGAACCCGACAAACAAACAGCTACATGATAAGTTTCAGCAAATGATGATTGGACAGTGCAAGATGTGGTAAACAGATTTGACGAGGCCATGGAGAAGATAGATGGCATTGAGAAGACGCTGAAACAAAGCTTGATAGCAAGTTTGATGAATTGCTCGCTGCTTTTCCACAACCACCGCCGGCTGCACCTATCGCACCTCCGCAACGACAACAACCACGCCTCTTCCGAATCAGTATGGACGAGCTCAGCGTGTTCCTATTGAGCCAGACAAAATTCTCGTGCCACTGCTGTTGGTGCTTTTGCTCCTCGCCCCGCTGCTGCTGGTACCGACGAGGATGATTATGTGGAAGATTACAAGGATGAGGTTGATCAACATCGAATCCACAGCAACCACCAGCACCACAACCACCAGGTCGCCCACATGCAAATAATGGCAATGTTAGGGCTCCCTCAGTACGAGATCATGACCATCTCCTAAACTGAAATTGAATATTCCACCATTTGAGGGTAGATATGTTCCCGATATATATCTTACTTGGGAGTTAGAAACTGAACAACGATTTACATGTTTACAATATCCCGAGGAGAGACGGTTCCGCTGCTGTTTGTGCTTTCACTAGCTTTGCATGTGTTTGGTGGTCCAACATTGTAGATTATATCCTGCTCCAGCTACTTGGGCTGCTTTGAAAACTGCTATGTGATCTGCTGGGTTCCACCATATTATCAACGTGAATTACTTCAAAAATTGCAGCGTTTAAGACAAGGAAAAATTCTGTAGAAGAATATTATCGTGAATTACAAACTGGCTTGATTAGATGTGGTATTGTTGAGGAGAATGAAGCTATGCTTGCACGCTTTCCGGTGGATTAAATAGAGAGATTCAGACCATTCTAGATTATAAGGATTATAATAATATCACTGCTTATTCCATCTTGCTTGTAAAGCTGAACGTGAAGTGCAGGATCGATGTGCATTGGTGCGCACTAACTTTTCTCGCAGTCGACCTTCATCATGGACACCACGCGCATCATCTACTTCCACTCGCACTATCACCTCCTTCAGGTGCCACCTCCAGCCGTGATACAAGAAAGCGTGCACAACCACCACTATCTGCCAAGAGCACACCTGCCGGCCTGCACAGAGTTCTTCTTCCATGGCGCCAACAGGCACACAAGTGATATTATTTGTCGTCGCTGTAAGGGAAGAGGACATTTTATGAGAGAATGCAAATCTCAGCGCAGTGATGGTTGCTACGAGGATGGTGGGTATGAGTCCGCTAGTGACTATGATGAGGAGACTTTGGCTCTTATTACACATGAGGAACACGGTGGAGATGATTCGATCATGAGACACAATACATGGCTGTCAAGATGCCGACAGTATGAATGTTTAGTTGCTCAACGTGTTTTGAGTGTGCAGGTTACACAAGCTGAGCAAAATCAGAGGCATAATTTGTTCCATACAAAGGAGTTGTGAAGGAACGCTCTATTCAAGGCCATCATAGATGGAGGGAGCTGCAACAACTTGGCTAGCATGGAGTTGGTGGAGAAGCTATCTCTCACCACAAGACCACATCCACATCCTTACTACATCCAATGGTTCAACAACAGCGGCAAGGTTAAGGTAACACGCACTGCTCGTGTGCATTTTAGTATCTCTACATATGCTGATTATGTTGATTGTGATGTGGTACCTATGCAAGCATGTTCCTTATTACTTGGTCGACCATGGCAATTTGATAAAAATTCTGTACACCATGGTAGAAACAATCAAGATACTCTTGTTCATAAGGATAAAATATTACTTTGCTTCCTATGACTCTGACTCCATTTTGAAAGATGATATTAATAGAGCTAATAAAGCAAAACAGAGAAAATAAGAGTGAAAATCAGATTGTGGCAAAAGAATTTGAGCAACATATGAAGCCTAATAGTAAACCATCTAGTGTTGCTTCGAAATTAAATTGAAAAGTGCATGTTTACTTGCCACTAAATCTGATATTGATGAGCTAGATTTTAGCAAATCTGTTTGCTATGCTTTTGTGTGCAAAGAGGCATTATTTTCATTCGAGGACGTGCCTTCCTCTTTGCCGCCGCTGTCACTAACATTTTGCAGAGTTCACCGACGCCTTTCCACAAGACGCACACCGGATTACCGCCTATTCGAGGGATTGAGCATCGATTGACTTAATTCCCGGTGCTTCACTACCAAACGCGCGCCATACCGCATCAATCCAGAGGAGACGAAGGAGATTATGCGTCAAGTACAAGAGCTTCTCGACAAAGGTTATATACGTGAATCCCTTAGTCCTTGTGCTGTTCCTATTATTCTAGTGCCGAAAAAGGATGGTACATCGCGATGTGTGTTGATTGTAGAGGCATTAATAATATTACTATTCGTTATCGCCATCCTATTCCTAGGCTAGATGATATGCTTGATGAATTGAGTGGCTCTACAATATTCTCCAAAGTTGATTTATGAGTGGATACCATCAAATTCGTATGAAATTGGGGGATGAATGGAAAACAGCATTTAAAACTAAGTTTGGATTATATGAGTGGTTAGTCATGCCTTTTGGGTTAACTAATGCACCTAGTACTTTCATGAGATTAATGAACGAAGTTTTACGTGCTTTCATTGGACGATTTGTAGTAGTTTACTTTGATGACATATTGATTTATAGCAGATCTTTGGAGGAACATTTGGAACATTTACGTGTTGTTTTTATTGCTCACGTGATGCACGCTTGTTTGGTAACCTTGGGAAGTGCACCTTTTGCACCGACCGAGTGTCTTTTCTTGGCTATGTTGTTACTCCACAGGAATTGAAGTTGATAAAGCCAAGATTGAAGCTATTGAGAGTTGGCCGCAGCCCAAAACGGTCACACAAGTGAGGAGTTTTCTTGGCCTCGCTGGATTCTATAGGGCGCTTGTGAGAGATTTCAGCACCATTGCTGCACCTCTCAATGAGCTTACAAAGAAGGATGTGCCTTTTGTTTGGGGTACCGCACAGGAAGAAGCCTTCACGGTATTGAAAGATAAGTTGACACATGCCCTTTACTCCAACTTCCTGATTTTAATAAGACTTTTGAGCTTGAATGTGATGCTAGTGGAATTGGATTAGAGGTGTGTTATTACAAGATGGCAAACCTGTTGCATACTTTTCTCGAAAAATTGAGGGCCTAGTCTGAATTACTCTACTTATGATAAAGAATTATATGCTCTTGTTCGGACTTTAGAAACATGGCAACATTATTTATGGCCCAAAGAATTTGTTATACATTCTGATCATGAATCTTTGAAACATATTAAAAGTCAAGCTAAACTGAATCGTCGACATGCTAAATGGGTTGAATTCATTGAGACTTTCCTTATGTCATTAAACACAAGAAGGGTAAAGAAAATGTTATTGCTGATGCATTGTCTCGTCGCTATACTATGCTTTCACAACTTGACTTCAAAATATTTGGTTTGGAGACCATCAAAGATCAATATGTGCATGATGCTGATTTTAAAGATGTATTGCAGAATTGTAAAGAAGGAAGAACATGGAACAAGTTTGTCGTTAATGATGGATTTGTGTTCGTGCTAACAAGCTATGCATTCCAGCTAGTCTGTCGCCTTTTGTTGTTGCAGGAGGCGATGGAGGAGGACTAATGGGACACTTTGGCGTGAAGAAGACGGAGGACGATTTGCTACACATTTCTTTTGGCCAAAGATGAGACGGATGTTGAGCGCTTTATTGCTCGCTGCACTACATGTCAAAAAGCTAAGTCACGACTCAATCCTCATGGTTTATATATGCCTTTGCCTCGTACTCTAGTGTTCCTTGGGAGGATATATCGATGGACTTTGTTTTAGGTTTACCTAGAACAAAGAAGGGGAGGGATAGCATATTTGTTGTCGTGGATAGATTCTCGAAAATGGCACACTTTATACCATGTCATAAAAGCGATGATGCTGTCAATGTTGCTGATTTGTTCTTTCGTGAAATTATTCGCTTGCATGGTGTGCCAAATACTATTGTTTCAGATCGTGATACTAAATTTCTTAGCCACTTTTGGAGATGTTTATGGGCAAGTTGGGGACTAAACTGCTTTTAGTACTACTTGTCACCCCCAAACTGATGGATAAACTGAAGTAGTCAATAGAACATTGTCTACTATGCTTAGGGCTGTTCTAAAGAATAATAAGAAAATGTGGGAGGAATGCTTGCCTCATATTGAATTTGCTTATAATCGCTCATTGCATTCTACTACTAAGATGTGCCCTTTTGAAGTTGTGTATGGTTTCCCACTCGTGCACCTATTGATTTGTTGCCTCTTCCATCTTCTGAGAAGGTTAATTTTGATGCTAAAGAACGTGCTGAATTGATTTTAAAATGCATGAGTTAACTAAGGAAAACATTGAGCGATGAATGCTAAATATAAACTTGTTGGAGATAAGGGTAGAAAACATGTTGTGTTTGCACCGGAGATCTTGTTTGGTTACATTTATGAAGGATAGATTTCTGATTTGCGCAAATCAAAGCTAATGCCACGCTGCTGGTCCTTTTAAGGTGTTAGAGAAAATAAATGATAATGCATATAAACTTGAGCTACCTGCAGATTTTGGGGTTAGTCCCACTTTTAACATTGCAGATTTGAAGCCTTATTTGGGTGAGGAAGATGAGCTCACGAGGACTACTTCATTTCAAGAAGGGAGGATGATGAGGACATCAATACCATTGTTACACCCACAGCCCCTACTGTTACATATACGGACCAATTACTAGAGCTCACAAGACGCCAATTAAATTACCAGTACTTTCGCTTTGGTAATGATTTTAATGTTCATGAGAATATGATGCTGCCTAAATTGGATACATTTGTTTTGCTTACAAATGAAGGGCCTAGCTTGGAGAAGGATGAACATTGGAGCAAGAACACGATGGAGTTGATGGCATGCCAGGGGATCAAGAACGGAGTTACAAGTGATGATTTCAGGACTTTGAAGCCACCATAAGGAGTGCATGAAGCCTTGGACGAAATATACAAGATG